>JAFNEN010000456.1:0-400656 GCA_019343175.1 Oedothorax gibbosus | reverse complement strand
CTGTATGTTGTCCATTTCTGCTGTTCGTATGTCTGTTTTTCGTATGTCTGCCCCGTCTGTCTCCTGTCCGTTTGTCTGTCGCTGAAACCGCCTTCCAAAATCGGTTCTAATCATGGGACTTAAAATTTTTTTTTTTTGTTAGAAAGCTATGACCTCAGATACCAATTTTCATACTTTTTGTCCATCTGTCTGCCCTACGGACGGCCCAAAAAATTTACAATGTCGGCGAATTTCCCATTGAATTAGCATTAAAATTCAATTTTGAAAATTTTAAATCACTGTAGGTATTAAATGGGGTTTATGCCAACTTCTGCTGTTGTTCGTAGTCGTCCGTCCTTTTTCCCGTTTGTCTGCCGTTTGTCTGTCTGTCCCTCCCTTCCAAAATGGGTTCTAATCAGGGATCTTAAAAAAATTATTTTTTTTTTTTAAAAAGCTAGACCTAGATACCCAACTTTAATTTTTGCCCGCTGTTGTACGCCGGACGGAATAAATCATATCTGTCGGCGAATTTCCCATTGAATTAGCATTGAAATTCAATTTTTGAGTCTTAAATCACTGTAGGTATTGAAATGGGGGTTGATGTCCATCGTCTGTTGTTCTTATGTCTTTGTCTTTCCGTCTGTCTGTCCGTACCCCCCCCCTTTAAAAGGTTCTATCCTTGATCAAAAAAATTTTTTTTTTTGTTAGAAAGCTATGACCCAGTCCCAAACTTTATACTTTTTGCCCGTCTGTCATCTGTACGTCGGGAGGACAAAAAATCTACTATTTGTCGGCGAATTTCCCATTAAATTAGCATTAAAAATTAATTTTGAGCTTTTTAAATCACGTTCCCAAAATCAAAATGCATGAGAAACTTTATTTATTTAAACATATTTGAAGCAAAATAATATTTTCATGAATCAGTTTGGAATGACGTCATAAAATGTAGCACAATTTGATTCTTTGATTTATTCATTAATTATCTAACAAGAAAGCGGCAAGGCATACTTTTGCATGCAATTATGCTAAGTTTTAATTTACATTTCTTATTTTTTTAATGCAGTTTGGAGTTTCATTACTTTTGTTATTAATAAATATTTAATTATTCCTCGAACTACAAATAAATCGAGAGCAGACGATAAATAATGTTTAATTGATTTGCGAAATAATAATAAGGAAAATAGTTGATTTTGGCTTTTAGAAGTTTAAATTATTAGCTGGATGCTGTGTTTCGATTTTTTTTCTAATATGTATAAATCTAGTGTAGAAACGGCTGTTGATGATATTTACTGTTAGAAACCTAGTTTTTTCCCGATTAGAACTTCAGTAAGTATTTAAGAAACAGGAAAGTAGGCTATTTTAGTTCTTTATGAACTTCTTGTTTTAAAACTTGTCTAAAAACAAAAACCCCAGTTTAGGCCGAAGCAGAAAAAATGCAAAAAAAAACGTTTAAAAAAAATCAAGCTGTTCTTGTAACAACAAATCACAATATTCACAAATACTTGATCAAAGGAAAATATTCTGGTTGGGTCGATTGGCCTGAACTGGAGCTACAAAAGTAACGAGGCGCTCTTCCGATCACGCAGAGGCAAAAAAACTATCAATCATTAATTATGAGGCAATGCGACCTCATAAGTGGTTTTCGTGAAAATTACTAGGCAGCAAAATAAGTAAATCTGATTAGGTAGCATTATTGGATTGCACTGGCCGGTAACCGATATTCGAAGACATACTTGCTGTTTTGTATACTGTAGTTCAAAACTTTGAAGTCGACAATCACTGATCCTCACCAATCGACAAATTCCAACAAAATTCGAAGATCGCTTAATCATGAAACCTAGTATTGGCGAATCAAAAAATTCTCATATCAGTAAAAACGACGAAATCGCAAATACGAAATATTTGAATTGCGAAACTGAAAATGTGCAAATCGTGCATCTTCAAAAATAGGAAAATTTAACTCTTGAAAAATAAACGATCTGTGGAAAATTAGCAAATCGCATAACCTTAAATTCCGTCCAAGTAATAAATCTAGTCTAACTGCAAAGTCACGGAAAATCGAGAATCTTCGAAAATTAGCAAATGAATCGCGAACGTTAAAACCATAACAAATAACTTTTAAATTCGGCAAAATTCTTAATCTTAAAAAAAAAAAGAGAAGACGAATCTCGTAACTTTGAAGGAATTAGACATCCACGGAAAAATTGCAAAATTTTGAAAATTAGGAAATATGAAATTTACAAATGAGGGGTTTTTTTTTAATAAATCGGCCGATTGCTAAACCTCCTAATAAAAGGTAAAAAAGGCTTATCTTCATAAATCTATAAAATTCGAAAATTGCAGAAAGTTTCGAAATTTCCCGGTGCACACCGGAATTTTCAACAATTTCAAGCATAATTCCCGACGCTAAAAAATTCAAGCACAATTCCCGATTTTCAGAATTTCCCGACGACTGGACACCCTGGCTTGTGTAAATCTCATTTTATAACGATTATACTCTTATTTTCTTCATTAAGGGAGAGGGGTAATTTATCTGAATATTATTTAACATGATAGCTTTGATTTTAGTTCAATAACCATAAAATGTAAATGAAATTTATAAAAATAAATTAATGGTATTAAAATACCATTTGGTTTTAAATAATATTCGTATTAAAATAACAGTAAATTTAGTTCCCAATAATGAACATAACAGAACTATTGATGCGAGTGAACTATATTTAACTAAATCAAAAATTAATGTTTCATAGAAAACTATGACGCTAGTTAAAGAAAAAATATTACGAGCTAATCACAAAGGAACAAAAAAAAATGCATTTTGAGTTACATATACATTTTGGAATTAACAAAATCATCACCAACACAAAAAAAAACATCAACACACACAATGTTATTGCAAGTCCAATATCGAACTGCATGTTTTAACTAAGTTTGAGTTAGCTTGAATTATCGCCGCACTAGAGCTACAAAAGTGCTAATGGCAAAGATTTTCGTGATGCGTGTCTCAACAAAGCAATTAAAACTTGAAAAACTAAAAATTTAAGCCCTCAAAAGTGATAAATCATACTAACAACTTTTAAGACTTTTAGAAGGAACAAACACACACATGCACGCTATCTATGACAGTAAAAATGAAATAGTTCATGCCATTCTGTAGGAAGTTACCTAGACTTCCACATGCAAAAAAACCTAGCTAGTTGATTCACTTAAAATCAAAGGCAAGTGTCTATAAAACTGCTCCATAGATTTAACATAAAAAGTAAAAGGAAGACAGTTTGACTTCCCTTGAGAATAAAAAGAAGTGCAAATTGTAACCCCACTCACCATACATATCATCATCACTGTCCTCTTCAGCCGCATGCGGCTCAATGGGCTTCTCTTGTATCTGGTGGGCGTCGACCGGGGCGGGCTCAGTTGCCTGGTTGTCCGGCTCCACCCCCAAGGGGGCGTCGTCAAAGAGGCCTCCAGGCTCAAACAGCACACCCGTATTGCCATCTGCACACATGGAAAGAAAATGGGCAATAAATTAGTACAGTCAAATTATGTTACAACAACAACGCCACAAATGGTCAGCCCTTTGAAAATTGTGATATTTAAAAAAAATACTTATTATAATTTCTATAATATGTTATTTTAATTATGTTTCATTATTTTAACTACTAATATTTAATTACGGTCCATTTATAAGTGTTTATAGAGAATTTTTTTTTAATTTTTTGTTTTCGTAAATTCTATATCTCTGTAAGGGCCTTAGCTGTCCATCAAGGTGTGTTTTGTTTTGTATAACTTTATTTTATACCAATAATATTATATTATTAATTGAATTTGATATTAAAACAAATTTGCTGAAGAGACACAGAACTTATTAAAAAAATTATCCTAGATTATAAATCAAAAGTAAAGTCTTAAATATAGTAGCATAAAAAATTCTAAAAGCTACTTGCCATAAACTCTAATATAGAAGCTTTTAAAAAAGAGCAGTTTTAGAGCTGTTTCACTCTACACAACTACCTGTTATAACCTGAACTTGGCTGTCGCTTCGGCACAAATTCTCCTCTCAGTTAATTATTATGTGTTTCTGTAGAAAGCGTGTGATAGCGCACGGTTTTACTATCTCTATGGTTCAAATACCCAATGACATTTTAAACAAAGAAAAAGGATACAAATTATTCCTTTAGACTAATAGGCACCAAAAAAATAGAGCTTGTAGAGAATTAAAGTTATTTTCTGTTAGGCCCCTTTTAGTGTGGTCTTTACTCACCTAAGATCCCTTCGCCCACCGGCGCCCCGAAGCCGTCATCTTTAAGGGGCTGGTCCAGGGACACCTTGGGCTTGCCAGGGGTCTCCTCTGTCACCTCAGTAGATAGAAAGAGCCCAGTTTCATCGAAACCATCTTCGCGGTGATTTTCAACGTCCTCAAATCCCATGTCATCTGGGGTATAATAGCTTTAGTTAGTAATAAAATCTAGTTATAAAATTTTGGGGCAGGTTATACTGTAGATTCTTGATTATCCGAACTAATTAGGACAGGAGGTAAGTCGGATAAATAGAGAATTTTCAATTAATAGTAAAACTTATAGTACAAAGGAGCGCTGTGTCCGCGGACATCAAATCTGCCAATTGTCTTAAATCCGTGTTGGTTTTATAGCTGTACACATTGAATTTTTGTGTTATCTCTGAAACAGACTTTGTAGCAAAGTGCTAAAATGTTATTTTTAATTTCTTAGTGGAGTTCCAGGAAAAGCTTGTATTTTTTATTGCTTTATTGTAGATATCGCTTGGAGTCTCATGACATTTGAAGATTCCCAAAATGTTCTTAAAATTTAAGATAGCTAGAATTTTTTTTGGCTTACTTAGTTGTCAAAGTTTTGCTGTCTTCAAATTAACGCACTTTCCAGATTTCATAAACACCAGAATTTCCCGATTTCCTAAATGGTGCAGGATTCCAAAATTGATGGAAATTCCTGTTTTTTGAATCGCGGATTTTAAGTTTGCGATTTCAAGTATCGCAATTTTAGGACTGCCGAAGGTTAGTATTAATGATTTTGGGTCGCCTTAATTGCGACTTAATTTTGTTGGCCCAAAATCAAAAGATCTGGTAGCGTTTTGTGACTAGCAACTGCTAATTTCTGACACTGAGTAGATAAATAGGACAGTACAAATCCTGTTTACCGAATCCATCGTCGGCCATCAGACTGAGGTTTCCGTAGTCCTCCTTCAGTGTGATGTCTTCCGCCCTGCTCTGGTTCAGGCTCACTTGGGCATCCATGTCAATGCTGGGGCAAAACAAAAAAAGATATGTTGCAATTTATTTTTAAAAGTTTAGTGGGGAAGTATAATCCATAGTCAGTGGAAGTATAATCCATAAAAAAAATCTTCACCATATATTAGTTGACTGTCCAGCATTCACACTGAGGTGACTACCTGAGAGGTGAGCTATTATGTGTCTGCCTCATAAGCACAAGTTTACGGGTTCGAGCTCCGGCTAAGTCGTCAGATTTTTCTGGATGGGAAAATCGGTGGCATGCATATCATATAGTTATGGAGCATGTAAAAAACCTTCGAGGATTCGTTTGGCTTAGAGTATCTCGGCAAAATTAAATCTAGGCATACTTTAACATCCACAGAGAACTAAGATTCATTGTAATCTTGGTGTTAAAATTGGTAGCGAGAGTCGCCTAGATGGTGGCACAAAAAATGGCTCTCAGTTCTCGGGAAAATGCCGAGTCTGCAAAATGCTCAATCTGCCAAAAACCAGCAACGCAGGAAAAAAACAGGAATGAAACAAAAATCAATACAATAGAGATCCACTTACGTAATGTCCGGCAGGGCAGTATCGAAATCATGAAACACTTCTGGGAGAGTAATGGCCGCCACTGCAGCTTCCCTGTTTCCCTCCGGCAGATCCACCATCCCAGGCCTGAAGGCAATCTTGATCTTGATGAAGGCCTCGTTGCAGTCGGCCAAGAGGTATTTGGCCTTGCGACTGTAGATCCGCACGATGCCCAGAAGCAAGTGGCCGGAGGTACGGAGGGCCATTTTCACCTGGATTGGGGAATATAACACATTGAAAACAAGACTTCTTGTGGTTTTCTGATTTGCAGCAATTAAAGCACACCGATTCAATTACATACAGTGAACATTATTTTTAAACTAAAAAAATGTTGATAAAATTAATATTTAATCGATCAAAAGAAAGCACTTATTAAGCAAGCAAAATTGTGTTATAATGTCTTGTGGTGGTCAGCATAAATACCCAATACTAGCCGACCGAGTAACAACTTTGTCGCTTCGGTATTGGGCTTGCACTCAAGAGGTTCCTGGATCAAAACCAGGATAGTCCTTAACTCTTATTTGGTCCTGCTGGCACGCACACTCTATTAAATTCAGCACAAATTATTTTAAAATGAGCAATAATATTGTTGGTTAATAAGAAGTAGTTATTAATATATTAGAAATCTCATTCTTTTTATACTTTTTTTTAAACAAAAATAATGTTAACACGTCTAAAAAAAATGATTCATATTATAAAATCTATCAAATTACCAAACATATTTGTAATTGGTCTTACATATTCTCATTTTTTTGCAGATCTTCCTGAACATTTATCGACACCTATTTTGGTAAAATTCACACAGGTAAAAGTCAGTAAACTACAAATATGAATCGAACCATTTTTGTCTTGAAATATTCAATCTTTTAATATACTTTCTAAAAGATGCAGCTATTGAGTGCTTGCAGTAATGGTAAAAATCATTACTGTAGGTACTGCAGAACTGCATCTTATAAGACTTACCGACACTGTAAAAAAATCAGTTCATTTTATACAAAAAAAAACATGTTGACAGAAAAGTAATGTTATTTAAAGCCCTTTTTTCAGTGAAAAATATGCTATTTTAAGCAAAAAAGTTTTTTTTCTGTCTTTAGCTGCATGAATAGTACTGAACTGCAACTGAACAAGCATTTTAACTGATTGTTGAATTCTCTGTATAGCGTAATACTTAATAGCTCTATTGGAAGAGTTGAACTGCCTATCTAAAGGTTGTTAGTTCAATCCAGGGTTAAGCAGTTAATAGTTCCTTAGTAATATTGTATTCATTGGGGTGATCCTGAGGGTCCTCGTCAAAGAGAGGTAGAATTTTTTCTTCTTTTACAATTTGTCTGTTAAAAACAGCTTTTGAATAAAAATAAAAATTGTGCAAAACTATAAACAGATTTTCTCTGTAAATAATACATATTTTTTTTGGCACACCAGCTGACAGATTTTTCTGTAAAAATACTCTTTTTACAGTACACCGCAATGAAAGAGGTCATTTCAAACCTTTGGTTGCAGTATTCCCTCCACACTGCTTTCAATGTTGGTCTCAAAGACATGGGCCTTGGTGAGCTTCTTGTCCCAGTGAGCTGCGAGCCAGATACGAGCCAGGGGCCCCTTCTTGGCAAGCACAAAATGTGCGTAAAACATCCTTCACCTCTGGAAAAAAAGATGATGTCATAATCAGTTTTCTATCAATTTTCATACACATTTCAATTAACTAATCATTAAATTCTTGTCGGCTGAGTTGCAAAACAATGAAACTTTTCCAAATATAGTAAACATTCCACTTCATATTTCAGGCAACTCGATAGGTATAGCAACCCTAGATTAAATTTTAAAGGTTGTCAATGAACAAACCGACCATTGTCATACAATCCCATTTTTAGCAGTATTTTAGAAGTATTTATTGGCATTTTGAGATGTCAACAGATTTGGAAACTCCCATTTTGAGATGCTGCCATTTTTCAATTTGGCAAGAAATCTGGGGATTCTCTTCTTAAATGCTCCCCATGTTTGTTAAATTTATAACATTTTCGAAATATTCATTTTTTATTTTTGTGTAATCATAATACTACTTAAGGAAGTGCTGTCAAGAAATATGTTGTAAATAAGGGACGGGTAGAATATACTATGAAATATATGTCTGTTGATAAGTTGTAGATCGGACATAAAAATTAAAAGGACGCTGAATGTTTCACACATATAAACAGGGGCGACGAAGCGTAACTTAAAAAAATGCCGCGTAAAAGACCACCGGTAGCGCCATTAAATATATAAACATAAACAAACTGATATATTCTGACTTATAACCTGGAAAGTCTAAACATCACAATTACATAGAACTATAAATAACTATATTGTCACACTTACATGAAATGATCTTCTTTGATTAAGCAAAGCAAATATACAAATAAATATAAAATAAATCGAAAATTTAAATTTTTAAACGGGAGACGTTGTTTATGAACGAGACACGACCATTCTAGAGAGAAAATAAAATTCGGAAGAAGTAGAGATCCTTTAACGATTTTCAATATAAAAAAAGTTACGTTATTAAATTTCACCACGTGTAGCGCTCCAAACTAAGAATTTGAAAAAATTGACAAAAATATTAAATTAAGGAAAATAAAATTTTAAAAATCACTTTTTATAACTCTATATTGAAAAAATATTTTTTTCAAAATTATTTTAAAACAAAAGTTTTGATTTTTTCAAATTTTTTTTTATTTTAAATAAATGGCAATATTCGAATAAAATCAATATTTTTTATTATTGTTTTGGTTTATTAATTTTTGAATGTTTTGATGGTTGACATTCATATATTTGACGTTTAATCAAAACCATATTTTAACGTAAATATTTTTTTATGTTATAGAAGTTTCACACCAAAAGTTCATCATTAATTTCCAGGCTTTACCTGCTTCTGACGAAGGTTTATATTTCCTCATTTTCCTTCCTCTGTTGTGTAGCGTTAAACAATTGAAAATATTTAAATATGTTTTACTTTTTAGTGCATTCATTTAGTGCATCATTTATCGGCGTTCTGACATATACGGCGTTCTGTCATATAGGGGCACTGTGTCTATATATTTGATTACTTGGAAAATTACTAGTAACAGGTGCTGCCGTTCGACATTTTCTTGATTTGGCGCGGTTTTCACATTGAATTAAATTATAGATTAACAAAATGTAAAATATCTTTTGGATTTCCAAAATACTTTCGTGAATATTTCTGCAAACAAAGTTATTATTAAAATGCGGTAGAGATTTACTGTACGGTCCCCCTTGGCGAACTTTCCAAAATCGCGCCAAAACTCCGAATTTTGGCGACTTTTTTTAAAACCACGATTCAAAGAAAAGATCCTATGGGAATATTTCTTATGAAAACTCAACCAACGGTCCGGTAGGGTTGCCGGAAAACAATGTAAAGCCGGTGCGAAGTCAGAATTAGAATCTTCAGTCGAAGTCGGAAAGGTTGCCAGAAAAAATTATTTATCGCTAAATCCGAAAAATCGCGCCAAGGGGGACCGTACAGTAAATCTGATCCTTAAAATGCAAGTTTTTGGTGTTCCATTGATGAAATTTTAATGAACGTACGATAAGTTGCCAAATCCAGAACCCTTGTTCCTTTTTTTGATAAAAGTCGTAATAGATGTTTTCTATCACATGTATATATCACAAATTTGTAAGTAATCTGTTTAGCAAAACCACTCAAAATGATTTAAAAACCCATAATAAATCCTCCAGCAATGGATACCCCCAGATCTCGCGGTCGGATCGCGTCCTCCAAAGAAATGGAGGACTTTGTCATCAACGAACTTGGTCCAGGATCGTCCAAAAAAGTGGAGCCGTCGGTCCGAAGAAACAGACGATACGTTGTTGGACGACATACGGGTCGTGCCCATCAAGATCCCCCAAATATCTTTACGAAAATCATGTTCTTTTTTATAGGAGAACCAAAATAACTGCTGTCCTGTAAATGGACCATACAGCCAAAAATGTCCCACAAATAATTCCCTGTGTAGAGGGAGTGCAGGTTAAATATGCACTTAAGTCCCAACACTGCATACAATGTCACCCTTAACGGTTGCGTTATGTGCCTACTCAAGTGTTGGCTTGTCACTTGACTGTGTTTCTAGATGACGATGCCCATCACCAATAGCCCTCGTGTATCTCTAGCGCGACCATAATATTCAACCTAACCCAGGTAAACAGTTTATGGTAAAATACTAGTTACTGGCCTGGTGACAAATTACAAAATTTGGCGAATTTTTAAAACACAACAAATAACTGTCAACCATGCACACTAATTAATCGAAAGTTAAAGTAATGTTGCCTTGTAATGGCATCACTTGACTGTGGTCCTAAATTACGATGCTAATATCCTTCGCTCTAATGCGACAATTCTAACATACCTTATATTCCCCAGCAATGGATACTCCCCAGATCTCGCGATCGGGTCGCGTCCTCAAGAAGTCCGCCAAGGTCAAAGAAATGGAGGACTTTGACATCAACGAACTGGATGTCCAAGGACGTCCGAAAAAGCGGAGCCGTCCGTCTGACGAAACAGAAGACCCTTTGTCAGACGACAAACAACGGGTCGCGCCTATCAAGATCCCTAAAATATCCCTGAATATCTCCAACACGCCAAAGAGACCCCCGCCGCAAATCCAGCCAAGATTGGCGCCAGGGCCCGCCAAGGGGAAGTTTGTAAGAGACATGTCGCCGGATGGATCAAAAGAATCTGGTAAGTATGAAGCTTGACCACTTTTAAGGGGGAATAAACATTCTAAAATGGACTCTCTATACCAAAGAAGTTCTGGACATGGTTAACCTAAAGATTCATGGCTGGCAATTTTACACCAAATCTGGTAACACTGACAAATTGGTATTATGGCAACCTATGGCAAAATTAGCAATTGCATTGCCAATTTCTAAATGTTAATCCATTTAAATCTTAAGTGCATTTAATTTATTCTGAAGTTTTTTTACACAAATCTTTTATTAATTATATATGCTTAACGATTTTAAATAATTATTTACTTTTTTTAATCAATTCTTCAGCATTTTAACGTTTTGTGCATAATATTTAAAGTTATTTTTCCCTTTTTCAAGCCATTCCTAAAAGTACACTTTTTTGTTGTTTTCGGTCGGCCATTTTGAATTTAGGTAATATTTTTGGAACTTTTGGAGATGACAACCATCTCAGGGTTTGTTGTCATTTCGACTTGGCAAGATTTTTGAAAAGTCGCCAAATCCGGCCACGATTCTTTAGGTTAACCCTGGACATAATCTCAACAAGCCAGAATCCCGTCAGGGTCGAAAGCCCGACAAATCAATAAATTAATGTGGTTATGCTTAATAAAGGGCATATAAATTACTAATTTTTGCACTTGTTGCTGTCAGGATTATGGCCTGTCAGGATTTCGGCTGTCGAAATTATGGCTTGTCGGGGTTATGTCCCAGACCCATAAACCATAGTGTGTCTGTGTTAATAAAATAGAAAAAAATTATTACTCCGACTGTATTGGATATTTTTACGAACAGCTTTTACAGATGGTTTACAGGGCTCGATAATCCCTTTATTTAAAATGAGTTTGATTATTTTGTTGTATAATTATTTAATGAAAATTTTAAAAATATTCAAACCAAATTTGAAAAGTGCTTTTATAGAGCCCTGTAACTCAGCTACATTTATCATCTAAAAAATTCTTATAAAAATTTTCAATACGTCTAGAAACATGGCTTAGAAATTTTGCTTTCATTGGATTAACACAGAGGCAATTAAACGAGTAATGATGAAAATATTGAGGTCTAAAGTCTCAGACATACAAATAAAATAATAATTGCCTTATGCATGTGTACAAACAATATCGAAATTTGGCCACTAACTTTTGCAAGTCTAGTGGCCACTGATGGCGTTAAAATTTCTTTCAAATTTTCATCTTTGTCAATATTGTTTGTTTCAGACTCAAGTTAAAATTTAATGAAAAAGGTCTTACTTGAAAATAGTAGTTTTAACCTATAAATAGTAAACCAGGGATTGGAGTAATGCGTTACTTGTAACAGTTACTTTTTTTGGGTAACACTGTTAGATTTTTCAGAAAGTAACTGCAACTTAGTTACTTTTAGCTGTAACAAAGTAACGTAAAATTTCGTTACTTTTCCGTAACTTTTCACTCTGCTCTTCGCGGATGTTTTCGGCACACTTCAACGATTGGCTTAAAATTTAATTATTTAAAATGTAGCCTTTAACAAAGTTGAATGCATTACTTGTAACAGTTACTTTTTTAAGGTAACACTGTTAGATTTTTCAGAAAGTAACTGCAACTTAGTTACTTTTAGCTGTAACAAAGTAACGTAAAATTTCGTTACTTTTCCGTTACTTTTCACTCTGCTCTTCGCGGATGTTTTCGGCACAGTTCAACGATTGGCTTAAAATTTAATTATTTAAAATGTAGCCTTTAACAAAGTTGAATTTGCGTTCTTAACTTTTTTTTCACAATTGTCCTTACCTATTTCTTTAGTCTTGGTTCTATTTGGAAAAACAGTAAGATGGCTAAATTTCAATTTGTATTATAACTTGACATTTCTAAAAGTAACTGATAAGTCACTTTTTGTATTAAGTAACTGTAACCGAGTTACATTTTAAAAGTAACTTTCCAATATATGGTAATAACCATTGTATAACTAATTAATAAGAATAGAGTCTTAAAATAAATTCTACATAAATAATATTTTATATACCATGTAGAGAACCCTTACAGACAATTTAGACCTTAGTTGGATGTCTTTTTTGTTATGAATAAATATTTAATTATTCCTTAAATAATATTAATTTATTTTGCGAAAAAAATGAATGAAAATAGTTTATTTTGGTTTTAAAAAGTTTAAAATATAGCTGGCTGCTGTGTTTGGAGATTTTTTTTCTATGTACATAAATCTTATGTAGAAACGGCTGTACATGATATCTACCATTACAAACCTACTTGTTTTACGATACAAATTTCAGTAAGTATTTGAGTAAAAAAAAATTAGGCTATTTTAGTCCTTTTAAAACTTTTTGTTTACCATGGTATTTGCAGGGTGTGTAAATTCCATGCCAACACTGTTTAATGGACCTTAGAAAGCCCTTATCGATCATTTAGACTTTTTTTTCCAATAATCCCTATTTTTTAGACTTGGTTCTCTTTGGAAAAACTGTAAGATGGCTAAATTTCAAATTTTCATATATGGGTCATTCTCAAAAAATTTTACAATTCCAACTTCCAATGTTAAAAAAATAAAGTTGGGTTTTATTTAAAATATTTGTTACTATTACATTAAGAATTCACCTCTCTAATGAAACTCCATAAAATCTGCAACTTTTTTTAATAATTTATGCCTTAATTCAAATTTTTCACTTACCGCAAAGCTGTTATACCGAGAGTAAGGAAAGGGACGTGATAAAATATACGTACAGACACCACACTCGAATTGCTTTCAACTACAAATTTTCTACAGTATAAATATTTTGATAGCAGTGCTCCTGAATTCTTAGTTTGAACTACGGTTAACGACAACGCTTCTTATTGGATGGTTCTTTGCAACGGGATCCTTTGCAGGGTGGAACTAATTGGTTTAGTTTTTTTTAAACGAATGTAGTTATAGCAGTTTAAGTTGTGGTCTAATTTTACATCCGTAATATTAACGTAAAATTTATATTTGTGTTTTTCATTCTATAAAAAAGAAAATACGGCAGTGACAACGGGAAAAGGCAAACGATTTTTTTCCTCTTTATTATAGAAAAATGAATTGTTCCATTGAATCGTGTGTTAATAATTATTTTTTATATAATTAATAATATAAATTTAATTATATTATTTTTTATTTTTAACGTTTCCAAAAAATAATTTTGTAGCTTAATACTTTTTTAAAATTAATTATTTCTTTTTTTGATAGTAATAAATATGTTCGCCCACTTTTTAAAAAGTTCTAAATGGGCAGACGATTTTTTCCTCATTTTACAATAAATGTATTTGTTTGAATGACTAATTTGTTCTATTTGGGAGATCTTTTACTGTTTCGTCACTGTTACACTAATTCGTCTGAAAGTAAAATGTTCCCATCTATCAAAGGAAATACCAAGGATCAATGCCTTGCATATTAATACTTCCGCTGTGGATGGTCACTAAAAGCATCAATAACTTAAGATCTAATAATACTATGTCTATGACGTATAATGCGGCAACAAAAGCCGATGCAGCGAAAGAGTTAAAACGAACAGCAAATACGATCAGCTTAAAACAAGTTTTAATTTGTCTCATACTACAAAAAAAATTAAGCTACACAAATCCACTGTATACGGAAAATACAATCATGCTTATTTATCCGAAGTTTTAGCAACAAAATATATTTTGGATTTTCGAAGGATGTGGGGTTGCCTTTAAATTACGTCTCACTAGTGCATACCGGAGAATACCTTTTCATCAACGTTATTATATGTCTTCTTAAAGATTATGATTAAGAGCAGTGATCGTAATTGTAGACTCCGATAAGGTTAAAAAAATGCGATATGATTAAAAACTCTTCTGTTTAATCAAATATTTAATAATATATGACTCGCAATTATTTATAGTTACAAATAAATTGCCATGTCATCTGAAATTCCACATATGCCAAGCAACAATCAAAACTTTTATGTCTAATTAGTTCGTAGTTAAGAATTGGGGGGGCGCTGGGCTCATCAAAAAGTTAGCTTCTTTTTCTATGGTAACAGAGTGGACAAAATACACTTTATCATCGCTTTTTGCTATGAAGTTTAGTTAACTTAAAATTTATTTTTAGCTTATCGTAATCAGATACTTAAGGGCTTTAAACAGCACTATGACTTTATTCTTAAATAAGCTCCAGTTTAACAAAAACACGGTAACATAGTAGTCATTGAATAATTACACCCCCCCTTAATTTTTCAAACTTTTGTCTTTTTCCGCCATAAACTAAAATTTTATGAGAAAGTTGTCAGGCATTTCAGAAATAAGTGTCTATGGTGGTACTTATTTCAGCAAAAAACTTTTTTTCTTTGCATTTTTTGTCATGAAATTTTGGTAACAGAGTCAACAAAACAAAATTCTTCGATTCTGTGGGACACAATATATTAAGCTACAAAAGAAAACTTTTTTAAAATTAAGTGAAGGTTAAAAGCTTATTTGATAGCCAAGATACATGTTAATCAATATAAGCATCAATAATTACGAAATATTTATTTTAAGTTACAATTATCTTCACTTGTTCTTTAATTTTTCGTCATGAAATACGTGAATTTTACCGACTATGCTTCTTTAAATGAAGTCTCCAACTTTTGTTTTAGTATTTTTAGATTTTTAAAATATTGGTACAATAACTTAAAAGTTTGTTCTTTTATGCAGTCCAAGTGAAAATTCCATAACAATAAAATTAAAAATACTATAAACAATGAAAGCTATGGGACACCATTTTGTAACATTTTTTGAGAATGACCCATATACATTTACATTTCTAAAAGTATCTGATTAGTAACTTTTTGTATAAAGTAACTGTAACAATTACTTTTTTAAAGTAGCTTTCCAATATATAATATGGTAATAACCATATATTGGAAACTAATTAATAGGAGTATTAGGAGCATATATTGGAAACTAATTAATAGGATTATTAGGAGCATATATTTGAAACTAATTAATAAGAGAGTAGAGAACCCTTACAGACAATTATGATCTTATTTCCTCAACATTGTTTGTTTCAGACTCGAGTTCGATGTCGAGCGAGAGCTCCTCCTCCCCCTCTTCCTCCTCAGATGAGTCTGACGTGGGGGAGGGGGGGAGCAGCAGGGTGGGCCAGGTCATCCACAACTCACAGCACAACCCCCACGAGAAGGTCGTGGTGGAACAGTACAGGCAGGTAAGTACTTCTTAAGTGATAAAGGAGCTTAAATTAGCACCTGCAACATGTGTCATTTGTTATATCTTAGGCTATTAACTCCCTTATTAAAACTGAGTGGCCAAATTATTATGACCTCCCCTCGGTATAATATTTGACACTTTTTGCCTCTAATATTGCATGAATTTTTCTTGGCATAGATTCTATGAGATTTTGGTAGATGATATGATTAATCTGAGAGCATATTCGACAAACTACACTTTTCAATTCTGCCTGAAGCCCTGTTCGATTTCATCACACAAATTCTCAATTGGGATAAGATCTAGTGCCTGTGCATTCCTACGAAGCTAGATGAAGTCAATGTCTGCCAAGTGTATGTCTGAGTTAAAGTCAATCTAAAAACAAAGTAAAGTCTTAGAAAATCTTAAAATTTACAGAAAATTTGGGGTTCTATAGTATTTAGCATAATAGAAACTACATATTAGGGACCCCTACAATTCAGGGGCTCTAGGCACAGATTGTTTAACGTTTCCCCTTCCTTCTAGTTCGATCCTCCTGTTTCGTTCGCCGACCACTCCAGCGAAATAATGGATCCCAGTGACGACGAAACCAGCGACTCAGCTCTGGTGATTGCAGAGGAATCGAGCGACTCTTTCGTGGCACGGAGCCCGAAAGTGGCGCCAATCCCCGCCAAGAAGCGACCCCCGCCCAAGAAGGACGCGGTGGCAACCCCAAAGAAACCGGTCGCACCCAAGAAGAAGCCACCGGCTAGGACACCTGCTGCCAAAAAGGAGAAACAGGTTTTGATTCATTGTTTATGTTGTCTATTGCTTTTTCTATGCATGTATACAGGTTGTAAAATGCTTTTTTTATGTGTATAGTATGAGGCAAGAAATTAACATCGAATTACTTAATTAGTATTTTAATATTAAACATTTAATTTACAACGTAATAAAAACATAAGAGTGAGTGTGCCTCAGCACCTCCCAAATCATTTCCCTGAATGTTCTATCAACATCTTGTGAGATCTCTGGTCAGGGCACCATGACGTGGCTCGCTGGTAGCGCCTCCATGTTGTGGCGCCCTCTCTCTGAAGAGGAACACACCATTCCCACAATAGCAGTTCTACTTCACCATTTAAGTATTTGTGTGTAGCAATTTTCAGTTAAGGCATAGCATTTTTGAAAAAATTTAAGGACTCTTCTAAATCCTTCCATTTCTTTTAATAATGCATACAAAATTTTTAATGAAGTTGTACTGGTAGACAGCAAGGAGGAAATATTTTTTTATTATTTCATATACTACAAAAAAATACAAAATAAATTACAAATATCAAGAATAATAGATCTTAAATGCTTTTTAACAAGGCTACAAATAATTAAAAACTAAAAATTTTTATACTATATTTAATCCCGCTCTGTATTATGTGATTCTTAAAAGTGCTTACATTGTTATTTATGTTCTTAAAAACCTTAGTATATAATTTCTTTTCTTAAAAATACCTGTTTTACACAATTTTAGACATTCAAAATTGGGTAAATATACAAATGAATAATAAAAAGCAAGTGGACAATGTTTTGCTTGCACAATTTTTTACATTTAAAATATGTTTATAAATTATCTATACATACTCTTTTCCATTCAGATTATTGGTTTTACATTTTCATTATTCTATGCCCTTCCATCCATTCCTTATTATCTTTATTTTTGAATAGTTTGTCCTAAAAAATTCATTTAATTTTTTTATGAAGAAATGTGTGCAGTTTCTATAATAATGTTTAAAAATGTATATTTGTTTTATGTAGCCTGGGAAAAGTAAACCCTTGACAGCCTATATGCTGTGGTGTAACGAGAATAGAAAAAGAATTGCGACGGCTTCAGGAACTGTTGGTAAAATGTATTAAAATATTAATTAGTTGTAAGGTTGTGGATTGACTAGGCTATAAACCCAAAATGATTCTTTTCTTTATTTAAATAGAAATAAGAAAATATGTAGAAAACAATCCATCTAAAAATCAAATTGTCTCAGTTTAATATTTTTCAACATATTCACTTTTAACTTTGGTCATAAAAGGAATTACAAACATTTTTATAATACCAGCAGCAAAGATCCTACTGTGTATAATATGATTCATTTTTATTTAAATTATTATTTTCAAATTAAAACTTACTTTTGTTCTTAAACGGGTTTCTTTTTATTTTAAACTGATTTAATATCCTACTATAGTTAAACTCATAGTTTCCTTGCACAGAAGCCACGACCATGGGCGGAGCTATAAAACGCGCAGAGCAATCAGATAAAGACACAATAAAACATTAAATTTTCTCTTCGTCTGATTGCTCCGCGCCTTTTATAGCTCCGTCCATGGTCGTGGCTTCTGTGAAAGGAAACTATGAGTTTAACTATAAGCATTATCGTAGTATTCTAATAACAACTGGAGCCATAGGAACCTCACTTGTTAATTTACTATTACTTATTTTTAATATACATATTCAATATTTTTATCAATAACTAATAAAAGAACTTTTGAATAGAGAAAGAAAAAGATTGATTTCTTTATTTTAACTATTAACTTCAGCTACTTATTGTTTGAATTTTAAAAACAACAGCCTAATTTTTATAATTAGAACACTTTTATGATAACAAAAAGAAATTAATTGCATTTACCTTTTTACTCCTATGAAAAAAATGTCTGATTTTCTTTTAAAGAAATACATGTAAAAATTCCTCAATTATTTAACAAGTTTATTATCATGTGTTTTAAAGTTAAAGTAAATATTACATTTGTATCAAAATATTTTGTATTGACTTCACTGTAAATAGTCTAATTTGTTTCGCTATCTTATTAGTAAAATAAACTTATCTTATTAGTATCTATTTATCCTAAATATTTTATTAGTAAAAAAAATCTAATGAAGTTATTTCTGTAGGATTTGGAAACATTGGTAAAAAGTTAGGAGAAACTTGGCAGGCCCTACCTGATAAAGAAAAAATGGTAACTCATTTTATTTATTTAAGAGTTTTATTGTTTTTCATAATCCTAGGTCATTTATTCTTTGATAATTTCTATAGCCTTTTGATTTTCGGAACATAAATAAAGCAGACTGGTTGTCTTGGTTTGCACAGCTTCTTTTTATATGACAAATATTTGACTTACAGTAGAACTCCAATTATCCAAAGCGTTGATAATAATTCAAACTTTAAAAAAATCCACCCGGCCTATATAAAAGTTAAAGCGTCACATATAAACTTTCGTACTAACTGTAACTGCTTTCATATTATGTACTCATCTGTTATTTATGTAAATTATCCTTTTGAATGTATGGTGCAGTAAACTTTCAAAATCTATCATTCATCATGGCTTTTAAAAGAAACAATATTTCAACATAAGTTGAATAAATAAAACTTGAAAAAAGCTATAACTGAAACTGCCAAATTAGTCCAGGCAACGAAGAGTTATTGAGGGAAAGTTTTGGAACACAATTTTTGACTTTGTAACTTTGTTTGGACTAGTTAGGAGGTGAACACATCAAAAGTCCCCGCCCCTAAGCCGAAGGGGATAGGGGGGGGATTGAATGTCCCATTTTTCGGTTTTTTGCTTATCTCGAAAACTATGCGTCCTACCGATACAATTAAAATACACAAAAAGAAAGCTTATTAAATTTGCTACAATTTTCACCCCGCAAGTGTTTTAATATCTTGTATAGTTTTTTTCGAGATATCTGCTCTTGAAAGTCTGTAATTTTGGAGAAAACATTTTCCCCCCCCCCCCACATTTTTCCTCTTTTTTGACCGGATAACTCTTCAATAATGCACCGAAACACTAAATATTGACCCTAGAGAGGTAGAGAATTAAATTGTTTTCAATAATATATTTTACTTTACTATTTTATCTATTTTCCTTCAAATTTTAAAGCAGTTTCAGTATTGAGCGAAAAGGGACTGTCAGTCCCATAGAGCTAATACATTAGTTTTGAAATCACAACTTTTGCAAAAAAAATTACTTTGTCATGTTATCAAATTTTTACCAGGTATGGGAATCATCATAATATCAATTTAAAACAAAATTAAAAAGAAAATAACATCCGGTTATTTAATTATTAATTGTAAAAGTTTTTAAATAGTGTCGCCATCTGCTGTATATTTTTGGCATTATAAAATTTCAAAAATATATAATTAAATAACTAGATAACATTTTCGTTTCAAATTTGTTTCATTTCGATGTTATATTGATTCCCGTACCT
Source organism: Oedothorax gibbosus (assembly GCA_019343175.1). NCBI lineage: Eukaryota > Metazoa > Arthropoda > Arachnida > Araneae > Linyphiidae > Oedothorax > Oedothorax gibbosus. The sequence goes on along the minus strand of JAFNEN010000456.1, from coordinate 380,717 downwards.
GGGGGGAAAAGACTAACATGGAAAGCAATACATCTGCGGAAGTTGTGATTCCAGAACTAATGCATTAGCTCTATGGAACTGACAATCCCTCTTATGTACACTTATTCTATACTGTATGTTTAAATAAAAACCATATACTCATTTTGTAAGCACGCTGTTACTTTAATATGTTATCTATTCTCATATTCTATGTTATCTATTCATTTGGGGAAACCCCAGTGGGAAAACTGTCAGATGATCCTCCTGCTCTTCTTTATCTTGGGAGTCAACTTGAGAGACCCCATTGAGGCAAGTCCCCTGGCAATTTTGGAATGCTCAGGAACATTTGAGACTTGCTTTTTTACAGCTACACTTTCAGCTGGGCACAGCATGCATCTGCAGAAAATTATTTTCAAAATATCGTCAGGCGCTGCTGCTAACTCACTATGCACTGGGACCAGGCAGTTGTTCTCAATCTTCCACTCATACATCTGAGGAGGCAGGTCATTTCCCAGCCACAGCTGAACTTGGTGAAATGTTCGGCGGGAATGCTATTTTACTGCTCCCACTGTGGGAGGTAGACCTTGATGGTGGTCACTGATCTTAACAATCACTTATACCTGTAGGCATTGAGGGAGGCCTCTTTCGTTGGAGCCCCATAACACCTCAAGATGCAGGTTTCGCCTGCATTTTGAACCTGATCAGTGGTTGAGGAAAGGTCCGAAAAGACCGCTGCTGCTTTCTGGACCTCTGGCGACTTCAGATACAGCTTCGCAAATGCGACTTTGCTTTTTCGAAATGCGGAAGATGTACTGTCGCAGTAAATGCGTGCAAAAAAATAGCATGTCCTTTAAACCCAGTTGCTGAAGCTCTTGGGACGAGAAGGAAGATTCCTGATGTGTCTTCCGACGTGCAGGCTTTATGAAAGTAATTTCCTGACGCGCATCAGCATTAGCCATCAAGAGAACTATAAGGTCGACATCTTCACCTACAATGCCGACAGCTGTTGTTTTCGATATTTCCACAGCTGTATCCAAGTTGATCCAATTGTGTTCAAGCTTCACCTTAAGAGTCATGAAGCCGAATTTCACCCCTTGAAAATCGTAATGGTATTCCTATGGAGAATCTTCTCAGACTAATTGCTGCCACAATTTTAATACAGGCCACTAGTATTTGACACCAAGAACAAAAGAAGTAAAATAGACTATCAGAAAAAAAAATTGAAAATCACATATTAAGTATTTTTAATAATTTTTTAAAGTTTGAAAATCAGTGAAGAATACAATGTCCTTAGTGTATGACGATGTATCTCAGTAAAAAATAAAGATACTGCAATAATTCTATATTTTGGACAAAATCGAAATTTTTATTTTTCAATTCATTACGAAATAAAAATTTTAATTTAAATATTTGTATTCTTTAAAAATTTAAGAAAAGTTGTTGCTATTTTTGGGAAAGCGAATTATGGCAACCCCACATTTGGCTATCACCTGCCAAGAAGTGTCGCCAACTTAATTAGGGTCTACGCTATCTGTCAACATATGGTGGGGGGTACTTTGAATAGAACCTCCTAAAGACGCTGGAGGGGAGCTCTAACCCCTGGTGATTTCGTAGAATGCGCCCCACCTAACCTCTGCGGTTAGTTCTTTTCTGTTTAGAGATACGACTCTTGTCAATTTTGGGCTTGTGGGCTTGTTCAATGCTTTACAGGAAAAACTCGTGAAAAGATGCGATTGAGATTTCAAACAGAAAATAATGTTTTTAAGAGAAAATGTAGAAAAATGTGTAGCTTTACATAAAATACAAAATACATTTACAAAGATAAGTTTGCATTGTTTGTACACTTTGAGGGAACAGGTGTGAGTCGGTAAAGTTGAATAGATTCTAAGAAAGAAGTGAACGGTTGAATAGGGGTTTAGGTCCGGTTTTGTCCACAGGCACACCTATTTCTAATTGTTCGGCCGAGAAGGACAGTTTAGAAGAATGAGAAATCTTTGCAGATTTGTAGTTCGTATATCGTAAGTGTTGCATCCAGTTTTATTTCGACTTGTCTTCAGCTTCGCTATGTCGAGATACGCTAAATGTGGAAGATCTACAAGACTACAAAGCTGAATTTTGTTTGTGTGAACATTTATGTTATCGCTACAGTTTTCCCTATGACATCAATATTAACTAAGATACATAATTAGTGTTGGTTTTATACTTTTTGTTATGAGGTTTATTACCTATTTTCTAAAATGTATTTATCCATTAGTTTCTTAAAAAATCCTATTTTAATTTCATGTCAAGCTGATCTATATATGTATGCTACATCAATGTAGTTCGTGTAAAGCCATTTTCGAATAGTAAAGTCATAAATGGATTATGTTGTGAAAAAGTGTGCCAACCCACAGAAAGAAATCTACTTTGAATCGAACAGCAGATTTATAAAATCTCTATATGAATGGGAAAAGTGTACCTAGTTATAAAGCTCAAGAGTTCAAGGTTGTCAAAAGTGGCTTTGCGATATTTTAATTTTTAATTTTTGGTTTGACTATAAAAACTATGGGTTGTAAATATTGTATTTGCACAAAGTACATTACAAAAGTGCCATTGTTTGTACTTTTTTTGTGAAAATACAGTGCATGACCACTATTTTCGTCACGGTGCACAGTGGGACAAAAGTGGCATAAAAATGCCATAAGTAAATATCGGATTTAAGCAAATCTTAAAATTTTATTATGCTTTATGAAACTACTTGCTATCGCCGCTGTATCACGCCTCAATGAATGTTATCTGATGCCCAAATCTCTCCGAATGAAACTTTAAAAAAAAAATCGTCATATTTTTTAGTCCACCCAATTCAAGTTCAATTAACACAATCAGAAAATGAACTATTCCAGTTTGCCATCTCTATAACTATCAAGGCACTTCTTTTTTTAATCTTTGCATCAGGATACAGATAATAATTTCTTGTAATGACTGAAAATATTTTCCAAGTCAAATCATAAAATGAACTGTTCCAGTTTGCCATCTCTAAAATTATAGAGCCACTTCTTCTTATTATCTTCCACACTACTTTTATAACGTAAAAAGTGGAAGGTTTTATAATCGTTCAGTCCGTCTGTCACCCACTTTCACAGAAAGAACCACAAGTCCCACAGACAAGTGGGATATGTCATTTTGAAGCAAAAAATCAGATTAGGCTAAATTCCGAATTTCATTAAAAATTTTAATTAGAAGGTTATTTAAAATTTAAATAACTAAAAAATTAATCTACATTGAAATAACATGCAAATTCCATTTTTATTCAATATTTTCACTGTTGCCATTTCGTTAAACGTACTAGAAACTTTATTTTAAATAAAAATAAATACTTTTTAAAGAATATTTATTTATGTGTTATAATTCAGTTTGGATTGTTGTAGTTTCACAATAGAGTTCTTTTAATGGTTCATTATATATATGTATGAAGAAAGATGCATAGAGAATTCTGACTTGGCACAAAAAAATATGCAATCTGAGAAAGAAGATTAATGAAAATATAGTTAATTTTGGCGTTTAAAACTTTTGAATTACTAATAGCTAAAGGCCCTGTTTTTATTAAAATTAAATCACATTTGCCATTCGCAACAATCGCTCGAGAAACTTTAATTCTTTTAGACAATAAATGAAAATAATTTTATTTTTGCGACATCGATCAGTTTGAAATGACGTCAAATATATTTCACTACGAGATTCTTTGTATGTTGATATGAAATGTTTTCATTCTATTTAAAAGCGAGGAATATGATATATTTATTCTTTAAAATATAAATTAATTTTTGCAAACGATAAGTAATAATTATTGAATTTTCGAAATAAAATAAATGAAACTAGCCAAATTTAGCTTGTAAATTTTTAATATAGAATTAATGTTGTGTTTGGCGCGTTTTTTCCTGTTAAACACAAATGTGTGGAAGCGGGTTAAGTGACAGATTCTGTTACAAACCTACTTGTTTTATTACATCTTTGCATCAGGATCAAGAAAACAATTGCTTCTTAGAAACGACTAAATATTTTCCAAGTCAAATCATTATCTAAGTAATTAAATTTTCAACAAAAATATTTGATAATTAATTGATGTTTTCTTTTGTATTGAACTTATTTTTTATACTAACTATTTAAACTATTTTTCATGGAAAATTAAATTAAAACAATAATTTTAATTGAAAATAATTTTAATTAAAAATCATTTTATTTAAAAATAATTTCAAGTAGTTGATGAATTTTATATTCAAAACATCTAGAAGAAGTGGGAGGAGGGAAGGTGTGGCTAGATAGAGGCATTTCTTGCCATACCTCTAAAGAATACGTTCCGGTGCCACTGGAGCCACCCATCGAGCTGTCGAAAACACAACCTTTTCAGTTTCGATAAATTGCTTCGATGAAATAATTTATTAATCAGAATTAAAATTCAGGGTTTGTACCCACTACGATTTTCATACTGCACATACTGTAAAACTTTACACTAAACCAATGCATCAACTTCGTTGAGTAGTCAAATACTTTAAATTTTAGCAATTTTATTTTAAAACATTTTAAAATAATTATTAAAATTAATTTTCAGAAAAGATTTTTTTTGGATCCTTAAAAAATTTCTTCTTTGGGTAATCATTCCAAAAGATAAACTTTTAATCACGTAATAACCAGCTAAAATGGCATAATACAACTAAAGCCACCCAGAATCCAAAAATTCTTAATCCCCCAACCAATTCTCGTTTATTCCTTCAGAGTTGTCCTTATCTCTTCGCCTTTCTAGAAGGGGGTGAGGGGGTTTTAAACCCAGTCACTGAACCAAGATGGTAATCACTTGAACTGCCCACGGCAAAGACAATTATTCTTAGGGGGCATCGAATTTCATTGGCGATAAAAAAAAGCGCACTGAACGATTGCAATTACGCCAAGTGGGCGATAAAGTGTTTTTTCTAGTTTAAAAACACGGCGACATCTGGTTTTCGAGAAAGATAGAAAAAGAGTTCGTGCCGATGAATTACTGACTCTTAAGTATGTTGATGATGATGTATGTTGATGAGACTGTGCCAGCTCAAAGTGTAGCTGTAAAAAAGCAAGTCTCAAATGTTCCTCAGCATTCCAAAATTGCCAGGGGACTTGCCTCAATGGGGTCTCTCAAGTTGACACCCAAGATAAAGAAGAACTGGAGGATCATCTGACAGTTTTCCCACTGGGGTTTCCCCAAATGAAATAGATAAAATATAGTAACAGCGTGCTTACAAAATGAGTATATGGTTTTTATTTAAACATACAGTATAGAATAAGTGTACATAAGATGGATTGTCAGTTCCATAGAGCTAATGCATTATTTTTAAAATCACAACTTCTGCAGATGTATTGCTTTGCCATGATAGTCCTTTTTCCCCAGGTACGGGAATCAATATAACATCGAAATGAAACAAATTTGAAACGAAAATGTTATCTAGTTATTTAATTATATATTTTTGAAATTTTATAATGCCAAAAATATACAGCAGATGGTGACACTATTTTAAAACTAAATAACTGGATGTTATTTTCTTTTTAATTTTGTTTTAAATTGATATTATGATGATTCCCATAAATGGTAAAAATTTGATAACATGACAAAGTAATTTTTTTTGCAAAAGTTGTGATTTCAAAACTAATGTATTAGCTCTATGGGACTGACAGTCCCTCTTCGCTCAATACTGAAACTGCTTTAAAATTTGAAGGAAAATAGATAAAATAGTAAAGTAAAATATATTATTGAAAACAATTTAATTCTCTACCTCTCTAGGGTCAATATTTAGTGTTTCGGTGCATTATTGAAGAGTTATCCGGTCAAAAAAGAGGAAAAATGTGGGGGGGGGGGAATGTTTTCTCCAAAATTACAGACTTTCAAGAGCGGATATCTCGAAAACTATACAAGATATTAAAACACTTGAGGGGTGAAACTTATAGCAAATTTAATAAGCTTTCATTTTGTGTATTACAAGTGTATCGGTAGGACGCATAGTTTTCAAGATATAAGCAAAAAACCGAAAAATTGGACATTCAACCCCCCCTCCCCCCTTCGGCTCAGGGGCTAGAGGCGGGGACTTTTGATATGTTCACCTCCTAACTAGTCCAAACAAAGTTACAAAGTCAAAAATTGTGTTTCAAAATTTTCCCTCTATACCCTTTTTTCAGCCTTCGTTGCCTGGACTAAATACCTTACAATTTGGTTTTAGTTGATAACGACGGAATCTAGAAATACATGATCTCACAGCCAACAATACATTAAGTTAATTGATTGAATATACCTTTTCTTCTGATTCACTCAAATTATTTGAATTTCTGACTATCTCAATGAGGTTAGGCCCAATTGCTTCACATAATTGAAGTTCTACTGTAGCTAGAATTGTTTGCATTATAGCAATATTTTTTTTTAATATTTCTAAAAATAGTAAATTTTATTTTAAAAAAGATTTTTTAAAGTATATTTATGATTCAACTCATTGCCAATCGAGTCAGTCAGACACTCAGACCATAGGTAAAACCTAATGAAACAGGATATCCAGCCATCGGGAAAATCCGGAATTGTACTTGAATTTTTTTTAGCTCTGGGAAAATCAGGATGAGGCCTGGCTTAGTGGTAGTGCTTCGCATTGCCACGCCAGAGGTACGGGGATCAAAAACAGGATTGGGCGAGGTTGACCCATCCTTTCATCCCTTAAGTGGGTCGATAAAATGGGGACCAAGCATGCTTGGGAACCTAAACACTAGGTGTTCCGCGTGAGGCTGACCCCCTACCAGGGCATATGCCTAGCACCCCAGAGCCCTAGGTCACGAAAGCCGAAGTGGGCACGGCAGGCCTTGGCCCACTAATGGGCTGTTGCGTCGAGAAAAGAGAAAATCAGGAATTATGCTTGAAATTGTTGAAAATTCCTTTCTGCAATTTTTGAATTTTATAGATTTATGAAGATAAGCTTTTTGTACCGTTTATTTCGAGGTTTAGCAATCAGCAATTTAAAAAAATTCCCCATTTGTAAATTTCAGATTTGATGATTTTCAAGAGTTCTCCATTTTTCCCTTGGTTGTCTAATTCCTTCAAATTTACTAGATTTGTCTTCTTTTAAGAGTTAGAATTTTGCCCTACTTTAAAAGTTATTTGTTATGTATGTTTTGAAGGTTCGCATTTCGTTTGCTGATTTTCGAAGATTTTTGAAAACTGTGTGTACAAGTTTAACTTCCTAAACGGGGGTTATCAATTAACTGAGACTCACCACAAGACTGAGCTAACACATTCTATCCCACTAGGCCTGGAGACGCAAAGCCAAGCGTCTGGCTCTCAAGAGCTCGGGTGGGCTCATCAGTACCGGGCCTGCAGCTGCAGAAACTTCTGCAGCCGCAAAACAGCTCCCGAGCCGCGCGGCTGCATCAACATCAGCTGAAGATGCGCTGAAGAACTTGGCGGATAGTGGAAGAGTGCTCGGAACGTCGGCCATTGATTCCGCTGCTTATTTGAAGTTGTTGGGAGATTCGCTGAGTCTCATTGGGCAGAGATTGACGGAGCATGAGGTAACATATTTTTCAGGGATTGGAACGTTACTTTTAAAAAGTAACAAATCACAGTTACTTTTAGAAATTTCAAGCTATAAGAAAAATTTAAAATTAGCCATCTTATCCTGTTTTTAAAAAAAAGACTAAAGAAAAAGGGATATTCTGAAAAAGTTACGAACGAAAACTCAACATTGTTAAAAGTTATATTTTAATTAAATGTGTTAACTGTGCCAAAAATATCCTTGGAGAGCTGCGTGAGAAGTAATGGAAAAGTATCAAACTTTTCAAAAAGAGATAAATTATTAGACTCTCTCGTTGGCAAACAACATTCACCATATTTTTTTTTAAAAAGCCTAACTTTAGGAACTTGTTGCATCAATGTTGTTGTTGCTGACATTGTGCCTCCAGGGCATAGCTTGGGAGGCAGAAGGGGTGCAGTAGCATCTGTTGGCACTAGGAGTACCTGTGAGAGGGTGGATGTCTGACTTCTGCTCTGAGATGGTGCCACCTCCTCAATTTAGACACTTCGCTGAAGAGGAGGGGCAATTTCCTCCTGACAACCTGCAACACTGTACTGCACTACGGCGCACAGGACTTTCGGACCCACAGATTTAAAGAGCACCTGCATGTACCCAGGACAACACAAATATTCCTGCCTTGTCCGGGATTCAAACATGGGCCCACTAGCTTGATAAGCGAGGATTGAAACCACTACATCGGCTAGGCGACTAAAATTTTTAGGTTTTAAAATATTCATCTTGTTTATTATTTGTTATATTAATTTGGATGTAATTATTAAATTCTCTAATAAGTTTACTGCAAAACAAAAATTATTCTGTGCCTTAAATTTATGTTGCACTCCAGCACATGTGTGAAATTTCACATTTATAAAATTGCCAAAAAACAATTTGAACTACAAATACATATTTATAATTTAATGAAAATTCCTTTTCTCTATAACTTTGATATTTAAATGCATGGTTAATTTTACTCTTGATATACTTTTATCTACAAAAAAGGGTATTTTTTAATTGAAAATACCGTTTTTTTAAATAAAGGTAAGTGTCCTGTCATTGATGTATATACTTGCTCTTGTTGGTTTTTTTCATCAAACTACACAGTTCTCGAGGGACATACTGATTTTATCCTAAAGTATGTGTTTTGGAAAACTAATAACGAATCTTATATAACGCTTCGAGTAAATCGAGAGCATCTGCTCTTTACCGTAAGCGTAAACAAACTCGATTGTTGCCATTGCAGTTCGAAATATAAGGAAATTTGGGAGCCACGCAAGATTATTATATACATAGATAACTTTGGAGCAGCACAAATGCACCTTCAGCGATACCTGGAAATTTTTATTTTGGGTATGGAAAACCTAGAAATGTCAGGGAAGTTGGAATTTTTTCCGAGTATGTATTTATACATACCCTGTTTAAAATCCCCTTCTCTCTCTCTTCAGGGGCAGCTGGCTGTATCTGGCATCTTCTCCGTTCTTCTGGACACCATCCTGTGTGTGGTGGGCCCTCTGCTCTGCCTCACCTCAGAATCCCCCGTTCTCAGTTCATTGCCGCAAGAGACATCCAGATCAACGCTTGACTCCATTGCTTACTTCATGCCCGGACTGTGATGGGTCCTTTTTAAGTTCACTGTATAGTTTTAAAAACCATTGCACTGTGTGTTTATGTTCATTAAATGTGTTGTCTGTGAGTCTGGGGTTTTATTACATGCTTGGTTGTTCAGTTTTTACCAAAATTAGACTTGAAAATGTATAAAAAGAGTTCCACCCATTTATTCCAACGGAAGCAAATCGATATGCAGAACTACATGCTCGTAGATTGAATTTGAAACCATAACTATAATTTAAATGATAACTATAATTTAAACTAAGAACTCCATTGCGTACTTATTGCCCGGACTGTGATGGGTCCTTTTTAAATTGGCTGTATAGTTTTAAAACCCATTGCACTGTGTGTTTATGTTCATTAAATGTGTTGTCTGTGAGTCTGGGGTGTTTATTAGATGCTTGGTTGTTAGCCCATGGTTTGGAAAGATAGTTTTAAAAAGTAACTCTGTTACACACACACACACACACAGTGCCTTCATTAAAAAAGTAACTGTTACAATTACTTAATATTAAAAGTAACTAGTTAGTTACTTAAATACAAAGTAACTTGTCACCATTACTTTTAGAAATTTCAAGTTACATTAAAAAATTTAATTTAGCCAACTTGCCGTTTTTCAAAGAGAACCAGGACTTTAAAGAAATGGACAATTGAAAAAAGTTAATAACAGGCATTCAGCATTGTTAAATTATTAAATTTAAGCCAATATGCACCTAAAATATCTGTGAAGAGCAGCGTGAGAAGTAACGAAATTTTTCAATACTTCGTTACTGCTAAAAGAAGTCGGTTCCTTTTTTAAAAAAGTAACTTACTCCAATCCCTGCTTTTAACCGATTAACATCTTTGTTAATACCATTAAGGGGGAATGGGCGCGCTGGACCATGGGTCTCCAAAGCAAAGTACATCAGTGTTAATCCTATGGAGAAAAAAAAATTCTCTGCCATATTTCTCCGGCTGTATTGAGTATTTTTACAAGCGGGTTTTTTTATGTGATAAATGTAGCTGACTTACAGCTCCCGACCTTCCCACTTTTTGAAATGGGTTCAAATATTTTTTTAAATTTTCAATAAATAATTTTACACAAAATATTCGAAGCAATTTCAAAAAGTGGGAAGATAGAGACCTGTAAGTTATCTACATTTATTATTTAAAAAAAAAAAACGTTTGTAAAAATATTCAACACAGCCGGAGAAATGTGGCTGAGAAAATAGTTTTTTCGCCATCGGATTAACACTGAGGCACTTGAGTTTGGAGACCCGCGGTCCAGCGCGCCCATTCCCCCTTAACAATTATTTCCAAATCAAAACGTAAGGTTGTAATATTTTAATTTCGTTTTTTAGGTAACTTAATATGTCCTACTTAAACTATACTGGACTATAGTCTTAATTTTTCTTAGATGTTATTTATTTAGATAAAATTAATCTGAAAGCTCATTTTCGAGTGGCAAGTATTCTTACCAACCATCGTTAATGGATTATTAGAATTTAAGCTACTCTGTCGTGGGCAGGTAAACTGCAGTATCTAGACCAATGATTTGGACCATTATTTCAAGAACTCAAAAACTTTAACCCACAAGAAAGTATAGTAAAAGACTGATTATATTAAAGCAAAAATGTTCCAATTTGTTGTGGTTACTGCAGTTTACATGCCTACGCAGTTACGAGTGGTATATGTTGAAATTTTCAAATATGTATATAGGTATAAGGAGTATGTTATGTATAAGGGAAGCAATTAAGCATGGGAACTATTCAAGAATGCACTATAATCACACCAAGTAAAGTATACATGATTTTATTCAGTCTATGATACATCGTTATACAAGTGTAGTAAACACAAATTAAAAATTCACCTGAAATTTTCTTAAAATTAGATTCTTACTCAATTCTTACCGTAACGTTTTCAATACCAATAGACTTATAAAACGGATTTATACAAATTTTGTAAAGAATAAATAACTGCTTCATAAAGCTTATTTAAGAACGATGGACATACACTTTATTTAAGTGAAAAATAAAATGAATGTCAAATTGTTCATTAATATTTTCAATTTTAAACTGTGCCAGTAAATAATACGAAGTACTTATTCATAATTTTATTAAAGCCTATCATTATTTTTATGGATTCAAAATTACATCGTAGCTTTACCAAATTCAAAACAAGATATAAAAAAACAAATTTATTATGGTTATACCTATGAAATGACCTTTTTATGAAAAACCTTAACTGTTAATTTTGATTTCACTGCTGAGGGTAATCAATTGAAGTTTGCACCATCAAAATCAGTAACTTTTGCAAATCTTTTTGTTAAATTATGGATTCCTTCGCCATAGAACTTTGCGTCTTTGGAGGCAAAAAAAGAAGATATCCATTTTTCTACTTCATCAAAAGTAGCAAAGTGCTGCTCAGCCAGACCATGTGCCATGGATCTGAACAAGTGATAGTCTGAAAGAGCTATTTCTGGAGAATATAGCGGGTGCGATAGAACATCCCATTTCAGGTTGTTTAAAGGTGTCGTTCACATTACTTGTGGTGTGAGGCCGCGCATTGTCATGGATCAAAATATTTCTATGTCTGCGAACCCATTCTAGCCGTGTGTTGAATAGTTAGCAGTTTAAATCGATTGATTGCTGTTGATATCGGTCAGAGGTAACTATTTCATCAGGTTTAAGCAGTTTATAATAAAGAATGCCCTTTTGGCCCTACCAAAAGCAGATTGTCTTCTTTCCAAAGCGATTTCTCTTTCGAGTCGACGTTGAGGGTTGGCCTGGATCAACCCAAAATTTTTTCCGTACAGGATTGTCAAAATATATACATTTTTTGTCACTTGTGACAATTCGATGCCGAAATTTTTTTCTTTGATATTGATTCAAAAGTTGTTCGCAAGTGACTCTTCGGTTCTCTATCTGCCTTTCTGCTAAAGCGCGTGGTACCCAATTTCTTTCTTTGCTAATTTTTTCCAAGGCATGCAAACGGTCAATAATACATTTCTGAGTTACATTTTGAAATCTGTATCTGAGTTATTGTTGGGTTTTTATCCACAATTATTTGCAATTCTTCATTTTCAATTTTTTTTGGTGGTTTTCCCTTATCTTTGTCGGCGCCACATCAAAATTTTTAAATCGACCAAACCATCATTTACAAGTTGATTCAGATCTACCATTGTCTCCATAAGTTTTCTGAAATATTCGAAAAGTTTCAGAAGCAGTTTTTTTCAAGATAAAGTAATGGATTCAAATTTCCCGCAAATGACCCTTTGTTGGCACGATACACGACATTTCCAAAGCCCAGAATCACTATGATAAAAACCCAGCAGTAATTAATGGCACCTGCTTGGTGAAAGGTGTCTGAAAAAATACTAGTATGGCAATTCCACACTTTTATTAACCAGGTGCAGTGCTATCTGTTCATTCAAGGTCATTTCATAAGTATACCCCTAATAATATGCTAGTAAAATGCAATGCTTAATAAAACCTTGATTAAAATTGTACATAAAACATAACATGCCTTCAAAATTTGAATGAAAAATTTTACAATTTTAAATTATACCAGCCAATAATAGCTAATAGTATTTTGATTGTATTATAATATCTTAAGGATGAATGAGATCGAATGGCTTTGGGTCTCCGAATCAAAGTGCCACTGTGTTAATCTAATGAGGAATAAAAGATGTTCCAAGCCACATTTCTCTGACTGCATTGATACATTGAACAAATTTTTTTTTTCATATGGTAAATGGATAAATGAAGCCGACTTACAGGGTTCTATAATCCTACTTTTTGAAATTAACGTGAATACATATATTTTTTTATATTCATTAATTTTACAAAAAAATGCGAACCAATTTCAAAAAGTGGAATTATAAAGCCCTGTAAGTCAGCTACCTTTATAAACTTACCATATAAAAAAATGTTTTTAAAAATATTCAATACAGCTGGAGAAAGGAGACTCAGAAAGTATTTCTTTTCCATTGGATTAACACAGAGCTACTTTGGTTTGGTCTTATTCACTGTTAAACTAAATTATTCTGCAAGAAACCCATCACTCATGTCCTTCTGATAAAAAAAAACCTTGATATTATTGACAAAACCAGATTTATGGACAACACTAAACCGTCCTTCGGATCCACAATCTCGCTCCTCAACCGACTACATTTCCTTGACAGGCTTCCCAACATGGCCACAGTCACCAGGATTCAACGGTTTCTCCAGACACATCAGCAGAGCTTATAGCCAGTTTAAGTGGAAAGCCAGTAGTCTGGTTCTTAGTGTCTGGTCAAAGCATAGAACAGATGATATGCTTATAATTAATTAATTTAAGAAGCAATGTAATAAATCATTTATAATTTTTTAAAAGTCTTTAATGGGTTCAGAATTACATCATTACTTTTACCAAAATCAAAACAGGACCTAAAAAACTAATTTAATATAGAAGTAAAATGTAATGCTTCATAAAACCCTAATTAAACATATACATAAAACATAACACTTTACAAATTTTGAATGAAGAATTTTAAATCATACTAGCAAAAATAATAGCTGACAGTCATTTGATTGTACCAAAATACATCTTCAAACTAAATGACTCTGCAAGAAAACCATCACTCATGCCCTTCTGATTGTAAAACCTTGATACGATCGTCATTACCAGATTAATGGACAACACTAAACCGTCGTTCCGATCCATAATCTCGCTCTTCAACTAACTACACTTCCTCCACAAGCTTCTCAACCTGGCACAATCGCCAAGATCCAACGGTTTCTCTAAACATATCAACATATCCTATAGCCAGTTAAGTGGAAAGCCAGTAGTCTGGTTATTAGTGTCTGGTCAAAGTGTAGAACAGATGATATGCTTATAATTTATTCAAGAAGCAATGTAATAAATCATTCATAATTTTATTAAAGTTTTTTAATATTTTAATGGGTTCAGAATTACATCATTACTTTTACCAAAATCAAACAAGACCTAAAAAACTAACTTAATATAGTACTAAAATGTAATGCTTCATAAAACCTTAATTAAAAACATACATAAATATAACACTTTTCAAATTAGAATGAAAAATTTTAGCACTTTAAATTATACCAGACAATAATAGCAGTAGTCTTTTGATTGTTTGAGTAGTCCTTTGATCTTAAAACTAAATTACTCTGCCAGAAAACCATCACTCATGTCCTTCTGATCGAAAAACGAGCGGGGAGCCCAGTCGGTTGGGCATTCGCCTAGCATGCGGAAGGTCCACTTACCACTTGACTGCGGTTCTAAAAATACAACGCCTGTCGCCAATAGCCCTCGTGCAACGGTAATTCAAACTAAACTCTGATCGAAAAACCTTGATATGATCGACAAAACCAGATTGATGGACAACACTAAACCGTCGTTTGGATCCATAATCTCAAGCCTCAACCGACTACATTTCCTCGACAGGCATCTCAACATAGCACAGTCGCCCGGATCTAACGGATTCTCCAGATCATTAAAGTGTACAGCCAGTTTAGGTGGAAAGCCAGTAGTCAGGTTATTGGTGTCTGGTTAAAGTGTAGAACAGATGATATGCTTAGAATTTATTAAAGATGCAATGTAATAAATCCTTCATAATATTATTAGTCTTTTATTAGTTTATTAGGTTCAGAATTACATCATTATTTTTACCAAAATCAAAACAAGACCTAAAGAACTAATTTAATATAGTAGAAAAATATGCCTCATAAAACCTTACTTAAAAATATACATTAAACACAACACACTTTTCAAGTTTTGAATGGAAATTTTACAATTTTAAATTATACCAGCAAATAGTAGCTGACAGTCTTTTGATTATACCAAAATATCTTAAAACTAAATTACTCTACCAGAAAACCATCACTCATGTCCTTCTGATCAAAAAACCTCGATATGATCGACAAAACCAGATTGATGGACAACACTAAACCGTCTTTCGGATCCACAATCTCGCTCCTCAACCGACTACACTTCCTTGACAGGCTTCTCAACATGGCACAGTCACCCGGATCCAACGGTTTCTCGAGACACATCAACAAAGCGTATAGCCATCGACCCTGTGCATCGCTGTAACCAGCAGTGTCAAGCCAGTTTAAGTGGAAAGCCAGTAGTCGAGTTATCCGGGTCTGGTTTAGACGCAGGACTATGCTTAGTAGTGGCGGATGGCCGTCGGATGTGACGTCCGGGTTGGTACAACGGGATCGCTTGGATTTGGGCTCAGAGTCTGGGGTAGTGCTTTGTGAGTTCTGGGTGCGGAGGTTTTTCTAAAAAAAAAATGGATTGTAGAATGGAATGAATGGAAAAATAATGGATTGTTAATGGTTTATTGGAATGGTATATTAATATTTTGTGAGGAATTTCTTGAGGTCAACTAATTTAATTGTTACTTATGTGGTATAACTTGGTTAAAGCGTGATTCAAGATACTATGATGTTATAAATGAGTAAAAATTATAAACAAGGTTGAATAATAAGAGTAGGAAATCATGTGAAATACATATTATGTAGTGTATTATTAACATTATAAAATGACATCTTTTTAATAAATTTTAACTCTATATGCTATTAGTAGTAATTTAATTACTCTTTCTCCAGCCAATAATTTCTAAGTGGAAAATAAATTTCATATTTGGTGACTTTTCTAATCATTTGACGAATAAAATATAAATAGTTGAAACGAATTTTTGTTCTTTAAAAAGGCATTTTGGCTATCATATAACCCTATATGGGTATCATATAAATGTATATTTTTAGAGTTAGGTATAATTGAAGAGTTAATCAAAAATTATCATAAGCAAGATATTATAACACTAAGGTCTATGGGCGATTCAAGGGACCGAACGTTTATGGTGGTATGATTTGTCAATGTAAACCAGTTTTCTGTAACCCAGTTTGACTGCTTTAATACTGTTACGACTTTTGTGTAAATATTGTAAATTACTTATTATATATATTTTTGAGTTTCATGAATGGCAACAGCCGAGGAGCGTGAGCGTAGCTCGGATGTGTTTTTGGTCTTTGAAAATGGCGGTATTCTAAAAAGTTGCAACGGTTAACTTGTTAGTGAGAGAGTGTCATTTGCTGAATAAAAAGTATTGTTCTTGTGAACTGTATCGTGCTTTGAAGTAAGCTGAATAAAGTAAATTGTCTCGGCGAACTTTGTTGTGCTTCGGAAGAACTCAGAAATTTCGTAACAACTGGTGTCAGAAGTGGGATCTTCTTCAGAAGCGAATGCCAATATTTACAAGAGCAATGGAGGAGGAAATGCGAAAGATGTTTTCGGATATGGCGTTGCAAATCAAAGCTGGCCAAGAAACCATGAATGCTAATTTGACGTCTGAATTGGCTGCGAATCAAGAAACCATGACAGCCGCCCAAGAGGCGTTGGAAGCCAAGTTCGCAGCCGGACAGGAGGAAGTTAAATTTGGACAAGAAAAGCTGCAAGAAGGTCAGGAGAAATTGAAAAATGAATTAAAAGCACAGATGTTGGAAGCCCATAACACTTTAAGGAAGAGGTCATCACGGAGATCGAGAACAGTAAACAAGAATTGGAACAGCAAGTAAAAGAGGAAGTTGGAAACGTAAAGGGGGAAATAGACCGCCTAGAAATGCGCTTGAAAATGCTGGAAGAGGAGCGTGGTAAATCTTCAATTGAACTTCCGTTCCACGACAAACAGAATCAAGTTCTCTTCAGCAGTGACAAAGATGTTTCTTTGCCATTGGCAACATCGGGAAATAAATTCCAACCAGTCTTGAAAATTGGCACCTATGATGGGAAGTCTTCCTGGGGAGTTTTCAAACAACAGTTTGAAACTATCGCCAAATACAACCAGTGGAATGATGACAGCAGGGTTGTACATCTTACAGCTGCCCTCCGAGGAGAGGCAGCGAATATTCTGGAAACAGTTCCGGAGGGATCGAATGCCAAATACCAAGATCTACTGAAGGCTTTGGAGTTGCGCTTTGGTGAACAACATCGCAAAGATTTCCACATGATGCAGCTCAAAGCCCGCCAACAGAAGCCAGACGAGTCCCTTCAAGAGCTTGCGTTGGATATTGAACGACTGGTACTCTTATCATTCAGACTGCCCAGCGGACACCAAGGAGCAAATAGCGGTGCAACATTTCATCGATGCTCTGAGAAACTGTGATATTAAGAGCGCTCTTAGAAGTTTAGAGTGCAAGGATTTGAGGTCAGTTATAACGCATGTGCTGAGGATTCAGGCAGCGCAAGAGGCTAATCGGTTGGAACGTGGAATGGTCAGGCAGGTGGAGCTTAAGGAACCCGAGTAGAATATCCCTGATTACCTTGGCAGGCTTGAGAAAATGTTGGAACGGACACTTCGGCGTTATGAAGACCATTCATAAAGTTAGGGAGCGCTTCTATTGGGACAAATTAAAGTCGGACGTCGATAAGTGGTGCAGAACCTGCACCGCAAGGAAGGGCCCAAACACCCGCACCTGTGGGAGTCTGCAACGTTACAACGTGGGAGCTCCCTTCGAAAGAATAGCCATAGACGTCCTGGGACCCCTTCCGCAGACAACAAATGGCAACAAGTACATCTTAGTCGTCATGGACTATTTTACAAAGTGGCCCGAAGCTTATGTCATTCCAAACCAAGAAGCCACTACCGTTGCAGAGGCCCTGCTGCGGGATTGGATCTGCCGGTTCGGAGTGCCACTCTTGCTGCAATCCGATCAAGGAACGAACTTCACCTCCGCCGTTTTTACCGGACTGATGGAACTGCTCGAGGTAACGAAAACTCGTACAACTCCCCTGCATCCGCAGTCAGACGGAATGGTCGAAAGACTGAACAGAGCGATTTTGAACCATCTATCGCTGTTCACTCATCGCAATCAGAATGATTGGGACCAGAAGCTGCCTCTATTTCTTCTGGCCTACAGGAGTGCAGTTCATGAGACCACCGGACTATCACCATCCCAGATGCTAATGGGCCGAGAACTAAGACTCCCATGCGACCTTTTATTTGGGCGACCGCCAGATGATCCCTCCTCGCCTGTGGAATATCTTGAAGATCTCAAGGCTCGGTTGGAGGATGTTCATCTGTTCGCCAGAGAGAGGATCGACATCAACACCTCACGCATGAAGACTAGATATGACGCCAAGTCACACGAACCAGCATTCAAGATAGGCGATAAGGTCTGGTTTTGGAATCCGAAGCGTAGCAAAGGTCTTTCTCCAAAGCTGCAGACCTTCTGGGAAGGACCCTATACTGTGGTCAAACAGCTGAACGACGTCGTGTATAGGATTCAGAAGAAGCCTTGCAAACCTAAAGTAGTACATTGTGATAAGTTGGCGCCTTATAACAGCACTCATGAGTAGCAGAACTTTGTTCTCTCTATTCTAGGGATTGCACTGCCCGGGACATGCAGTCTTCGAAGGGGGGAGCAATGTTACGACTTTTGTGTAAATATTGTAAATAACTTATTATATATATATTTTTGAGTTTCATGAATGGCAATAGCCAAGGAGCGTGAGCGTAGCTCGGATTTGTTTTTGGTCTTTGAAAATGGCGGTGTTCTAAAAAGTTGCAACGGTTAACTTGTTAGTGAGAGAGTGTCATTTCTCATTTGCTGAATAAAAAGTATTGTTCTTGTGAACTGTATCGTGCTTTGAAGTAAGCTGAATAAAGTAAATTGTCTTGGCGAACTTTGTTGTGCTTTGGAAGAATCCAGAAATTTCGTAACAATACTTACTTATATTAATACAGTTAAGGCCACACTCACTCAATATCCAATTGTACTAGAAAAGTTGTGACAACCCATAGTTTTGGCGATTTGTGGAATGCAAAGCCAAACAATTCACTGTCGGTAATCTGCCGTGGGCGGGTAAACTGCAGTAACATCAACAACACCCTTTTTGCTCTGAAATAATCTGTATTTTAGTATACTTTCTTAGAGGTAACAGCTATTGAGTGCTTGCAGCAGTTGTCCAAGTTCTTTGGCTAGATACTTCAGTTTACCTGCCCACAGCAGTACTGTCTTTGCTTGCGATTTTGATTGGTAACCCTAAAACTAACATAACAATTTGCGCCCAAAAGGGAAGAGTGTAGGCCAGCGGGGCCTGGGGGCGATCGCCACCAAGTGGGCGATTTGTGTTATCAAGGGGGCAAAAAATTCTTGAGGGGCGATCAGGGGGCGATGAGTATTCATAGGGGGAAAATTAAAATAATTTTGTACCTTTGTACAGTAAAACCATTCTCCAACCATAACCAAACCAGCCAATTTTTACTTTAAACTCTCTTAAATTTTCTAGAAACCAGTAAAGATATCTTAGTTAATTATTTCACTTTTGTTCTTTAAAAATGTTAAAAATACGTGTTTTATGTTTTTTCTATTTTATTTAAAAGTGACCGGATAAAGCCTCTTTGGTTGTTTTTTATAAACGGTAGTAAGTGTTATAAAATTGTTTTATAGTTACAATTTAACTCAAATTATGATTAGACATAACATGAAAATTAAAAGGGGGCGATGGATGTTAATCAACCTAAAATACGAGGCGATGGTCCAGAAAAGGTTGGGAACCACTGGTGTAGGCTATGTAGCCCGTTACCCAGTACCCATAGATTTACAGATGTATACACTATACTGTATGTAAAAATATAAAAAATGTTACTAGTCCATTTACTCGACTTTTGGGTCAAGGAGAGGTGTTGATGATATAGGGAGGTGTCATGTGAATATTGCATGCCACCCCCCTATATAAACCCTAAAACTACTTGATACGCTTCTGTACACGTGCAACTTAAGTTTAAATCACCTTCTTAAATTAGTGTACATATGGGGTCGACAGAAAAAGTTATTTATCGCTCTAAAAAAACTTGCCACATTTTGTCATTTGTTGCTTAGACAGTGACTAGGATTTTACAACTTCCCCTGCCTAGGCATATTGAAATGACCAAAGTAAAAAAAAAGCTTAAATTAAGATAAAGCTCCCGGATCTGGTGTAAATAAGCACTGCTATGCTCTGGGGATGCATGAACAAATAAAAATAACAAGCATGCATGGTTATTAAAATAGGTGAATTTCACTTGAATTCCGATATTTGGTAGGGTTGCCAGATTGAAGACAATTTCCAGGAGTATAACTTACTTTAGCCAAAATACAACCCCATCACATCACCCATCAATAACTACTACACAAACCTTAAAATTGCGATCTATGACGGAACTAGACGATTCTTCGGCAGCTTCTGAGGTGTCCATGGTGTTAGATGAATTAGAAATGAGAGTTTGGGAATCAGATGAAAGTTTAGAGTCTGCTGTACTAGATGAATGTGGCACGCCGGATGAATCGTTGGTGGATTTTTTCGAGACAAAAGCCCCAAGTGAGTCAGCAGTGGATTCTCTAGGAAAACGTTGGAATGTAGATCCACTGAAGTGAGCTTGAGCATTGTCTGTCGTTTCAACTTTGTTCTGGCCGCTAGTGAACACTTTCTGATGGATGGTGGAACCCAGACAGAAGAGGCACCAACCCTGCTCATCAGTGATCTTGGGAAAATTCCTCTTGGGGAATTTCTTCTTCATTTCTTCCCTATTCTGAAAGACCTCCGTACGGGTCGTGATAAAGGTGTCGAGCTGGTCGTCTTGCCACGCGGGATCGGGTTCGAACCCAGGTCGGGCGCGTACGAAGCCGTTAAAGGGGTCCACCTGGACTGTTTGCCGAGACAGAAACTTTGTGGTGTCGATGTTCGAGACAACCACTTTGGGGCATTTTCGGGTTTCGAGCCGGACGCGGTAGAGGTAGTCGAAACCTGTGACAGGGGGAGAAGAGAGATCGAGGTTTTTAGGAATTCGCCCGATATCAAACGCTTTTCTGGAGTTTTTCTCGCTCATGATAAGGCACAGTGAACTTTATGACTAATGAAAATTTAAACTTGGACACATTAAGGTATCTGTAAAATAGTGAAAACTAAATTCGCCTTGGACTCTTGGACAGCACGAGCGTGCCCGTGCCACACAAAACAATAACAAAAGCGTTTTTTTTTTTTTAACGTACTATCGATTACGATTATTTTCAGTCAATAAATATATTTTAAAATTGTAATTTTTCTGGCTTGCATGCAATTTTAATTAATTTTTTTCTTTAAATAAAGTTAATATTTAATATCCATCAATAATTTATTTAGTAGATTGAACTTTTTACTTTTGCATTTTTTGAAATTTTTTTAAATACCACATTTTCAAATTTTGAAAAACTATCATAACAATTACTATAAAATTACTGATAATTTAAATTTTTATAGGTAAATTGCGGTCTAAGCAGCCTTTTTCAAAACTAAAAAACAATATGGGCTTTAAAGTAAACCTGGCAATGAACGTGCTAAATAAGTAAGCTTCTTTGTCGTTTACTGGTTTGTACTAACAAAATCAAATTCTATAGTTTGAAAGTGTCCGAAGCATCTTTGAAAATTCATTTTAAAAAAACAAATTTATTTTGTGGGATCCTCAAAAATATGAAAATTTAAAATATTTGAGTGTCACAAGGCGTATTGGACTCTGACAGCAAAATGTCTTTGAAGGAAGACGATGCCAAAGCCCGCAATGCTTCATCCCAAGGAGCCTCCACCGCAGCCAGCAGCAAGAAGGTGCTGGTGAAAATCACTTATCGTCTGGTCGAAAGCGTGAACGTCGAGAATCACCAGACTCCCGAAGTCGAGGGAGAGGTGGAAATCGAGGACGAATCGACCAAGAAATGCGAGCTGCACCCGAAGCGCAAGTGCGAAAAACCGCACCTCAAGCTGGTGGGGAAGAAGCCCTACAAGTGCGACCTGTGCGGGAAGCTGTTCAGCCAGAAGCGGTACCTCAAGCAGCACCACCGCACGCACCAGAAACCCTCTGAGGAGGAGGAGAATGAGGCCAAGCCCTTTGAGTGCCAAGTGTGCCTCAAGACCTTCAGCCAGAAGCGGTACCTCAACCAGCACTATCTCATACACTCCCAGGTAAACAGGATTTTCGTAGTTGATAGGGCTCCTCCGTGCTCTATCTTAATATGCAGTGGATTTGGGAGGGTAACGAATCATAGCTGAACCCAGTTTTTTTCCTAGTTGACAGGAGGACTAGGAAGCCCAGTAGGTTAGGGCTCTTGCCTTTTACGCGAAAGATCCCAAGTTAAGGTCTGGCCATCGCCAAAATAACTACTAGCCGGTCCATGCAGCAAAAAAATGTCTGATGAATAATAACCCGTGTAGAGGGAGTGCACGTTAAATCTGCTCCAAAGTCCCAAGTTTGTGTACGATGTCGCCCTTGGCGTTGAGTGCCTACTCGGGTGTCGGCTTGTCACTTGATTGTGGTTTTAAATTATGGTGACTGTCGCCAATAGCCTTCCTGTAGCTCTAGTGCGACAAGAATTTAAACTATTACCTAACCCAGGTAAACAACTTATGATAAAATATTAATCACTGACCTGGCGATAAATTGTAAAATTTGGTGCATTTTTAAAGAGAGACAAGTAACTTTTTCTGTTAACCATGCACGCTAGGGTTATAAAAAAAATGGCAAGCTAAGTCAGCTTTCAGAAAACATGATTTTGAAGATGTTGCCAAGCTTGAAAAGCCAGTGGACTTGGGAGGGCAATCAAGTTTGCTATCTGTAATTATTTAATTTTTGGATCCAGCTATGATATAATGGCGCGTGTGTTTATTGGCTATATTTTCGAGCTTGAAATTTAATTATAAGGTTGCTCTACTTATTGAGTTGAATGAAATATGAAAAGGATGGAATTTTTACCACAATTTTTCTTTTTTATTGCTCAGTAATGTGATGCAAATCAACAAATAAAAAGTAGCCATTTATATCGTAGCTGTTCTGTTTTTTTTCTAGTTGACGGAGCTCCTTGGAGCTCAATCCTAGTACACAGTGGATTTGGGAAAGCAATAAAGTTTGGAATCTGCAGTAGTTTAATTGTAGGATTTTGTAGCACTAATGACTGTTAATTTTGAATCCTGCTTGAGGGCATATATTGTTTCTTATATTGTGTTCCTTTGCAGCATTTCAAAGGTTTAATAATGTTTTAATTATAGAAAATATTTTAGATCAGGTTATTGAAAGTAAACTTGATATTTATAGCTCTTACTTTGATGACAAAAAATTTAAGTTGAAAAGAATAGCCATTCTTATCTTTAAAGACATTCTTCTTTCAATACCGATATTATTTGAACATCTAAATAAATAGAAAAAAGTAATCATAGATTCAAATTACTGCAGAGAGAAATTACCTAAAGAACTTTATTCTATTGCTAGCTAAGAAAATTAGTTACTATTTGATTGAAATCCCTATTTTTTATTCTTCTTGTTTCTAGCTGCATTGTTGCCAACAACATGTAAAATACTATTTTTTTGTGTATTGCAGTTCAGCTATTTTCCTTATTCCCTCTTATTTTTCCCATTTCCTCTAATGGTGGGATCCAGTTTTGAACAGTTTGTAACTTCATATATTCCATATTTTACTTTGTTGATTTTCACAACACAAATAATAATGAATCAGTAACATTTCTAAGTCGTTCTGTTCTGGCGTGTTGTTGTGTTTTGGTTTGTCTCTATTATCAGCGGTTTGTTTACACTTTGTGTTATGCACTTCCAATCCAGTATGGAGTTTAATTGTTTCCCTACCCTAACCTTCAAATCGGCAAACACCATGGAGGTTATAACAAATGGAGATAGCTTGGCGACTATTGCACATTAATGCTATACAAACATAGTTATCATAGAAAAAGTATTAGATCGGCTGATCAGGTGCCTTCCAATGGTAGGGACGGGACACGCATGGAGGCAAGAATTTAGAAGCAAACGCTCCAATGTTGCCACCACTTTAAGGAGAAAATTTTAAGGCATCATCGAAAAAGTACCATTTCATACTAAATTATAACAAAAAAATATGTTAAACCATTTTCTAGTATTTAAAAAAAAAAATTTAGTAATAATTGGTATTTTTTCGAAAACTCCGCAGCATTTTTCTCCTTAAAGTGGTGGCAACACCAGAGTGTTTGCCCTGAAATTCTTGGCTCCATGCGTGTCCGGTCGCTACCATTGGAGATCACGTAATTAGCCGATCTAATACTTTTACTATGATCTCTATGGAAATCCTCTTTTATTCCTCTAGTTTCTATCTGCACTGTTGCCATCCTAGATTCATAAAAAACCACTTTAATAACTCTTTCTCCTCTTCGCCAACAGGAGAAGCCGTACCAGTGTGAGTTCTGCAAGAAGTCCTTCAACGACAAGAGCAACCTCAACCACCACTACCTGATCCACAAGAACGAGAAGCCGTTTGTGTGCGAGGTGTGCAATAAGTCGTTCCGCCAGAGCGGCACCCTCAAGACGCACTACTTGGTGCACACCAACGACAAACACTTCTATTGCGATGTGTGCAACCAGGTGTTCAGGCACAAGTGTTCGCTCATGCGACACTACACGTTCCACTCGGAAGAGGTCGGCCTGCCTCCCAAGCTGAACACATAACCTCAATGTTTATCGCATGGGAACATTGCTAGCCAAGCTTAAATGTTGTGGGTCACGTCAGAACATTGTTGGCCAAGTTTAGGCTTCACGTCAGAACATTGCTGGTCAAGTTTTAATGTTGAGGGGGTATCACATTAGAAAATTGTTGGCCAAGTTTAAATGTTGTGGGTATCATGTCAGAACATTGTTGACCAAGTTTAAGTTGTGGGTATCGCATCAGAACATTGTTGGCCAAGTTATAATGTTGGGGGTATCACATCAGAACATTGTTGGCCAAATTGTAACTTTAAGGTATCACACCAAGACATTGTTAAGGAAGTTGTGACTTCTGGAGTTTTACTTTTAAACATTGTCAATCATTCAGATTAGTTTCGAGCTGCCTAGAAGTGTCGAATTTTGTATGGGTTGCTTGAAACAGATAATTTTGCTAGAACTAGACCCTCAAGACGCACTACTTGGTGCACACCAACGACAAGCACTTCTACTGCGACGTGTGCAACCAGGTGTTCCAGCACAAGTGTTCGCTCATGCGACACTAAACTTTTTACTTGGAAGAAGTCGGCCTGCCCCCCAAGCTGTAACGTCACCTCAATGTTGATCAATTTTTGTTTGTCGCGTCGAAACATTGTTGGCCAAGTTCTAATGTTGTGGGTATTGTGTCAGAACATTGTTGATCAAGTTTAAATGTGGGTATCATATCATCGCATTGTTGGCCAAGTTTTAATGTTGTGTACATCACATCAAAACATTGTTAGTCAAGTTTAAATGTTGTGGGTATCATGTCAAAGAATTGCTTGCCAAGTTTTAATATTGGGGAGTATCATGTCAGAACATTGTCGGCCAAATCGTAACTTTAAGGTATCAGGCCAAAACATTGTTAGTCACGTTATGACTCATGGAGTATCGCATTTAAATATTCTCAACCTAATTGTAACACACAGATTAGTTTTAGGCCGCCCAGAAGTCTGGAAATTTGCACAGGATGGGGCCATTTTGCTAGAGCTGCACTCTCAAGATGCACACTCTCTTTGGTGCACACCAATAACAAGCACTTTTACTGTGATGTGTGTAACCACGTTTTCCGCCTCTAATGCTCGCTGATATGACACCACACTTTCCATTTGTAAGATGTTGTTCTCCTTCCTCCCCAAGGTTTAATGGCACATTTTTAGCCAATTTCTGACAAGTCAAAGCATTTTTGGCTAAGTTATGATATCAAGTCAAAGTATTTTTGGAAAAGTTGTAACATCACCTCAAATAGTTTTGGCCAGGTTGTAACTTTTAGAATGTTACTTTCAAATTGTGTTGCCAAATCGTCATGTTATGTCAAAATATTATTAGTCTATTGTGACTTAATGTCAAGGCATTTTTGGCTAAGATGTGATGGTAATGTTTGTTGTGTTACATGGAAATATTGTTATCCAAGTTGTAACTTTTGGGATGTACTACAAATTGTTCCACCAAAGAGGTACCCTCAAGATCATTCAGGTCTTCCGCCACAAGTGATCGCTCATATAACATTACACTTTCCACTTAGAGGAGGTCAGACTGCCCCCACCCCAAGAAAGCACAGCACATTTTTAACCATGTTGACAGAGTTGTAATACCATCGAACCATTTTTGACCAAGTTATACTTTATGTTAATTTATAGTTGTACATTTTGGATTGTGGCATCAAAATATTGTGGATTAAAATGTGACATTTGGGTGTTTTGTGAAAACATTGTTGGCCAAGATGTAAATTTAAGGCATCTCGCCAAAACATTGTTAGCCAAGCTTTAACATTTGGACTATATTTAGGAAATTAAGCTGTCCAGAAGTCTTGCATTTTGAACAGGATGTGAAGTTTTCGGAATTCATTTGAAATTTGTTTTATTTTATTCGAATAACTATTTTTAAGGATCTTAAAGGGCTTATTTTCTAAATTATGTCTTTAATTTTTCCATTGGTAAAGATGAGCATTATTCACTATGAAATAGTGCCTTTCTTAAAAGTTCTTTAAAAATCTTGTTTCTATATTCTACTTTATGATCCTTAAAAATCTTTATTTTTTATTGTGTGATGTTCAATATTGCATGTGTAGTTAAATAAAAACTCATATGTAAGGAAAAATTTTGTATATTTAAACATTTAGGCATTAGATAATTTTAAGACAAAAACTTTATTTTTTTAAACATAGTTAGTCCTACTAAGTATTTGTAATTGTTGTATACATATTCTCATTTGGATTAGTAATAACATAGGTATGCAGTTGAAAATCATGAAATCTCTTATTTTTGTAGCATTGGAGAAGAAAAGGCTTTTTTATAGAATATTTGGGATTAAGGGGAAATGGCAGCTGGTCTCCATGCCAAGGTGTCTCTGTGTTACTAAAATTAAAAAAAATATGATTTTTTAGCCACATTTCTCCGACTGTATTGAATCTTTTTACAAATGGTTTTTTTTATATGATGCATGTAGCTGACTTACATGGCTCTATAATTCCACTTTTTGAAATTGGTTAAAAAAAATTCGTTGTAAAATTACTTATTGAACATTATAAAATATTTCACCCAGTTTCAAAAAGTGGGATTATAGAGCTCTGTAAAAGTCACCTACATGTATCATATAAAAAAAAACATTTGTAAAAATATTCAATAATGCCAGAGAAATGGGGCTTAGAAAATCTTGTTTTGCCATTGGATTAACACAAAGGCACTTGGGTTTGGAAACCAACGATCATTCCCCCTTAATTACTATTTTAAGCCGAACGTTTAAAATCTCATAGACAGGAATTATTAAGCACTTCTAGAACCAATTGAGAAGGAAGCTTTTGTTTAGGATATAATTTAGATTATCTTCAAATGTAGATATTATTCATAAATCTGCTATGGGCGGGTAAACTGCAGTAACCACATCAATGAATTGGACCATTTTGGCGCTAAAATAATCAGTCTTTCAGTATACTTTGTTATAGGTTAGAGTAATTGAATGCTTGCATCAACGGTCCAAGTCATAAGTCTAGATACTGCCAGTTTACCGGCGGAAATGTATATTATATTATTTCTCAATCTTGAAAAATAATTAAATGTCCCCTGCCCTTACATCCCATTTTTTTTTGTAGTCTATAAAAATATAACTTGTAACTTGTTGGGTTCAACTGTAATTTTCTTAGAAACAAAATGGTGTAATCTTCATTGTCTCATTTCAGTAGTGTCATTGTATGTAAGTCATTCAAATGTGAAAGAGTTCATTGTCATATAATGAATATTTAACAGGAATTCTCTTTATTGACTGCAGTGCTTGCACCCTTTGGGATTTGGAAATAAATATTACATGATAATTTCTTTTTTTTTTGTCGTTGTAAAAACTGAAATAATGCCACCTTTCAACTGAATAATTCTCCTTTTTGTCACATAGCATGTTCTTCCACTAAGCTCTTCAATGGGCTTGTTTCAGGTAGTACGGGAAGAAAACAAAACAACCAGTGAAATCTCAGTATGCAGAGCGTGACATCATAAGAAACATTCCCATTGTAATAATCTCAATGTTTCAATTAAATGTTGAATCACTTGGGCTAAATTTGATCAGTGCGATTTAAAAAAAAATATTTCATTGGTTGTTTCTGTTTCACTCTCAAAATGACCGTCACGGATGACAAAAAAAAGACTTTTCTTTCTATGCAAGCTGTCTTTGACAAATGATTCGAACAACCAAAAGCACAGCAGGAAGTTGTCATTTTAAAAGTTAAATAAGTAAAATATTTACTCATTAAACTATTAAATTCATTTCAGTAGTGTCATTGTATTCGAATGTGAAAGAGTTCATTGCCATATAATAAATATTTAACAGGACTTCTCTATATTGACTGCAATACTGGAATTAGATATTTCACACACAAATTTTATTTTTTGTTGTTGTAAAAATTGAAGCAATTTGTCACATTGTGTGTTTTTGATTTTCCATTTGAATACCTTAATAGCGTGCTATGTAACATTTTTGAAAAAATTAAGTTTCTTGTGTCAAAGTACATGTCATTCCCTTTTAGTTTCCACTTTTCATTAACTTAAGTATGTTTTTTACCGTATTCAAGTACCGTCTTTAACAGTCTAAGTGCAAACTAAAAACTTAAAAGCTCATTTTCACGTGTTTGTCACATATCATGTTCTTCCACTAAGCTCTTCAATTGTCATAATCTCAATGTGTCGATAAATATTGAATCCCTTAGGCTAAATTTTAATTTAAAAGATTAAGATTTAAAAAATCATTCAAGGTAAAAATAATGATAGTGTTTCATCATGTTCAGGGTACATTAAAACTATTTTTGGATGGGAGTTTGTTTTTTTTAAAGCACTGTTCATAATATTTGTGGTGAAAATTGCCATAACAACTTTGGAGTTGTAAATCACAGTTTAAGCTGCGATAGGTTTTTTCGTTAAATTCGAAAAGAAATTTCCTTCGTTCAATATGGCTTTCGAAACATAGGTAATGAAAATAGAAGATATATTTACTTAAAAATATTTTAAAATTTTGTTTAATTTTTCTCTCTTAAAATTCAAAAATCTTTTCAACAAAACTAAAATTAAATTTTTATTTTAGTTTTTGAGAAAAAAATCAAAACCCTTCTTAAATTGGTACTACAGCTTGCAAAAAAACTAGTAACCCATTACGACGATTGGCACGAAAATTTGCCAAGAGAAAATTAGCTTTCAGATGACTAATAAACGAAAAATAAGACAAATGAAAAACGTCAACGAGTTCCATGGGAAACCCCCTTCATCGACTAGAATCTGTCCGTAGTGAGGTCTGCTTGGCGAGTAGTGGAGATCGGAAACCTCTCCTCTTTTCATAGAGATACTACCAGATTTTTTATTTAATTTTTTTTTTTTGCGGTGTAGCTATATTACGTCAAGAGTCACCACTTCGGTGGAACACTATTTAAGTAGTCGCGTGGCTTGTTAACATGTGATACATCTACATAAACACATGATACTCTTCTGTTTTAAGAAGTATGAAGTCTTATCCCTGTCGCTGTTCAGTCGCTTCGTATTTGATTGGATTCCAGCGACTCGTGTGACAGAAGCGACATTTTGGGGTTTTGTTTGCAATGGCCACGTGTATTGAGGTTAGTGATAGGACCTTTCAAAATCTTCGAATATCTGTTATGAAGCATTTCAAAAATTTCTCATCATCATTCTAGACTTCTAGCATGGTGGACCAAGCTAAGATGATGGAAGTCTTCCTCTTAGTGCAGCGATGCACAGCCACGGGTCAGAGCCCAGAATACGGCAACATACCCTACTACCTGTCGTGACGGCATCTAGTAAACCTGAAAATTTACAAATATTGAATGACCTACTTGAATGGCACGGAAAGGAAAATCTGATAGAGGCCAGCCCTCCGCAAGCCACAGAGTCGTTGCCTAATCTTCCAGTCGAGGTTTCTATGAAGACGGAAGCCGTGCAAGTCAGCACACAAGTCACCATCCAACCTAAAACCCTCGACACTCTAGACCCAGCCGGGGTCGATTGCATCCCTTTGGCGAAGGACTACAAGCCACTTCTGATCCGCTGAAGGAATCATCATATGCCAAAGAATAGCCGACGCCTGCTCTCCTGTCATCAGCTCAAAAGATTCTTCAATTTCTTGAAAGTTTTATTCCATGCGCATATGAAGATATTTTCTGCTCACGTATCATGCCATGCGCATAGTTGAAGATATTTTCTGAATATAAAGTTTATTTAGTTTGAAAAAATGATTTTCTCTCTCTTGTATTGAGTAAGCGTAAAATTGAAAACAATGGCTTTTAGGATCGGAAATGCAGTAAACTCTCAAACAGTAGAACAACAAAATTATTGAAATATCTAACTAAACCAAACGGTAATATTTCTCGTGATTAACTTAACTCAAAATCAGCAGATATGAAAGTGCAAAAATAGAATTGAAATGGTTTCAAGTTTTTGTAGTTTAAGATTGCTTTTAGAGTTGTGTTTTTAATGTTCTAATAACAGTTTAAAATATTGTTAAAAGTTTCCTGAAGTCATTTCCTTCTCGAATGCACTTCTTCGATAATAATAAAAAATTTAATTTCATTAAAAATTGCCGTGGCAATAAAACGTACTTGCTGATATGCAGATCCTTGAGCAAAAGAAATTACTCGAATGGTTTTCGGAACTTTTTATTACAATTGCAGTTACAGTTTGACAAAGTTATACAAGAAATACTTTTTTAATGAATTAACATCGCACTAGATAGCTACACGACAATTAGTGACGAGTTTCGTGTCTTAGAATCGCGGTCAAGTAACGACGTAAAAACTTAAAGTTTAACTTAACAGTTAAATCCTACTTTGTGGTTAAATGATACTTTTCGAAATTTTACGACTTTTCATGGAAAAGGTAATTTTTCGCAATGTCGAAAAGCTTACAAATTCCCCAGCCCTTAAGGGCGGATGAGCCCGTATGATAGCTGGTCTACTAGTGTTAACTCTTCATAGTACTGGGACAAATATGACCCACTTCGTTAGTTTTTAATTTTTGCCCCTAACATCTGCAAGGGGCAAATCTAAATCAGTTTTTGTGTTACTTCTACTTACCCAGATATATAATCTGTGTTTTTCTAAAGTAAAAACCTAGTTTTCAAACTCTGAAAAAGATAGAATGTAAACACTACATTCCTGATCTTGAACGATTTCGTCCGTTAGAAACGTGATTTTTTAAAATATTTTTTTAATGTTTGTGCAATTAATAAGCTTATAGTGAATTATACATTTTTTATTGTGTTTTGTAGTACATTTATACATAAATTAATATTGTTTTGGATAATAAATTAGCTTTGTTTTCGGTGAAAAATAAAACTTTGTATTCAAGTACACCAACCATGTAGTATTACCGAGGATATAACAACAACCCGTGTCTATCAAAAGGTACATGAAGGTGAAGAACAAGTAACTTCGGATTATTTTACCATAATATTTGTTGAATCCAGAGGATGTTGTTTTGTGGTTTGTTGTAATTTCATTTATTTAGTGGGAAATCAGCGCCACCTAGTCTGTTTGGTATTTGAGGTTGTCATTGCTTGTGGTGTGTGGGGCGTGCTGCTACACCACAGATGAATTAAGTCCCACTATAGTGTCAACTGTGAAGGCGCCCACCCCAGCTCCTTGTTGGCATGCCCTGCCCTTCCGAATGTCCCTCGAGTCATCCGACCGGCTAAAAGTAGCGCTCCCCAGTGGCCACAGAGTTGCGATTGCATTAACTTCACAGCAGAGCCTTAAACATAGTAGGTTTAGAACAGTGACGCTCTCTTTTTTTCTTTTAAAAAACCTCACGAGGTGGTAGGGGAAGCCAAGCTTGCATGGTAATCGTACGTACTGTAGGCTAACCCAACCGGTCAATAACCATAACTTCCTAACCTGATACATCACCATCTAAGATTTAAAAAATATATATATCAATCTAATTATCATTATTATTACATATCATTATTAGACGGCCGAAAGTCGATTTTCCGAAATTTGACTATGACAAAAAAGAATGATGCCACGATATGAAGAAATAGACAGAGAATGCGATACCGCGCAATTTTTACCCCCACCGTTATAATCAATTGAACTTTGACCCTCTGGGGGGGGGGGGGGTCAAAGAGAGTTAACTTTGAGCTCGCTGTGTGTATTTTTTTCTAGACAATTTTTTGCAATATTTCACGATGGATTCTTCTAAAGAAGATAAGCAAAAGAAGATTTAGTGTCATTTTTAGTAATTTTCTCCAAATTTAATTGTAGAAATAAATTGTAATATTAAACACCTTTTTTTCATAAATTTAAAATGCTGTACCTGAAATATAAAGAGCTTTATGAACGCGAGTTGCGCCGAATTGCGCCATAATTTTTGCATCATTGTAACGAACAATTCTTCCTCTAAAAGAATCCGTAAACATTGGCTGCGGATATTTGCCGATAAATATCATTTGGTATAAAAAATTATCTTTGTCCAAAATAAGAATTTTTTAAACTGATTTTTTTTCTTAAAATACTTTGTAATTTGCTTTCAGAAACATCAGGTATCGTTTTCATGAAACGAAAATATATTTTTGAATTGATGAAACAGCAAAAACATAGTAATATAAACGAACAACTCAATTTTACTAAACAACATTTATTAAACCAAAATGTTTATTAGAATGAAAATAAGGATAACATAAAACGGAAATTTAAAAAATTTAAATGTTCCTCTAAACTTAAACAGAAAAAATCACACCGTAAAGATGAAATATTTCAAAAGTATGAAAAAAAATAGCTTGAGGGTACGATTGAGTTACCCAAATTTATCGCGCGACCTGGATGTCCGTCGAAGGAATTTCAAGATTGTAGCGAGGGGAGCAAAAGAAGGAAAACAAAGTTTAAGAAGCGATGTAGGAAAAGAGCAACTACTTTATGTTTCTCAGGTTCAACTGCAATATGAAGGGAAAAGAGCAACTCCAAAATTTTGAAGGAAATGGTCAACTCACAGACACAGGCAATTAAGTATGACAAGGAGTATAAGAAATCCCTAGCTGAATGTTCCTCAAAGGTGCAACATTTACAAGCACTTTCCATACTTATAGAAGCAGATCTGTTGAGAAGCCCGAAAGAAGTTGTAAGACAAATCGATAAAACATGTATATCCATTCTACTCAGTGCTACAAAAAGCAATTTGGAGTGCTATCCATCAAATTAATCTTACCGTATTACTTCAACCTGTACTAGCAGCCACAATAACATAGAATTAGATTTCAAACTGATATACAATCTGAAAGTTAACCCTTTCCGACCGAGCTATCACGATCGTGCAGGTATAAAAGAGAATGTTCAAGCTCTTCAAAAATATTTATACCTAAAGCAGCTGACATGTACCAGTCGTTATTTGTATAAAAAATGACTTTGTTTTTAAAGAGTTGCTGGCATAGTTGCTGTTTAAGGTATTTCTTCGATAAAACTCTAAAATTAAGTTTCATAAACTTAAATCAGCGCCATCTGATAGCCGGTCTTAAAGGGCTATCTTACAAATTTTATCCAGTGGGCTTAACGTAAATATCGAAATGTTTGGTATTTATACGTTTGATGTAATTATCTGTGCAATTATTCTTAGCATCCTATGACTCCCACTTTGCACAAGATTTTGTTGCATGGGCCAGTTCTAGTACCCAAAAAGCCTTATTACCAATCAGGCAATTATCAGAAGAGGCTTCGGAAGTTAGAAACAAACACTTTCAATTGTATAGACAAAGATTTTCTCGAAAATTCTTAAGAGAAGCTTGCAACAGGGACATCATAAACAGACTATTGCTCAGCTCAAACCCACTCTTAACTGGAATGAGACCAAAAAGAAGCAACATACCTAAAAAATCCTCCAAGAAAACTTAGAAATGCGAAGAACTATCCTCTGACGAAGAGGAAATAGCATCCGATGAAGAACCATGTATGCCATCATCATCCGAATAAGACTAAATAAATAATCGTGTGATGGTTGAGTGAATTTATGGACAGTAAAAGGTGCTAGTTTACTTTAAAATAAAATGCATATAGAATTTTTTTAAAAAAAAAAAAGAAGTTCTAAAAGAACTGCCTAGCCTACTTTCCTGTTATTTAAATACTAATATTTTAATCGGAAGACAAGTAGGTATGTAACAGTAACTGCCACCTAGACCGCTTATGCACAAGATTGATACACATTATTAAAAAATCGCCAGACGCAGCATTCAATCTAAATTTAAGCTTTTTAAAACCAAATAAATTCAAATACTAATTCAATGGGGAATTCTCCGACAAACAATAGGCAGATTTCCGCTCGGACGTACAGAGAGACGGACAAAAGTATGAAAGTTGGGTATCTGCGGTCATATCTATCTAATAAAAAAAGAATTTTTGAGATCCCACGGAAAGAACCGATTTTGGAAGGTACGGACATCACATCTGCATGTCAATACCATATTATTTTTAAATAAATAAAGTTTCTCATGCCATTGTTGATGTGGCAACAGATTTAAATAACTTGAAATTAAATTGCAATGCTAATTCAATGGCGAATTCGCCGACAAATAGTAGACATATGCCCATCCGGACGTACAGCAAGACGGACTAAATGTATGAAAGTTGAGTCTCTGAGGTCATATATTTCTCATAAAAAAAGAATTTTTAAGATCTGACTTATAGAACAGATTTTGGAAGTGGGTACGGACAGACAGAACTTCCGAGTAATTTTAAAATCCACAAAATGCCTCCTAAACGTCTTAAAATAACTTTTTGCTTTGAAATAGAAAATTATACAACTCACAACTATCAAAAATAATTTTGGCCGCCTAAATTCGCTAAATACCCCACTGTGCAACGGAGAGAAAATACTTGAAAACTCTCGAAAAAATTTCATGCCCTTATTAGCATATTAGCCTAGAAAATACGAATAAAATTGTTACGTGCCCAGACATTTTTTCCAAATGTGTATTATAAAATTTAAAAAAATACAATAATCATGAAAAATTTTATTAACATTTTAAATTTTAGCATTCTTAATATTTTTCTTAATTTTAACATTTTAAAGTTCTCTATCTAATCTCTAAATGCAAAAAGCACACACGATCAGCAGTGAATAAGGAGATCGAAATTTCAAAACACAGCATTATTGTTTGTATCAGCGCCATCTCGCGAAACACTTTTCAGAATACAGGAAGTCTAATGCTCAGGTAGCTGGAGTAACACACTACTCTTCTACAGGGTGTCCCAAAATGGACTACCTGTATTTAAAAATTAATAAAAAAAGAAATGGATAGATATATTAACACAATTCTCGCGAAAACGAATGAGTCAGGTCTGGAATTTGATATGGAACACTTTATTATGTTAGTTATATTTATTACGTTCTTAAACTTTGTTATGTTCAATTTAACCGACAGATAGCGCTGCAATACCGTGTGTTGGTACTATGAAAGAACTAGGCATGCGTAATAAACATAATAAAGTGTTCCATATCGAATTCCAGACACGACTCATTTGTTTTCCGCAAGAATTGTGTTAATATCTCTATCCATTTCTTTTTATTAATTTTTAAAAACAGGTAGTCCATTTTGGGACACCCTGTATGTACTGCACTGATTTAAAAACTTAGTATAAGAACTGTTTCATTCTGCATTTCACCTTTTAGCCGACTTTAACATAGCTCCCGAGCGGTGAGAAATTCCTCTTTTATTTACTCCTCCAAAAAGTGTGCGAGACGAACGGTAATGCTTGACTGTCGCTGTATACGTTTATGTATTTCTCGCATCAAAATTCAAACGTCTTGTACGAACGTTTAGCAATTAGGACGACCTGGGCGCGCACCGCCCTCCACGTCCGATAGGACAAGATATTGGGATGTCGGATAAATGTAGCTGGCGGCCGAAGCAATGGAGGGTACATGGTGGAACTAAGGGCAAAAGAGCTTAAAGAGCGCCGACATCTTGTCAGACTTGGTGCTGGTGGCGGCTAGGATAGCTGCATTCTTTGTAAAAAGCTCAAGATCGCCAAAGACGTCGGAGATGGCATCTTTGACGGCGCGAAGGGCCTCCAGCAGCGAGGTGGCTTCCTCGGCGGTCTGGGGGCGGATCCTGGAACGGTGCTGCCCTCTGGCGGCACTCCTCGGCGGATCACTTTTTGGTGGTCTGGGCCGCTCATGGCAGGATGCCGATGAGCTCATGTGATCGCCGTTGCAGTTGGCGCAGCGGCGGCAGGTAGGGTCTTCTCGGTTGGGGCAGGTGCGGGAGTCGTGGTCGAGACCACAGTATCTGCACCTAGGGCCCATCGAGCAATGAGTAGATGTGTGGCCGTAGTGTTGGCAGGCAAAGCACTGCGGTATCCTGGAGATTTTCCGATACGTCTCGACAACTACGGTGGAGTTCAGCAGGCGGTCAATGCTATAGGCCGCCTTGAATTTCCCCGTCCGCACAATCAAAATTTGAAAGTAGGGGAGGGGGGCTCTGGTCCTGGCTCGGGTAAGCGGTACCACCCGGGATGTGATGAAGCCGAGGGCGTTGACTGCCTCGGTGATCTGGTCTACTGGCGTGTCGGCCGGGAGGCCTTTGATGACGAGTTTCAAGTTCTTGTCTTTCCGATTGGAATGACGGAAGAAGCCCGTGTTAGTTTCACGTAGAATATTCAGGACTAAGTCCTCCTCTGTCACCGTTCGAGGAAGGACTTTATAGAATTGGAAAAATCGCCGATATTTGATGTCCTCTCCACCACCATTGGCGATCAGCTGACAGATAGACCGGCCCACATCTCCACCATGGAAGAGTATGGGCAGAGGACTCGGCGCCGGGGATTTGGCATCCGGCATACTTGTCAGGCATGGGGCATCTGACAGATCCGGGGATTGGGCATCCGGATTCACCGCCAGGAAACGTCAAACGTCTTGTTAGGACATCTAAAGCTTTTATTGATACGACTTCAAAGGAGTCAATTTCCCAGATTTTTTTTTTTTTTTTTGTATAAATATATCATTTTTATTCTTTTACTGGTAACCAAAGAAAATTTAAGCACAAAGAAAAAAATTCCCGTCTGTCTTACAAGAGGGAAAATAAAACTAAGCTAGGATTCCAACGCATTTACACATTATTTACTTCCACACCCTTCCCCGCACAAGGGAGAAAAGTGAGGCTTTAATACATTTTACAGTCCTTATTTTTAAGGTTATGCCTCAAAAACGCAGTTTTTTACAGAATAAATATTATGTATATTTGATATTTTCTAAAGTACAGGTAATTAGATACTCTAATAATTAGAAACTCTGGCATAAACCAATATTGATAAAAGACATCATAAGGATAACATATAAAAAAATTAGATATATTTAAAGTTAAATTCTTCATTTGAAATTATGTTACAGATGCAAAACAATTATTTACAACTTTAACTTTGGTTTGTTTGAAATGGTTTTGGTTTAGGTTGTTGAAAAAAATTTCTCAGAAGTTTGGCCTGTCTACTAATTTTAATCAATAACATAATTTGTGGTGGTTTGTGGTTTGTGGTTTTCGAAAAAGTATAGTAAAGTATGAGATGGAATTTTTTATTTATTTTAGACTTAATCTAGGGGTGCTTACAAGGGGGGGTCAACGACGCAGACTGCGTCGTGGAAATTTTTTTTTGGGGGGGGTGAATTTTTTATAAAAATTATTAATAAACAGCCAATCTTGATTAAAAAAAACTCAGCTATCTCTTATTCTTACTCATTGTCTGCCCCCCCCCCCCCCGCCGACGCAACACCGGGGGGGGGGGGGGCTCAAAACTTGTACTCTGGCGAATTATTTGGTTTAAAATAAAACACAAAGTGGCAAGAAAATCAAAAGTGGCTCCAATTTTTTTTATATTTTTGCCTTCAAAGAATAGGGATGGGTAACCATAATTCAAAGCAACACCAGGAAAAAAAGGAGTTATAAATTATGTTCGTTGGCGTCTACCAGACGATACGATTTCTGACAATTGTTTCCAATAAACAATCCGATCACTGTAACAAAGTTTAAACACTCATAAATCTCACGCAGTTTATAAAACATTTCGGTGAATTGATGACGTTCGCATTATAGTTTGCCAATGGAATCAATGAGATATTCCCGCCATATTTTGCAGCTGGCTCATAAATCTTTCGAACTTAACTTTGTATAACATTTTTACGAATTAATGACCTTCGGATAATATTTTTGACTTTTTCCCGCCAAATTAGACTCGAAGCCAAAATAACTAAATGATTGCTTTAGAATCAGTAGGAAAATACTTGTCGTCTTGTCTCAAATGTGACGGGTCTGGGTAATTGAATATAATTAAAGGATCAGATTTACTGTACGGTCCCCCTTGGCGCGATTTTTTCGGATTTGGCGATAAATAATTTTTTTCTGACAACCTGACTTCAACTGAAGATCCGAATTCTATGACTTCGCATCGATGACGTTTTCCGGCACCCTATCGGACCGTTGGTTAAGTTTTCGTAAGAAATATTCCCATACAATCTTTTCTTTGAATCGTGGTTTTTTTTAAAAGTCGCCAAAATACGGACTTTTGGCGCGATTTTTTAAAGTTCGCCAAGGGGGACCGTACAGTAAATATCTACCTAATTAAATAGTGTAATTCCGAGTTTCACGGTAAGAATTTTGTTATATTTAACTTTAATTTTTTTAATTTTAGGGTTTTTTTTAAGTGAAACAATCTCTATAAACATTATAAAATAATTCTGATGTGTTTGATAATGTCAAATGTGTTGTATTAAATAAAAAGCTATACTAAGATAAACTTTTTTTTATGCATTAAGAATTGAGGGAATGAATTGGAAGCCGTTTTTGATTGGATCACGTGTCCGGCTATTTTTATTGTTTTAAAAAAATAATATAATTACATACATTTTGAGCGGAATTTTTACCAATTATTTAGATTCCGATAGCTTTGGCAATAAAGAAAACCTTTTTAAAGGAAAATTAAAAATAGTTTGTAATTCCGTATTATAAAAGATATTCCAAAAAGTTTTTTCGATTAGGGGCAACTCTACTTTGACCTATCAGTAGAAAAATATTTAAGAAGAAAGTCAGTACTAGGGTTTTAATTCTTGGGATAAAGTTAAGTTACCCCATTCGATGGTACTTGAAATATCATTTTACTATAAGGTTTTCTATATACACCGTAAAGATGTAGTTAGAGGCTACTTTGGTTAGGTACTCCCATTAGCCCATAAAAATAAAAATCCTCACCGTGTTTTTTTAGGGGGGGGGGGGGTAATAATTTTCTAGGGGGGGTGCGTCGTTAGCTCTGGGGGGGATCGGCACCTCTGCTTAATCTGACTCTATATTAACTTGTCCGTGCTTCAAATTTATGGGGAATGTATCTTTGCATTATGTAATTCTACTCTGCTACGTTATCAAACTAAAACCAAATTTTTGAAAAACGCTTGATATGGCCTAACAATTTACTGACAAATCAATCGAAATTTATTGCCATTTTTTTTACCAAAATATTTAATATGTTTGCAATAGGTACAGGTTGGCATATTAACAAAATTGTAAGTTAGCAACATATGAGTTTAAAATCCTAATTGTAATCCTAATAACACTGTATTGTTTAAACCATTGAGCTAGAAGAAACGTGGAGTGTGGGGTGTGTGATTCACTGAACAGGGCAGCAAGCGAGCCGGTTCAATAACAAAAACGCGGAGGAATACGCGGCACTGCATCAGAAACGAACCGGGCAGAAAACCTAGAAACTTGCCTATTTCGCTATTGGGTTTGTCTTCGCTGGTTCTTAGTTAGAGATCCACATGGTTATTTCTTTAAAAAGTTGGTGTGGTTCTAAATTACGACGCCCGTCGCCAATAAGCCTCGTGTAGCTCTAGTGCCCCGATATCCAAACTAAACTAAACTAAACTTAAAAAAAGTTGGAATTTAAAGTTAAAGAAAGTTAATTTCTTTCGAACTAAAAATGTTAAAATGCATTTAGGAGCCCAAGTCAATATGATAGAGGCGTCTCATACAAGCATTGCATATAAGTGTAGGAAAAAAAGTCATTTTCTGCCCCATTCGCTCAAAAGGGTGCGAGTGGGTTTTCGGCTCGCTGACACCTCACTCCAGTTTCCCTTCTAGCTCAATGTTTAAAACATATGTAATCCCAGAAGGCCCAAGATTGAAAACAATAGTGCTGGAACTGTTGCCACTTACGATGTGTCTACGATATCTACGATAAATCTAAATGGATTAACCCATTTAGATTTTCTCTAAAATAGTAACTGATATATTTTATGTATAAATAAAATGCCACTAGATGTCCAGAACCACTGTTAGATAATGAGAACAAACTATGAGCAGCTCTCTTTATTTTGCGTTGGGAATAAAATTGTCTGTTGTTGGTCAACATTTTTTGTAATTGCAATTGTAACATAGATGGCGCCACAATCGTCCAAACGTTACACACCAATACAGGGAAAGAACTGAAAGACCATGGTCGCGCGCCTTCATATCGACTTCGCAGGGCCCTTCCACGGTCAAGTTTTTTTCTGGTTGTGGACTCGCATAGCAAGTGGTTGGAGGTTCTACATGTACCATCGATGTCACCCAATTGTACCATTAAGAGGTTACGCTCACTCTTTGCAACTCATGGACTACCCCAGACCATAGTTTCGGATAATGGGGCTACCTTTACTTCTCAAGAATTTAAGGATTTTTTAATGAAAAATCAAATACGTCAAGTATTCGTGGCACCCTATAACCCGTCTTCGAATGGTCAAGCTGAACGAATGGTAGCTACAGCAAAACAGTCATTAAGGAAGATTATACATGGAGATTGGTCAACACGCCTTGCACGTTTCTTGTTTTCACAACGCACCCTACCGTGCACTGCTACTGGTAGATCTCCAGCCGAATTGTTGATGAATCGTAGACTGAGTTCACTACTAGATAGATTGCATCCTGATCTTAACAGGATTACGAAAGAACAAGTCATCAGGATACGACAGTTTCAACCGGACGACCCAGTATATGTCAGGAGTTACACACCTGGACCTCCTTGGACACCCGCTAAAGTGGTAGAGTCTACAGGACCCTTGTCCTACAAGACCTTGTTACCGGATGGACAAGTTCAGAGGAGGCATGTGGATCAAATTCGCAGACGGCTTGAAATGCCTGAGGTAACTCCTGGATTTGAACCACCCCTGGCGTTCGACGAACCTGTTTTGTACAGGACCCCGCCACTACAGTAGATGTGCCTGAGGTTCCTGTGACTGAAGATCTGCCTGGGTCGTCAGTTCAGAAAAGTCCCGCGCCAGACCTTATTCGACGAAGCCAACGAACAATTCGTCAACCAACCTACTTACGGGACTATGATTGTTCTATGAGGGAAGGAGTGTTGTGTACGTACTGGCAACAGCAAAAGAACTCGGAACTAAACTGAACTCCTTCACGTTTTGAATGTGAGCTTTGGGTTTCGAATGTTGTTGTTGAAGCTAAATAAATAGTATGCTGTTCTTCGACTTCTAATAAAGTTACCTTAAAGATGTTATATGTGATATATATGTGTTCATTGTCCTTTTTGCACTTTTTTTGGTGGTGTTCATTTTCATCGTTGTTTTATTTTAGACAAGCCTATCGCTTTGCCCTAGGGTCTCTCCTATGGATTTTCCACATTATTTTTATATGGACTTTTAGTTTACTTTTGGAAATCACAAACGCTCTCCCATTTTGGGGTATCTTAGATGGAGAAGTAAGGACGCTTCGCGTCGATACTTCGTATTGTTAATTCAAACTCCGATCTCCAAATTATTAAGGTTGTGTAGAATCACAGTCATTTCGTGTAGCATAGCCTTCATGTAAGTGAGGGTTGTGAGTTACCACAGAATCAGTTTATTGAGATGTCCTTAAACTAGTCAAGCAGCAAAAGTGACAGATTGCGCGTTTTAACATTTATGAATGAAACTTTCAGGGTTTGTACACTAGAACATGACGATCATTTTTTGATATGGACGTCGCACAGTTGAGTATTTTTGTCCAAACCCTGGTCAAAAATTTTAAGATACAATTATGAAATTAGCGATTTTTATTAGATTATTAACTAGTGCATTCATATTCATGAATTTCTGAAACTCAAATCATATTCATATTCTTCAAAAATTCAGTCAAAGGCAGTTTATGTTGCGCGGCTCAATTTTTTCATGAATTTTCGATTTTTTGTTTGATGTAGTATTTAATTTTTTGTGACTTTATAAGTGTACAAAATTAAAATCTTTCTTGCCCACATTATAAAGGAATGTCATATCTTTATTTTGAAATGTAAACTATTGGGAATATTCTTTATTTTGTAGAAAAAATACATATTTAAAAAATAAAATGTATAATTTTTAAACCATTTTAATGTGAAAATTAAAATTTAAAGTTTCTATCCGGTGTGTGTTTATGGCGCTGGCGTCGCTTGGTTATGTCATCTACTGCATACTCTATTTTGAATATAGTCTTGTGGATACGCTGTTTTTAACGCTAATAACATGTATTTGCAAAGTTGTAGGTCTTTTTATTGTCAAAAAAAAACAATTTTTGTTTGATGCAATTCGGAGCAGTACTTCTTTAGACACGTTATATGTAATGCGACGACTCCTCGATAAGTGTCGCGTCATATGATTGCAAAATACGTCGATACTGTAAAAACACACTGCCAACAAGCATAAGCACACTGACTAACCCATAGACGACGACTTTTTGTCAGTACCATTAACACTGTATTTCCGAAGAAAAAAAATGAGAAGTGCATGCATTGAAGTGAAGTAACTCTGATTTTAATGATTTAAATATCAAAGCTATTATAGCAATATAACAGTAAAAAAACTATATTACATTTAGAAGTATCCTCTTTTTAGTATATTATGTGCAGTGAATTTAGCCAGACATTGGAGAATGTATGCGATCACTATATTTTTCAAAAATGACGTGTCCGAAATTCAAAAATAGTAAAGAAAAAAAAAACATGTTACTTATTTTTAAAAATTAATCTTTGAATGCTAAAAATATTTTAAAAGTAAAATATCTCGTATTGCCTAATGTATGATTACAGTTACTGTTTTATTGTATATTAAACCAAGTATTTAATCATGAAATAAAAAAACAATACACAAACTAAATTTTTAATTTAAAATAATCTTTATTAAATTAGTTAAAAGCATACTTGAGAAAACAAAATTAGTTTATTATACAAACACATTATAAATGATAAAAAGTATTTTTTTTTAAATAAAGTAATAAAACATATTTTAAATTACTTGATTTAAAGTAATAAGTAAATATTCTTTAATCCATAAGTTTACAAAAAACTATTTATAAAACAATGTATTAACGTGTCACAAACACACACCCTGCATTACTGAATGTAAAGTATGAAACTTGAACTATTTTCAATCGTTTCTTTACTTAAGTAAATTTTAATTGTATATGCGTATGTACTAAAATTTCCAAAATTTTTATGGTTACACTATATGAATTTAAAATAATAACGTACAAAGAAAGACTGTTAATTGTTGCAAAAAAACTAAGAAAATAACTATTAATATTTATTATTTCTTATTCTTTCATTTACTATTTCTTAAATTTATTATAAAAATGTTAACGTATTAGTTAA
Organism: Oedothorax gibbosus; assembly: GCA_019343175.1. Classification (NCBI taxonomy): domain Eukaryota; kingdom Metazoa; phylum Arthropoda; class Arachnida; order Araneae; family Linyphiidae; genus Oedothorax; species Oedothorax gibbosus. Next base: position 336,973 of record JAFNEN010000456.1, on the reverse strand, counting down.
AAATATGCCTAGAAGATGGCGTTACTGCAGCAGCAACATTTGGTAAGTTCCCAATTATTTTAATTATCACACAACTCTTCCAAAGAATCGAACCCCGTATGTTAAAAAAGATTCGGTCAAGAGTAGTAGAATCGATTCTTTAGTTTGTTTACATTTCAGTCAAGTCTGCTTATCGCGGCAACCTTCGCTTGCCCACGATAAGCGCGCCAACAGATTTGGCGAGATAATTCCACAGAACCCGATACGGAAATCCAGCCTATAAAATAATTGTGTTACTTATTTCATATCTTTTATTTTCCTCTTATTATCCATTTTCAATAAACGATATATAGTCATAAGAATTAGTACTTAAACTTTGAATCACGTTCCACAGACTAGCTTCCCTGGTTCAGTGGTAGAGTGCGCGAGTTTTGTCCAGTAGCCCCCAGATCAAATCCTGGCTACCCCCTACATATTCTTTTACCCTCTTTTGGGACAAATTTTGCAATCCTTTTTCCAGATAGCGCCACTATTTTCCTCTTTTTCACCTCCCTCCATAGCTCAGTCTGTAGTTCATTTCGCTGCCCATAGGAGCGCTCCGGAGTGCGTTCAAAACCGGTCGAAGTTGACGATCTGACACAAACAATGCTGAGAACAACTCAACTAACCGTTTGCTTCATACTTACGATTTCGAATTTAAGCTCAGGTGGATATGGAATTTTTAATGAAATTTGGAATGTAGGTTAAAATCTGATTTTTTGCTTCAAAATGGCGTATCCCATTGACAGACAGCCAGACGGACTGAACGATTATAAAACTTTCCACGTTTTACATTAAACGTAGTGTGGAAGCTAAAATAGAAGGAGCAGACAATAAAAACCTCGCAATTAGAGAGAAACAGAAAGAACCAATGACGGCCATTTGCATGAAAGGCAAAAATGAAAACAGGAAATTACATCATTTGAAACAACCTCATTAAAACAAAATGGGTCAAGCATATCTTTATATTTAACGATTTTTAGTAGCAAAAATGGGCTCGGGTGTCCTAGTGGTTAAGATGGCCGGCCATTACGCTAACAGTTTGCTCACTGTACCGGGTGCGGGTTCGATTCCCGCTTTTGCCCTGGGTGTCATTTCTCTCTCTGTGTTAGTAAATATTCTTTATGTGTCTGTTTTATTTGACGAAAGTTTATAAGCGGGACTCGGATCAAGCACACAAACCGGAAATACATGTACCAACCAACCAATTAACAAAACACATGTTCTACAACCGTACGTTAGTCTGAGTAATAAGTTAGCTTTTGTCTAAGATTGATGATTGTGTTGGACAAGAAGCAAGTTTAAGCTCTACTTTGTTTGAACCTGAATACTTTATTGATTTTTAAAACCCTTTTACAAATACCTTCCGCTTCAGAAAATAAAGAGCCCTCTTGTGGCTGAAGGGAAATTTAAAATAGTCTATATATCTTCTTGTTGAGCCCAAATTAAAACTTAAATCTAGCTTCCTTCCACCTACTTAAAAATACACAGACAAGTAGGTGAAGATTATCTGTTATATTACTTTAAGATAACAAACCTCAAAATGTATATAACATTTCAGTAAAATTAAATCTGCCAGTACATTTTAATAATTCATTTGTATAAATAAAAAAATAAATGTCATGTGTCAAGGCATTTTTAAAATATAAGATATTCTATTTTAATATATTCTTCCGTGCTTGTGCGGAAGAGTATGGTTTCCACAAGGAATGATGGGGCACTGCCATCTTTATAGAAGCTGCCTGTCCGATCACCTATTGTTTTTGATTTCACGTATTATTGCTATAGGTCACTAGAGGGCGTTACTTTCGTATAATTGTTTGCTTACGTTCTAGCATTGGTTTTAGCTACACAAATATCTTGCATTGCGGGTTTTTTTGTTGATTTTTATCAAAATTATTTCAATTCGTTATGAAAGTCATTTGAAACTATGGCTTACTGTTGTGTTCCCAACTGCACATCAAAATGTATAACCATTGTACTCATTATGCATCCAGAATTGAATATTATTCAGTATGAAATGCTAAAATGTAGAGGAAAAAATCTTAATTTTTTGACTAAAATTTAATTAATTTTTTTTCTAATAACTTTTGAATAAAATAACAAACAATAAACTTTTCGAAACTTTATTTGTTTCGTTCAATTTTTAACATTATAAAATGCTGGCATGAAGAATTTAGGGCCCATTCATTTAATAAAATTGTTTCAGAATGAATTTTATTTTTACCATACATATTTTTCATAATTTCATTTAAATACAACACACATTATTTAATTCTTCAAATTAATCTTGGTTCCGAGCATACTTTGGTACCCATTTTATCGACCCACTCAAGGGATGAAAGGATGGGTCAAACCCTCGCCCAATCCGAAGATTCATTCCCCGGACTGTGGGTGGCAATACGAAGAATTGGTTGTGATCATCTTTTGTTCTATGAAAGGAAATAAAAGATATTTACGAAAAACAACCTTTTGAAATTTGATCATTTCCAAGAAATTTTGTCTGATAGAAGGAAACTTTTAAAAAGTAAAAATCTATTCGAAAAGTTCATAATTTATTATTTAATCGTAAATAATAGCACTAAAAAAGTTTTAACTTACCTTCCCGTACATTATGGATGCTATTCCCAAGTATTTCTTTTAGTGGAAGTGTAAAATTAAAACTCTTGATTTGATTTTTATTAACAAACGATAATAAATGTAGAAACGAAAAATAATATATTCGACGATTGATTTCTGCGCATGGTCATCAACCGTCATCATCAGGGCCGGGATAGCCTGGTCGGTAAGGTCTTGGACTGGCATCCCTAAGGTTGCGAGTTCGAGTCCCGCTGCCTTCCGAAGACCCCCGTGTACGCTAATGGTGACTGGTGCACGTTAAATCCGTCGTGGTCACAAAGTCCTCCAAGTTCCCATAGCAAATCAATACCTCTGGGGGTGACAAGCCAATTCTGGGGATCCTCTAGTTGGCCTCCGTCTCTAAAAATTAGATGGATCCACTTATCTGTGTGTGTGTGTGTGTGTGTAATGTGTCTGTCTTACTTGACGAAGGTTTATAAGCGGGTCTCTGACCAAGCACACAAACCTGAATATATATGTCTACCAACCAACCAACCGTCATCATCAGTATTGATTGCAGAAGTAATATGTGTTAACGCTAAATCTCTACTTCCAGTTATATTTAATTCGAAAATTAAATTTATATTAAAAAAATTTGACTTTGGCGGTCAAGTTTATAAAACCGCCAAATGACGTCATTTTTCTTTACTGCGCAAGTGCTGTAGCCAAAAAAACTGGTCGCACTTTCTGAGATCCTTTGCCATTGGAGAAAGAGACGGCTGGTGAACAACCGTGTTGCGTGTAGGCTGGTAAAGAATCAGTAGAAGTGGGCTACGAATCAAATCGTACAGACTTGATAATGATTTTGTAACAATTGGAGTGGCATTCAATGTGGATAGAAGACATTTTTTCTCCCGGATAAGATTTCGTGTACCACAATAAGACTTTTCGGACAAATTTTAGTCACTGCCCCGGCTACAACCGAAAATCCGTTTTCCGAGCTATTTATTTTGTGGTCTTTCTAAAATCTGATCCTCAATCCTTTTCTCCATGCGTGCAACTTTAGTTGACATCCCTTTCTTTTGATTAGTGTACATGGTTGCCAGAAAAAGTTTCTTTTTATAACAACGTGCAAAAAAGTTCACTTTTTTATATCATATTCATTCATAAATCGTTGCGAAAATGACACTTTACGTGCTTACGTCACAGACAGTGCCGAAAGTAGTACTTTCGGCACTAGTGCGGTAAAGTAAATAAGAGTATCTGATTGGTAGGAAAACAAAATGATGTCAAGAATATCTCCATGGAAACTGAATGATGTCATGAAACTCACTTATTTCTATTGGTTCATTACTTTTGCATTTTCTAATATCTCCATGGAAACTACAAGTACTACAAAAAAAAACTATTTTGATTCAAAATAGAAAATTATTTTACGACTTTTCTTTTTCTACTTTGCGTTTTCGAATATCGCCATGGAAACTAAATGATGTCATGAAAATCACTCATTGGTAGAAATACTTTTTTGCACGTTATTATAAAAAAATATTGTAAGCAAGCACGTGCCAAATAATACTTTATTAAGCTCTTGTTATTATTTCACTCGACCTACGGTCTCGTGAAATAAAAGCCACTCGCTTAATAAAGTATTATTTTCGGCACTAGTTGCTTAAATAACTATATCGTAACCTTTACGACTATGATTTAACCTTTCACCAGCATACCGATATGTTTTTTCGAGATATTTTCGAACCCAAACCGTTTTAAAACTTTTTCTTAAAGTACGTGGGATAATTTCTTCTTTAGGTTTAGCATACGCCAATTCGTATGAATCGGCATATTTTATTACGTTTATAAGTAGTTCCATGCTGCAACTTCTTTATTTTTGCCTACCCATTTTTTTCATTATTTGTAATCGAATCATTCACATTTTACTGGTAAACCTTAAATTTCATGTGCCTTTACAAAACTCTTTGCAAGCTTGAAATAGTTTAGAAAACAATTTTTCTATTAAAAATTAGATATGCTTACAAATAAGATTAGCTTTAGATCCGCAGAATTAACTTCATAATTTACAATGATAACCAAAAAATTTTAATGAATTATATTTTTGTTTAAATTGAGTTGAAAGATTTTTTTAGTTTTAACCAAAAATTCTGAAAATAAAGGATTAATAATAAAATAAACTCCTGCCAGGCATCTTAAGAATAAATATTTTCAAAGGAATGATTAAATGTGTAGCAATATGAAAACACAATATAATGAAAAAATTAACAAAACTTTAGTATATAAAAGCATACTCGCTTTACATGCATTCTAGCATTCTAAAACAATTGCTCCCAATACAACTGACAATTTTTTGCATTTTATAACCGAGTACAGACGCCAAATATTCCGCTGATCAACAAACCGCAATGCCATACAGAGGTGGCATAAAATCATTACTACCTCCGAGGCAGGTACGTTTTCGTTACCGCAATTTTCCCTAGAGAGGGATTTTTTTTCCTGAAAGCCGGCTAATAGCCGGCATTTGCCCTGCATGAGAACGGGCCCGTAATGATTTTATGCCACCTCTGTATGCATTGCGGTTTGTTGATCAGCGGAATATTTGGCGTCAGTTCTTCAAAACCACAGACAATATACCCCTTCGGGGCTACAGACAGTCCACCAGTTTATGCGAACCTGCCGGCAGCGAAAATAACTAAATCTTTGATTTGTTTCTTTACTATTCTTCTCCATCCCCCCAACCTCCCTTTTGAAACCAGTTTCTGTGGGTTTCTTCTCCGCTCCGTCTCTATATTAAAAAAAATAAGCTCTTTTAAAGTGTCCGGAGCCATAACATCATGAAATATTGATCTTAGAAATCCAAAAATTTTTGGGAAGGTGTGTCTCCCTAATGCTTCGACCTAAATTTTTTTGTTTTTCAAATTTCCAATTATTTTTTTACTTAAAAATAAAAATTATTTTTTCTCTATGTTAAAGTATAGGATTTGAAAGTGTTAGTAGCCATAACATGATGAAATATTTATGTCAGATACACAAATTTTTTTGGGCAGGTGTGTCCCCCTTATGCCTCGATGCCCACTTATTTGTTTTTCAAATTTCCAATAAGTTTTTTAATTAAAAATTACAATAAGTCAGCCACAAAAAAATCTTATTCCTTTTCTGCAAAACGAACCACAGAAATGTGTGATTTTGTTACGTTCTTTTTAAAGAACAGTTGCTCTCTTTTCTGTTCTTTTAAAAAGAACAGTTCTTTAACGTGTTCTTTTTTAACGTGTTCTTTTTACATTGGTTTTGTGTTTATATATAGAAAAGGTTTACAGATTTTTTTTTTTAAAGGATTTGGCCTTAAAATATATTATAGCAAGATAGAAGGTTTATAGATTAAAATTATGTAAAAAAAGATATTAAAAAATTATGACAAAACTATTTTAAATAAACATTTAACATAACAATTACTCTGAAAAATTTTATTAGGTTAATTCTGCTAAACTGGAATAAAATGTTTACAATTTTTTTTTTATAAAAAGAACAAAAAGTTTTTTTTATTTTCGGAACAGGCTACAACTATCACGTAATTTAATCTTTTTTTCTTCAGCTGGCAGATGGCTTTCTTTTTTTTATTTAATCTCTTTTTTTTTTTTAGTTTTTATTATTCGTTCGCAGCAAAACCACGGTGAAAGAAGTTTTATTTTATTTTTTTATTTATCCTAAAAAATGTATTTTTATGCGAATAAAATAAAATTCGTACACTCGAATATGCCACACATATTCCTTTTTTGTTTTTTTAGAAAGTTTTTGAAAATGTTTTAATTATGGAAGTGGAAGTATCAAGATATGAACATGTTAATTACTTTGCAAATTTTGAAAGAAACGCTTATTGTTAAACATTGTTTTATGATTTATTGTATAGCCAACATATTAAGCGAAATGTTTTTTTAGCTTCCACACTACGTTTATAACGTATAAAGTGGAAGGTATTATAATCGTTCAATTCGTCTGTCTGTCACCCACTTTCACAGAACAAACCGCAAGTCGCACAAACGAGTGGGATACATCGTTTTAAAGCAAAAATCCGGCTAGGTTACATCCCAAATTTCATTAAAATATTTATTTATGTGATATGATTCAGTTTGGATTGTTGTAATATCACAATAGAGTGAGATTAGAGTAATAATGAGTGAGAGTGATAATGAGTAAACATTAATTTGCGAAAGGAGATTAATGAAAATAGTTAATTTTGGCGTTTAAAAGTTTGAATTAGAAATAAATTATAAGCTGAAGGCCCTGTTTGGGGCGAATTTCTTTCTGAGGTGTATAAATAGTGCGTTTTTTGTTGAGCACAAATATTGTGTGGAAGCGGTTTAAACGACAGATTCTGTAACAAACCCTTACTTTTTAGTTTTATTTTTCGTTGTGAGATGCGTTTTTGCAAGAATCTCCCAACGTGTTACGTTTCACCATTTTTTTGTTTACGTAAATGATAGTGTTTTTGTCTTTATGTATCTGTCCATGGTCTACTCAACTTTAAGGTCACAGAAGCTCTTTAGACGTCATGCAATCCGACCGGTCCGAAATGTAAGCAATTTCAAAGGAAAAATACGAAACCTATTTGCGCACGGCCAATTATATATACTTATATTTGCGCACTATAATATATATATATTTGCGTTATACTAATTATATATATATATATATATATATATATATATATATATATATATATATATATATATATATATATATATATATATATATATATATATATATATATATATATATATATATATAATATATATATATATATATATATATATATATATATATATATATATATATATATATATATATATATATATATATATATATATATATATATATATATATATATATATATATATATATATATATAATATATACATATATACATATATACATATATACATATATACATATATACATATATACATTATACATATATACATATATACATATATACATATATACATATATACATATATACATATATACATATATACATATATACATATATACATATATACATATATACATATATACATATATACATATATACATATATACATATATACATATATACATATATATATATAATATATAATATATATATATATATATATATATATATATATATATATATATATATATATATATATATATATATATATATATATATATATATATATATATATATATATATATATATATACCATATATATTTGCGCACGGCCATTATATATACACGCCATTATATATACTCGACAGGTTTCGTTTCTCTCTTTCGGAACAGCCAACAACCTGAAAAAAATTAATTTGGCGAGCGATAGCGAGCAGGGGGCGTTGCCCCCTAGTAGAGTAAATATAACTTCGTTGAGAAGAGATTCGATCGTCAATTATTATGTGTGTGCAACTGTAAACGTGTGCATTATTATTATTTATATACAAAAGCATGTTCGATTACTTTATTTAATTATTGTCTTTATTAAAATAATAATAAAAAAAACTAATAAGAGCATAACATTTAAAGTTATTTAAAAATTAGAGTCGAAATATTTTTTCGAAATATGTTTATGATATGAAATAATAAATATAAAGAATGTAAAATTGTGGATAAGTTAAATACAATATTTTAATTTAAAAAATATATGAATAAAAGTATCTTGAAATTACAATTTTAAATATATTTAAGACATATTGTAGTTTATAAAATATTTTATGAAACGAAATGTGCATTTAACATTTCATTTAAAATATAAAAAATATTTATAGTTTTAAAAAATATATATAGTTTTTAAAAAATATATATTTAAAAAAAATGTAGTAATAAAACATACAAATAAAATTTAAAAAGTTATAATTATATTTTAATTTAGCTTTCAGTGAAAAAATAGATTAATTAACATTACAATAATTTTTAAAACAAAACTTTTAAAATATTAGTAAAGGCCTTCGTATCTACACAATTTTAAACGAAAATAATTTTAAAAACATATAAAAGAACAAACATATAACTAGACAAAGTTTCGTTAACTAACAATTTAAAATAATAATTGTATTCATCTTTTTGCATTAGCTATTTATAGTTTTGGTTTTTTTTTTTAATAGATTCACATGGCGCGAATAAAAAGGTTTACCTCATTTTTTTTTTGTTTTATTAATTAAATACTACTTTAGAATATTATTATATTAAGTTTTACGTATTCCCTTGTTTAAAAATTTTGAAAAATTATTTTCTTTGAAACTCAAGCTTTTTCTAATTTATCGTTGCATTTTACTAAGAATATTATACAGTCAAACCTCGATAACTCGACTTCCTATAAGTCGAATAATCCGAGGATTCCCAGTTGGACGCTCTTCTTTCTTTGACTCCGTAGTGAAGCTGCAAACTTATTTTGGAGATTGAAAAAAATCCTCAGTTGAAAAAGAAAGATGTGGCTGCTAAGTATGGCATACCTCCAAACACTTTATCTACGATTTTGAAAGATAAACAAAAGATTTTGAGCCGCCATGGATCGGGTGCCGACTCTTCTAGTAAACGCGCAAAAACGTGTGCTTTTCCTGACGTCGAAGCAGCCCTCCTGATAAAAGTTGCTTTTCCTGCCGGCCAATACAACAACAAAACTTCAGCCTGCTGATCAAGGCATCGTCAAGTGCCTGAAGCATGCATATCGAAAGCGTTTGGTGCGTCAATTGATCAAGGAGGTGGAGAATGGCGTAGAGCACAAAATCAATGTGCTAGATGCCATGCGACTAATCTCGAGTTCCTGGGAGAGTGATGTTTCTCAAATGGTAATCGAGAACTGTTTTAAGAGCTGTGGTTTCTTCAGTACAAAGGATAATGAAGCGAGAAATGACAGCTGGGATCCCTTTTAAAGCATGGATGATATGGACTGGGAAAACGATTTCATGTGCATTGAAACATCAGAACCCTTGTCTGACGAGGCAATAGTAAATGCAGTTTGCGGAGAGCCCGAATGAGATGAGGACGAAGAAGAGGCCGAAATCCCCCCTCACCTCCAACAAGCAAACAAGCACGGGACGCTGTTTATATCCTACAACAATACCTGGAGACCACCGAAGGTACAGACAGCACCCTATTTAACTGTGTTCAAAAATTAGGTGACTTTGTAAATGCCAAAAACCTTAAAAAATATAAACAACCAGAAATAACTGCTTTTTTAAATGAAATTTACATGGTATGTATATAAGTAATGGTAATTAATATCTATGTATACTAATTAATATGTAATGAGGCCAAATTTTGGGAGTTTCAATAAACCTTTTAACCCCATTCTTCTCTTATCGTTTACATAGGCTATAAAAATTGAAATGCATACAAGTATTATTATGGCACATATAAAACCAGGTCGACCCACCTCAAGTGCCAGTAAAGAGGAATGGGAGGTAACTTCGATAACTCGAACTTCGGATAAGTCGAATATTTTTTGGGGTCCCCTGGAACTTCGAGTTATCGAGGTTTGACTGTATTTGTATAAAAAGGTAAGAAATTAAAAATTATAACACTATAAGTTATCATGAAAATAAAATAAAAAAAACTTTTTTATTTTATTCAAGATAAAATTCTATTGAGTTCAATTATGTATGCAAGAAAAATATTGCATTGTGTAAAAAAAGAAATGCAAGTATAAAATAATTGTTTAATAAACAAAGAATAATAAAACAAAGTTTCGTTAACTAACAATGTAAAATAATAATTGTATTCATCTTTATGCATTATCTATTTAAAAGAGTTTTTTTGTTTGTTAATAGATTCACATGATGCACATAAAAAGGTGTACCTCAATTTTTTTTGTTTTATTAATTAAATAATATTTTAGAAAATTATTAAGTTTTAAGTATTCTCTTTATAAAATATGAAAATTTTTTTATCTTCGAAACTAGTTTTTTCTAATTTATCATTGCATTTTACTAAGAATATTATATTTGTATAAAAAGTTAAAAAATTAAAAATTGTAACACTATAAGTTATCATGAAAATAAAATAAAACGTTTTAATTTTATTCATGATAAAATTATATTAAGTTACAATTATGTAAAACGTTTTAATTTATTCATGATAAAATTCTATTGAGTTCAATTATGTATGCAAGAAAAATATTGCATTGTGCAAAAAAATAAATGCAAGTATAAAATAATTGTGTTACTTATTTCATATCTTTTATTTTCCTCTTATTATCCATTTTCAATAAACATAACTTTAAAAGACGATATATAGTCATAGAATTAGTACTTAAACTTTGAATCATGTTCCACAGACAAGCTTCCCTGGTTCAGTGGTAGAGTGCGCGAGTTTTGTCCAGTAGCCCCCAGATCAAATCCTGGCTACCCCCTACATATTCTTTTACCCTCTTTTGGGACAAATTTTGCAATCCTTTTTCCAGATAGTGCCACTATTTTCCTCTTTTTCACCTCCCTCCATGGCTCAGTCTGTAGTTCATTTCGCTGCCCATAGGAGCGCTCCGGAGTGCGTTCAAAACCGGTCGAAGTTGACGATCTGACACAAACAATGCTGAGAACAACTCAACTAACCGTTTGCTTCATACTTACGATTTCGAATTTAAGCTCAGGTGGATATGGAATTTTTAATGAAATTTGTAAGGTAGGTTAAAATCTGATTTTTTGCTTCAAAATGGCGTATCCCATTGACAGACAGCCAGACGGACTGAACGATTATAAAACTTTCCACGTTTTACATTATAAACGTAGTGCGGAAGCTAAAATAGAAGGAGCAGACAATAAAAACCTCGCAATTAGAGAGAAACAGAAAGAACCAATGACGGCCATTTGCATGAAAGGCAAAAATGAAAACAGGAAAGTTACATCATTTGAAACAACCTCATTAAAACAAAATGGGTCAAATATTCTTTATGTGTCTGTTTTATTTGACGAAAGTTTATAAGCGGGACTCGGATCAAGCACACAAACCGGAAATACATGTATCAACCAACCAATTAACAAAACACATGTTCTACAACCGTACGTTAGTCTGAGTAATAAGTTAGCTTTTGTCTAAGATTGATGATTGTGTTGGACAAGAAGCAAGTTTAAGCTCTACTTTGTTTGAACCTGAATACTTTATTGATTTTTAAAACCCTTTTACAAATACATTCCGCTTCAGAAAATAGAGAGCCCTCTTGTGGCTGAAGGGAAATTTAAAATAGTCTATATATCTTCTTGTTGAGCCCAAGTCAAACTTAAATCTAGCCTCCTTCCACCTACTTAAAAATACACAGACAAGTAGGTGAAGATTATCTGTTATATTACTTTAAGATAACAAACTTCAAAATGTATATAACATTTCAGTAAAATTAAATTTGCCAGTACATTTTAATAATTTATTTGTATAAATAAAAAAATAAATATCTTGTGTTACCTTAAAAACGAACTAAATTATTTAGGCTATCCCGTCATTTCTGTGTTCCAGTTCTCCAAAACGGTGGAGGGCAATAAGATACCCATTCCGGTATATTTTCTGGAACTTCCAAACACAATAGCAAATAAGGCCATATTTAATCTCACTGACTTTATGCACTTAAAAGTGGATGTTGCCCCATACAAGCGTAAAAAACAACCTACACAGTGCCATCGATGCCAACGCTATGGCCACGCAAAATCGGGCTGTCACAACCCACCCAGGTGTGTAAAATGCTCACTAGACCATATGACAGTAGATTGCCCCTCAAGAGGGAGAGTCGAAAGTCCAAAATGCGCATTATGTCAGGGCCCCCATGCCGCTAGTTTCCATGGATGTCCGAAGTATCCTAAACCCAGACAATCTACTCCGTCTCGGACCCCTACAACACCTGTAGTAGATACTACAATGTCATCTAATGACCACAGATCTGACTCTGTTCCAAATAGGGCTTATATTCCAAACATGTCTAGACCAGGTGTCAGCTTTTCGCAGGCAGTGATTTCCGATGAGGTCAATACAAATGATCCTCACACTCCTTCCACTTCTCAAAATTATGCACCAAATACTTCAGTACTCACACAAGATGGAAACCTACTTCCTCCAAATCAGGACGACCAGGAGACTGACGAGTTGAACTTCTTAGATTTGATTCGACAATTTCAAAATTTTATAAAAGTGCGGAGGTACGTGTGTTAGCTGTGTTGGTGCACGTACCTCCACGTTGAAGAAGTGAAATCCAAATACATCTCTCAATCATTTAATGGAATCTTTAAGGTTAATATTTACAGGTAATGGAACATGCAAGTTCCGCTGATTACATTTGATAGTTTTGCAGTAGACATGATATTAATTAAGTTATGGTCCAGAGTCTAGTCGCTCCTCGCGCAGCGCGCGGGAAGGGAGCGGAGCGTGATCAGTCCTCGAAGGTCGGTGAGCGTCTGAGTGCCGTGTGTCGTTCCCACTTCCCACTGCGAAGTAGGAGGAGTGGAACAAGTTGAGGTGTCTTACTACTTTTGTTGTGATGGAGCGCTAGCGTCCGGCGAGTGTCGAGGCGGCGGCAGTGACGTGTCGCCAACCGCTGCACACTCCCCCCGCAGTGTAACGTTACACGAATGTGACATAACGCCAAGGGAGTGTGGATCTCTCGGAGTCGTGGCCAGCCATGGATGTTAGGGTGGCTGCTCAGCTGTTGTAGTAGTGGCCAGCAATGGATGCTCGGGTGGTTTCTCCTTCGGGTCGGGTGGGATGACTGGTGCTTGACATTCAGTGAACGTCGGCGTCGCTCGGGGTGTGGCTCAGCTGTTGACGGGGCTTGACAAGGGCTCGTCGCTCGGTGGCTGGGCGTCTTCTACGGAAACAATTCCGGTGGCTTCGTCGTCGGTTTCCGTCAGACCAGTCGGAGTCGGTGTGAGCCGGTTCGTGGAGATTCTCGGAAGTCCTGTTGAGGCCGGGGTGCATCTCATGATGGGCGTGTTGACCTAGCAGAACAGTGGGAAAATCTCTGTCCACCCCTCAGTCATACGGGCCAAATCGAGCGTTTGGTGTTTGTTTTCGAAAAGGCCCTATGCCTAAATGTTGAAAAAAAAAACAGAGTTTGTTCGCAGTGCGCCTAAAAGTTTGCTTTGCAGCCAAAGGTCGTTGGTCCGAAGAGTTACTGTGTGTCGCTGTGCGTTGTTGCTACGTGTGCGAGCAGTGTGGGTTGCATTAGCAGCGAGTGTGCGCGTCGTGGCATCGCTGTGCGTTGTTACTACGTGCGAGTAACGTGTGTTGCATTAGCAGCGAGAGTGCGGCCGTGTTACGCGTCTTGTTGTGGCAGGAGTCGTGATTGACTATGGTGCGCCGTCGGGAAACACAGGAGTCCCGGAGTGAAAGACCATGGCGGCAAGGAGCAGTGTTTGAGGGTGCATGCGTTGTTGGGTGCGGTGCGGCATGCGTTTGGATGTGGTGTGGCATGCGTTTGAATGCGGTGTGGCATGCGAGTTGAATGCGGTGTGACATGCGAGTGTTTGTTTGCGAATAGCCTCGTGATTGTCGTTTTCAAGCGGGCTACGAATGCTGCGTGAGAGACAACCAAAATTTCGAAAAGAAAATTATTACTCTGCAATAATTGGTTGTAATCATCGAGACGAATTGTCGTTGTGTCGTGGCCGAAATGGAAAATTGAATTTTAATGTTCACACATTTCCTAAGATCGACGCGTGTCGGCATGTTGGAAAAATCCGCGAATGTTGACATTCAAAACAGTGTTTTAAAAATAAGATTTTTGCGGGGAAGAAAAAAAGTAATAGCAATGCTTAAGGCAAATAGCGGAGCATTAAAACTTTTGAAAAACGTCGACAGTTAGGCCAAATTTTGCGGGACGTACGAAAAACGTGCCAATTAGAATGAAGCGTGGGCCGGTAGGCCTAACACTGTGCGCGGCGTACGAAAAAGTTATGACTGAGAGAAGGGGGTGGACAAGGAGACATACCCAGTTGGCTGCATGTTGCAGGATCGGAGTGGCCGTTGCACCAGCTGGCTTGCGTAGTAGGGCAGCGATCGGCAGGGGGCCGTTGGTTCCGGGCAGCGATCGGCAGGTGGGCCGTTGGTTCCGGGCAGCGATCGGCAGGTGGGCCGTTGGTTCTGGGCAGCGATCGGCAGGTGGGCCGTTGATTCCGGGCAGCGATCGGCAGGTGGGCCGTTGATTCCGGGCAGCGATCGGTAGGGGCCGTTGATTCCGGGCAGCGATCGCGTCTCCAGTGTACCGACGGGAAGGGGAATCGTCCGTCGGTGGCTTGCGCTCCTTGCGTCGCTATCGCCTAACGACGCGGAGATTGTTGTTGAAGGTTGCATAGAATCGTCCGTGGTCGCCAGTGCGGAGGTACGAGTATCACGTCCGGGTCACCAGTGCGGAGGTACGTGTGTTAGCTGTGTTGGTGCACGTGCCTCCACGTTGAAGAAGTGAAATCCAAATACATCTCTCAATCATTTAATGGAATCTTTAAGGTTAATATTTACAGGTAATGGAACATGCAAGTTCCGCTGATTACATTTGATAGTTTTGCAGTAGACATGATATTAATTAAGTTATGGTCCAGAGTCTAGTCGCTCCTCGCGCAGCGCGCGGGAAGGGAGCGGAGCGTGATCAGTCCTCGAAGGTCGGTGAGCGTCTGAGTGCCGTGTGTCGTTCCCACTTCCCACTGCGAAGTAGGAGGAGTGGAACAAGTTGAGGTGTCTCACTACTTTTGTTGTGATGGAGCGCTAGCGTCCGGCGAGTGTCGAGGCGGCGGCAGTGACGTGTCGCCAACCGCTGCAAAAGGTACTAACATTAAACGCATACTAAGTATTCTTAAAAAAGCTGCTCTAAATTTTAAAACTGCCAAAGGAATCACTGCAAATATAGAGGTTGGGCTATCAGCCTTCGAAGAGCTAATGACACTATTCCAACCATGAATAATTACAGCTCTCAAAGAGATCACACCTTTCAGCCAATTATGTGTACAAACATTGGGTTTGCCAATCTAAACGGTCTCAAAAAGCAACTGGAGGAACTTAGGCAATTTATTAACGAACAAAACCTGGACATAATGCTTATTAATGAAACTCACCTACGCCCTTGTAACAATGCTAAAATCCAAAATTTCAAATTGTACAGAAAAGACAGACTAACTAATAGAGGTGGTGGAGTTGCGGTATACATTAAAAATAGTCTTAGAAGCACTGAATACATATTGCCCCAACTTAAAACAATAGAAGCATGCGCAGTCATAATTGAAAACGAAACTTTTGGAGAAATATTGGTGGTTTCTGTTTATAACCCACCCAATTCCAAACTGGTAGCAGACGATCTGGAGGCTCTTCTACTCTAAGGTCTTCCAACCATACTCGCTGGTGATCTCAATGCTAAATCCGATACCTGGGGCTGCAGGGCTAATAATGTCAATGGAAAGACTCTTCAAAAATTCATTTTAAATAAGGGCATTACTTTAATTGCTCCTGATGAACCTACGCACTTTCCAGGCACTTTATCCCATAGGCCTGACATTTTAGATATCATGCTTCTTAAGGGAATTCCAAGCTTTCCTACATTAAAAGTACATAGTTCCTTGTCTTCCGACCACAGTCCGGTAACTTTCTCTCTATATGGCCTCACACAATCCCCTGAATCAATCAGATTTACTACAAACTGGGAAAAGTTTCACTCCATCTCAAATGACAGTATCAAAATCAACCCTCCACTTCAAACCATAGACCAAATCGACACTGCTATAGAGGATCTTGTATTTAAAATCAAAAATGACATTGACAATAGTTCCAGACCAATAAACTATAGCAACAACTATAAATTACCCCAGGAAATTAGAGATGAAATAAAAAACAAAAATAAACTTAGAAAAGTTTACAAAATAACCAGACAATCGGAGGATAAAAGCAAGTGGAACGAAGCATGTAGGCGAGTCAGAGCAATTATTGCTGACCACAAACAAACAACTTGGGAATGTACAGTTATGAAATTATCCACCCAAAATAATACAGTCTGGAAATTGGCCAAAGCATTAAAATCTAATCCTCAAAATATTGGCCCACTCCAAGGCCCAAACAAAATAGCTTACACAGAAAAAGACATGGCAGAAGTACTTTCAAATAGCCTTCATAACCAGTTTTCACCCAATGACAATCCAATAAATAATGATATGGTCGACAATGTTACAGAAGAGGTTCATCGATACCTAAGCTCCAAACCCAATGCAACTATTCTAGAAACTTATCCTGAGGAAGTAGCACACATTATTAAAACCCTTGATTCTAAAAAGGCATCTGGATACGATATGATTTCTAATAAAGCCCTAAAAAATCTATCCCAAAAGGTCATTGTAGTCATAACGAATATTTTTAACGCATGCTTCCAACACAACTACTTTCCGACTAAATGGAAAAAGGCCATTATAATACTTTTTAAAAAACCTGGCAAAAGCCCACTTGCACCTGGTAGCTACAGACCAATTAGTCTCTTACCCTGCTTAGCAAAAGTACTTGAAAAAATTATTCTGACTAGATTAAACACTTTCTTGGACACCAATAAGATTATCAGTCTCAATCAATATGGTTTTAAAAAGGGACATTCAACAACACACCAAGTTCATAGAATAGTAGAAATAATTGGAAATGCCTTTAACAACAAAGAAACAGTGGGAGCCGTGTTTTTAGACATTGAAAAAGCTTTTGATAGCCTCTGGCATGAAGGCCTAATTATTAAACTTGTCAAACAAAACATACCCAAAACCTCCAATTCATATCATTAACTCTTTTCTCACAAACAGATGTTTCCAGGTTAGAATCAATAATACATTGTCCAAAGTCTTAACCATTAACGCCGGAGTCCCGCAGGGAAGCACCCTGAGTCCCACCCTATTTAATCTGTATATAAACGATTTCCCTACTCAGACAGACTGTATTACTGCCCAGTTCGCGGACGATACGGCCATACTAGCCAAATCTAAACATGGTAATATAGCCTTTGACAAATTACAAACAGCTCTATATTTAATTGAAACTTGGTGTGAAGATTGGAGAGTCAGAATTAATGCACAAAAGAGTGTCTCAGTCCTCTTTAGAAAGCACAAAACATTGACAAATTGCGACACCGATCTTGAGATCTTTAATACTGATATCAAAAATGAGCCACATACCAAATACCTCGGAGTACATTTGGACAATAGACTCAGCTTTAAAGAGCACATTAAGCAAACCATAGCTAAAGCCACAGGTGCCAGCGTCAGTCTAAATCCCATCATTGGGAAACACTCCAAAATGTCCATTAACAACAAGGTTCTACTTTATAAGTCCATGATAAGGCCAATTTTACTCTACGCCTCTCCAGCGTGGGCCGCTGTTCGCAAGACCCACAGACACAAACTACAAATATTTCAAAATAAAACCCTGAGAAGAATGACAAATGCTCCTTGGTATGTGCGAAATAAGATCCTTCACAGAGACCTAAATATAGATTTTATTGACTCAGCAATTCTTTCTGCTTCACATAATTACAAGACCTCTATTGATAAATCTGCATATGAGAACCTTAAAGACATTATCTCTTATGATCATTTAGTTGAACAAAAATACAAACGTCCATGCACCGTTCATCACGACCCTTCTTGGTAATACCGTTATGACAGTTAAGTTTTTCCTTAACTAATATTATTTTTACCCTGACGAGAAGTTTCACTTTGACTAGCATTGTTATATCCACTGCTTGACGATATGTGTTCATTGTCCTTTTTGCACTTTTTTGGTGTTCATTTTCATCATTGTTTTATTTTAGACAAGCCTATCGCTTTGCCCTGGGGTCTCTCCTACGGGTTTTCCACATTATTTTTATATGGACTTTTGGTTTACTTTTGGAAATCACAGACGCTCTCCCATTTTGGGGTATCTTAGATGGAGAAGTAAGGACGCTTCGCGTCGATACTTCGTATTGTTAATTCGATCTCCGATCTCCGATTGTGTTACCTTTTTAAAATATGTAATATTCTATTTTAATATATTCTTCCGTGCTTGTGCGGAAGAGTATGGTTTCCACAAGGAATGGTGGGGCACTGCCATCTTTATAGAAGCTGCCTGTCCGATCACCTATTGTTTTTGATTTCACGTAGTATTGCTATAGGTCACTAGAGGGCGTTACTTTCGTATAATTGTTTGCTTACGTTCTAGCATTGGTTTTAGCTACACAAATATCTTGCATTGCGGTGTTTTTTTGTTGATTTTTATCAAAATTATTTCAATTCGTTATGAAAGTCATTTGAAAATATGGCTTACTGTTGTGTTCCCAACTGCACATCAAAATGTATAACCATTGTACTCATTATGCATCCAGAATTGAATATTATTCAGTATGAAATGCTAAAATGTAGAGGAAAAAATCTTAATTTTTTGACTAAAATTTAATTAATTTTTTTTCTAATAACTTTTGAATAAAATAACAAACAATAAACTTTTCGAAACTTTATTTGCTTCGTTCAATTTTTAACATTATAAAATGCTGGCATGAAGAATTTAGGGCCCATTCATTTAATAAAATTGTTTCAGAATGAATTTTATTTTTACCATACATATTTTTCATAATTTCATTTAAATACAACACACATTATTTAATTCTTCAAAATTTAATCTTTGGTTCCCGAGCATACTTGGTACCCATTTTATCGACCCACTCAAGGGATGAAAGGATGGGTCAACCTCGCCCAATCCGAGATTCGATCCCCGGACCTGTGGCGTGGCAATACAAAGCACTCAAAGGCAGTATAGTATTGCCACGTAGTATTACTCATTAAAATGCCTGTGAAGTCCGCCGACACAGTACTCAAGAATTGTCCATTTTTCACTTTACTGTTACTATGATAAAACACAAAATTAGAATTACTAGAGAAATTAAAAATAATCCAATTAATTAAAATAATAACTTTCGAACAGTCTGAAAGAGATTTAAACGTAAGAAAATTTGAACGTTGTGTATCATCTTTTGTTCTATGAAAGGAAATAAAAGATATTTACGAAAAACAACCTTTTGAAATTTGATCATTTCCAAGAAATTTTGTCTGATAGAAGGAAACTTTTAAAAAAGTAAAAATCTATTCGAAAAGTTCATAATTTATTATTTAATCGTAAATAATAGCACTAAAAAAGTTTTAACTTACCTTCCCGTACATTATGGATGCTATTCCCAAGTATTTATTTTAGTGGAAGTGTAAAATTAAAACTCTTGATTTGATTTTTATTAACAAACGATAATAAATGTAGAAACGAAAAATAATATATTCGACGATTGATTTCTCTGCATGGTCATCAACCGTCATCATCAGGGCCGGGATAGCCTGGTCGGTAAGGTCTTGGACTGGCATCCCTAAGGTTGCGAGTTCGAGTCCCGCTGCCTTCCGAAGACCCCCGTGTACGCTAATGGTGACTGGTGCACGTTAAATCCATCGTGGTCACAAAGTCCTCCAAGTTCCCATAGCAAATCAATACCTCTGGGGGTGACAAGCCAATTCTGGGGATCCTCTAGTTGGCCTCTGTCTCTAAAAATTAGATGGATCCACTTATCTGTGTGTGTGTGTGTTGTGTCTGTCTTACTTGACGAAGGTTTATAAGCGGGTCTCTGACCAAGCACACAAACCTGAATATATATGTCTACCAACCAACCAACCGTCATCATCAGTATTGGTTGCAGAAGTAATATGTGTTAACGCTAGATCTCTACTTCCAGTTATATTTAATTCGAAAATTAAATTTATATTAAAAAAATTTGACTTTGGCGGTCAAGTTTATAAAAACCGCCAAATGACGTCATTTTTCTTTACTGCGCAAGTGCTGTAGCCAAAAAAACTGGTCGCACTTTCTGAGATCCTTTGCCATTGGAGCGAGAGACGGCTGGTGAACAACCGTGTCGCGTGTAGGCTGGTAAAGAATCAGTAGAAGTGGGCTACGAATCAAATCGTACAGACTTGATAATGATTTTGTAACAATTGGAGTGGCATTCAATGTGGATAGAAGACATTTTTTCTCCCGGATAAGATTTCGTGTACCACAATAAGACTTTTCGGACAAATTTTAGTCACTGCCCCGGCTACAACCGAAAATCCGTTTTCCGAGCTATTTATTTTGTGGTCTTTCTAAAATCTGATCCTCAATCCTTTTCTCCATGCGTGCAACTTTAGTTGACATCCCTTTCTTTTGATTAGTGTACATGGTTGCCAGAAAAAGTTTCTTTTTATAACAACGTGCAAAAAAGTTCACTTTTTTATATCATATTCATTCATAAATCGTTGCGAAAATGACACTTTACGTGCTTACGTCACAGACAGTGCCGAAAGTAGTACTTTCGGCACTAGTGCGGTAAAGTAAATAAGAGTATCTGATTGGTAGAAAAACAAAATGATGTCAAAAATATCTCCATGGAAACAAAATGACGTCATGAAACTCACTTATTTCTATTGGTTCATTACTTTTGCATTTTCTAATATCTCCATGGAAACTACAAGTACTACAAAAAAAAAACTATTTTGATTCAAAATAGAAAATTATTTTACGACTTTTCTTTTTCTACTTTGCGTTTTCGAATATCGCCATGGAAACTAAATGATGTCATGAAAATCACTCATTGGTAGAAATACTTTTTTGCACGTTATTATACAAAAATATTGTAAGCAAGCACGTGCCAAATAATACTTTATTAAGCTCTTGTTATTATTTCACTCGACCTACGGTCTCGTGAAATAAAAGCCACTCGCTTAATAAAGTATTATTTTCGGCACTAGTTGCTTAAATAACTATATCGTAACCTTTACGACTATGATTTAACCTTTCACCAGTATACCGATATGTTTTTTCGAGATATTTTCGAACCCAAACCGTTTTAAAACTTTTTCTTAAAGTACGTGGGATAATTTCTTCTTTAGGTTTAGCATACGCCAATTCGTATGAATCGGCATATTTTATTACGTTTATAAGTAGTTCCATGCTGCAACTTCTTTATTTTTGCCTACCCATTTTTTTCATTATTTGTAATCGAATCATTCACACTTTACTGGTAAACCTTAAGTTTCATGTGCCTTTACAAAACTCTTTGCAAGCTTGAAATAGTTTAGAAAACAATTTTTCTATTAAAAATTAGAAATGCTTACAAATAAGATTAGCTTTAGATCCGCAGAATTAACTTCATAATTTACAATGATAACCAAAAAAATTTAATGAATTATATTTTTGTTTAAATTGAGTTGAAAGATTTTTTTAGTTTTGACCAAAAATTCTGAAAATAAAGGATTAATAATAAAATAAACTCCTGCCAGGCATCTTAAGAATAAATATTTTCAAAGGAATGATTAAATGTGTAGCAATATGAAAACACAATATAATGAAAAAATTAACAAAACTTTAGTATATAAAAGCATACTCGCTTTATATGCATTCTAGCATTCTAAAACAATTGCTCCCAATACAACTGACAATTTTTTGCATTTTATAACCGAGTACAGACGCCAAATATTCCGCTGATCAACAAACCGCAATGCATACAGAGGTGGCATAAAATCATTACTACCTCCGAGGCAGGTACGTTTTCGTTACCGCAATTTTCCCTAGAGAGGGATTTTTTTTCCTGAAAGCCGGCTAATAGCCGGCATTTGCCCTGCATGAGAACGGGCCCGTGATGATTTTATGCCACCTCTGTATGCATTGCGGTTTGTTGATAAGCGGAATATTTGGCGTCAGTTCTTCAAAACCACAGACAATATACCCCTTCGGGGCTACAGACAGTCCACCAGTTTATGCGAACCTGTCTGCAGCGAAAATAACTAAATCTTTGATTTGTTTCTTTACTATTCTTATCCATCCCCCCAACCTCCCTTTTGAAACCAGTTTCTGTGGGTTTCTTCTCCGCTCCGTCTATCTCTCTATATTAAAAAAAAAGCTCTTTTAAAGTGTCCGGAGCCATAACATCATGAAATATTGATCTTAGAAATCCAAAAAATTTTGGGAAGGTGTGTCTCCCTAATGCCTCGACCTAAATTTTTTTGTTTTTCAAATTTCCAATTAGTTTTTTAATTAAAAATAAAAAATATTTTTTCTCTATGTTAAAGTATAGGATTTGAAAGTGTTAGCAGCCATAACATGATGAAATATTTATGTCAGATACACAAATTTTTTTGGGCAGGTGTGTCCCCCTTATGCCTCGATGCCCACTTATTTGTTTTTCAAATTTCCAATAAGTTTTTTAATTAAAAATTACAATAAGTCAGCCACAAAAAAATCTTATTCCTTTTCTGCAAAACAGCCACAGAAATGTGTGATTTTGTTACGTTCTTTTTAAAGAACAGTTGCTCTCTTTTCTGTTCTTTTAAAAAGAACAGTTCTTTAACGTGTTCTTTTTACATTGGTTTTGTGTTTATATATAGAAAAGGTTTACAGATTTTTTTTTAAAGGATTTGGCCTTAAAATATATTATAGCAAGATAGAAGGTTTATAGATTAAAATTATGTAAAAAAGATAGTAAAAAATTATGACAAATCTATTTTAAATAAACATTTAACATAACAATTACTCTGAAAAATTTTATTAGGTTAATTCTGCTAAACTGGAATAAAATGTTTACATTTTTTTTTATAAAAAGAACAAAAAGTTTTTTTTTTTATTTTCGGAACAGGCTACAACTATCACATAATTTAATCTTTTTTTCTTCAGCTGGCAGATGGCTTTTTTTTTATTTAATCTCTTGTTGGTTTTTTTTAGTTTTTATTATTCGTTCGCAGCAAAACCACGGTGAAAGAATTTTTATTTTATTTTTTTATTTATCCTAAAAAATGTATTCTTATGCGAATAAAATAAAATTCGTACACTCGAATATGCCACACATATTCCTTTTTTGTTTTTTTTAGAAAGTTTTTGAAAATGTTTTAATTATGGAAGTGGAAGTATCAAGATATGAACATGTTAATTACTTTGCAAATTTAGAAAGAAACGCTTGTTAAACATTGTTTTATGATTTGTTGTATAGCCAACATATTAAGCGAAATGTTTTTTTAGCTTCCACACTACGTTTATAACGTATAAAGTGGAAGGTATTATAATCGTTCAATTCGTCTGTCTGTCACCCACTTTCACAGAACGAACCGCAAGTCGCACAAACGAGTGGGATACATCGTTTTAAAGCAAAAATCCGGCTAGGTTACATCCCAAATTTCATTAAAATATTTATTTATGTGATATGATTCAGTTTGGATTGTTGTAATATCACAATAGAGTGAGATTAGAGTAATAATGAGTGAGAGTGATAATGAGTAAACATTAATTTGCGAAAGAAGATTAAGATTTGTGTGGAAGCGGTTTAAACGACAGATTCTGTAACAAACCCCTACTTTTTAGTTTTATTTTTCGTTGTGAGATGCGTTTTTGCAAGGATCTCCCTACGTGTTACGTTTCACCATTTTTTGTTTACGTAAATGATAGTGTTTTTGTCTTTATGTATCTGTCCATGGTCTACTCAACTTGAATGTCACAGAAGCTCTTTAGACGTCATGCAATCCGACCGGTCCGAAATGTAAGCAATTTCAAAGGAAAAGTACGAAACCTATTTGCGCACGGCCAATTATATATACTTATATTTGCGCACTATAATATATATATATATATATATATTATATATTAATTATATTATTATATATATATATATATATATTATTATATATATTATATATAATTATATATATATATATATATATTATATAATTATATATTTTCATATATATATATATAATATATATATTATATATATATATATATATATATATATATATATATATATATATATATATATATATATATATATATATATATATATATATATATATATATATATATATATATAATATATATATATATATATATATATATATATATATATACTATATATATATATATATATATATTATAATATATATATATATATATATATATTATATAATATATATATATATATATTATATATTATATATATATATATATATATGCGCACGGCCATTATATATACACGCAATTATATTACTGACAGTTTCGTCTCTTTCGGAACAGCCAACAACCTGAAAAAAATTAATTGGCGAGCGATAGCGAGCAGGGGCGTTGCCCCTAGTAGAGTAAATATAACTTCGTTAGAAGAGATTCGATCGTCAATTATTATGTGTGTGCAACTGTAAACGTGGCATTTTATTATTTATATACAAAAGCATGTTCGATTACTTTATTTAATTATTGTCTTTATTAAAATAATAATATTAAAAAAACTAATAAGAGTATAACATTTAAAGTTATTTAAAAATTAGAGTCGAAATATTTTTATGAATATGTTTATGATATGAAATAAGAAATATAAAGAATATAAAATTTTGGATAAGTTAAATACAATATTTTATTAAAAAATATATGAATAAAAGTACTTGAAATTACAATTTTAAATATATTAAGAAATATTGTAGTTTATAAAATATTTTATGAAACGAAATGTGCATTTAACATTTCATTTAAAATAAAAAATATTTATAGTTTTAAAAAATATATATAGTTTTAAAAAATATATTTAAAAAAATGTAGTAATAAAACATACAAATAAAATTAAAAAGTTATAATTATATTTTAATTTAGCTTTCAGTGAAAAAATAGATTAATTAACATTACAATAATTTTTAAAACAAAACTTTTAAAATATTAGTAAAGGCCTTCGTATCTACACAATTTTAAACGAAAATAATTTTAAAAACAATATAAAAGAACAAACATATAACTAGACAAAGTTTCGTTAACTAACAATTTAAAATAATAATTGTATTCATCTTTTTGCATTAGCTATTTATAGTTTTGGTTTTTTTTAATAGATTCACATGGCGCGAATAAAAAGGTTTACCTCATTTTTTTTGTTTTATTAATTAAATACTACTTTAGAATATTATTATATTAAGTTTTACGTATTCCCTTGTTTAAAAATTTTGAAAAATTATTTTCTTTGAAACTCAAGCTTTTTCTAATTTATCGTTGCATTTTACTAAGAATATTATGCAGTCAAACCTCGATAACTCGACTTCCTATAAGTCGAATAATCCGAGGATTCCCAGTTGGACGCTCTTCTTTCTTTGACTCCGTAGTGAAGCTGCAAACTTATTTTGGAGATTGAAAAAAAATCCTCAGTTGAAAAAGAAAGATGTGGCTGCTAAGTATGGCATACCTCCAAACACTTTATCTACGATTTTGAAAGATAAACAAAAGATTTTGAGCCGCCATGGATCGGGTGCCGACTCTTCTAGTAAACGCGCAAAAACGTGTGCTTTTCCTGACGTCGAAGCAGCCCTCCTGATAAAAGTTGCTTTTCCTGCCGGCCAACACAACAACAAAACTTCAGCCTGCTGATCAAGGCCTCATCAAGTGCCTGAAGCATGCATATCGAAAGCGTTTGGTGCGTCAATTGATCAAGGAGGTGGAGAATGGCGTAGAGCACAAAATCAATGTGCTAGATGCCATGCGACTAATTTCGAGTTCCTGGGAGAGTGATGTTTCTCAAATGGTAATCGAGAACTGTTTTAAGAGCTGTGGTTTCTTCAGTACAAAGGATAATGAAGCGAGAAATGACAGCTGGGATCCCTTTTAAAGCATGGATGATATGGACTGGGAAAACGATTTCATGTGCATTGAAACATCAGAACCCTTGTCTGACGAGGCAATAGTAAATGCAGTTTGCGGAGAGCCCGAAGGAGATGAGGACGAAGAAGAGGCCGAAATCCCCCCTCACCTCCAACAAGCAAACAAGCACGGGACGCTGTTTATATCCTACAACAATACCTGGAGACCACCGAAGGTACAGACAGCACCCTATTTAACTGTGTTCAAAAATTAGGTGACTTTGTAAATGCCAATAACCTTAAAAAATATAAACAACCAGAAATAACTGCTTTTTTAAATGAAATTTACATGGTATGTATATAAGTAATGGTAATTAATATCTATGTATACTAATTAATATGTAATGAGGCCAAATTTTGGGAGTTTCAATAAACCTTTTAACCCCATTCTTCTCTTATCGTTTACATAGGCTATAAAAATTGAAATGCATACAAGTATTATTATGGCACATATAAAACCAGGTCGACCCACCTCAAGTGCCAGTAAAGAGGAATGGGAGGTAACTTCGATAACTCGAACTTCGGATAAGTCGAATATTTTTTGGGGTCCCCTGGAACTTCGAGTTATCGAGGTTTGACTGTATTTGTATAAAAAGGTAAGAAATTAAAAATTATAACTCTATAAGTTATCATGAAAATAAAATAAAAAAACTTTTTTATTTTATTCAAGATAAAATTCTATTGAGTTCAATTATGTATGCAAGAAAAATATTGCATTGTGTAAAAAAAGAAATGCAAGTATAAAATAATTGTTTAATAAACAAAGAATAATAAAACAAAGTTTCGTTAACTAACAATGTAAAATAATAATTGTATTCATCTTTATGCATTATCTATTTAAAAGAGTTTTTTGTTTGTTAATAGATTCACATGATGCGCATAAAAAGGTGTACCTCAATTTTTTTTTTTTATTAATTAAATAATATTTTAGAAAATTATCAAGTTTTAAGTATTCTCTTTAAAAAATATGAAAAATTGTTATCTTCGAAACTAGTTTTTTCTAATTTATCATTGCATTTTACTAAGAATATTATATTTGTATAAAAAGTTAAAAAATTAAAAATTGTAACACTATAAGTTATCATGAAAATAAAATAAAACGTTTTAATTTTATTCATGATAAAATTATATTAAGTTACAATTATGTAAAACGTTTTAATTTATTCATGATAAAATTCTATTGAGTTCAATTATGTATGCAAGAAAAATATTGCATTGTGCAAAAAATAAATGCAAGTATAAAATAATTGTGTTACTTATTTCATATCTTTTATTTTCCTCTTATTATCCATTTTCAATAAACATAACTTTAAAAGACGATATATAGTCATAGAATTAGTACTTAAACTTTGAATCACGTTCCACAGACTAGCTTCCCTGGTTCAGTGGTAGAGTGCGCGAGTTTTGTCCAATAGTCCCCAGATCAAATCCTGGCTACCCCCTACATATTCTTTTACCCTCTTTTGGGACAAATTTTGCAATCCTTTTTCCAGATAGCGCCACTATTTTCCTCTTTTTCACCTCCCTCCATAGCTCAGTCTGTAGTTCATTTCGCTGCCCATAGGAGCGCTCCGGAGTGCGTTCAAAACCGGTCGAAGTTGACGATCTGACACAAACAATGCTGAGAACAACTCAACTAACCGTTTGCTTCATACTTACGATTTCGAATTTAAGCTCAGGTGGATATGGAATTTTTAATGAAATTTGGAATGTAGGTTAAAATCTGATTTTTTGCTTCAAAATGGCGTATCCCATTGACAGACAGCCAGACGGACTGAACGATTATAAAACTTTCCACGTTTTACATTATAAACGTAGTGTGGAAGCTAAAATAGAAGGAGCAGACAATAAAAACCTCGCAATTAGAGAGAAACAGAAAGAACCAATGACGGCCATTTGCATGAAAGGCAAAAATGAAAACAGGAAAGTTACATCATTTGAAACAACCTCATTAAAACAAAATGGGTCAAGCATATCTTTATATTTAACGATTTTTAGTAGCAAAAATGGGCTCGGGTGTCCTAGTGGTTAAGATGGCCGGCCATTACGCTAACAGTTTGCTCACTGTACCGGGTGCGGGTTCGATTCCCGCTTTTGCCCTGGGTGTCATTTCTCTCTCTGTGTTAGTAAATATTCTTTATGTGTCTGTTTTATTTGACGAAAGTTTATAAGCGGGACTCGGATCAAGCACACAAACCGGAAATACATGTACCAACCAACCAATTAACAAAACACATGTTCTACAACCGTACGTTAGTCTGAGTAATAAGTTAGCTTTTGTCTAAGATTGATGATTGTGTTGGACAAGAAGCAAGTTTAAGCTCTACTTTGTTTGAACCTGAATACTTTATTGATTTTTAAAACCCTTTTACAAATACCTTCCGCTTCAGAAAATAAAGAGCCCTCTTGTGGCTGAAGGGAAATTTAAAATAGTCTATATATCTTCTTGTTGAGCCCAAATCAAACTTAAATCTAGCCTCCTTCCACCTACTTAAAAATACACAGACAAGTAGGTGAAGATTATCTGTTATATTACTTTAAGATAACAAACTTCAAAATGTATATAACATTTCAGTAAAATTAAATCTGCCAGTACATTTTAATAATTTATTTGTATAAATAAAAAAATAAATATCTTGTGTTACCATTGTAATATGTAATATTCTATTTTAATATATTCTTCCGTGCTTGTGCGGAAGAGTATGGTTTCCACAAGGAATGATGGGGCACTGCCATCTTTATAGAAGCTGCCTGTCCGATCACCTATTGTTTTTGATTTCACGTAGTATTGCTATAAAACACTAGAGGGCGTTACTTTCGTATAATTGTTTGCTTACGTTCTAGCATTGGTTTTAGCTACACAAATATCTTGCATTGCGGGTTTTTTTTGTTGATTTTTATCAAAATTATTTCAATTCGTTATGAAAGTCATTTGAAACTATGGCTTACTGTTGTGTTCCCAACTGCACATCAAAATGTATAACCATTGTACTCATTATGCATCCAGAATTGAATATTATTCAGTATGAAATGCTAAAATGTAGAGGAAAAAATCTTAATTTTTTGACTAAAATTTAATTAATTTTTTTTCTAATAACTTTTGAATAAAATAACAAACAATAAACTTTTCGAAACTTTATTTGTCTCGTTCAATTTTTAACATTATAAAATGCTGGCATGAAGAATTTAGGGCCCATTAATTTAATGAAATTGTTTCAGAAGGAATTTTATTTTTACCATACATATTTTTCATAATTTCATTTAAATACAACACACATTATTTAATTCTTCAAAATTTAATCTTTGGTTCCCATTTTATTCGACCCACTCAAGGGATGAAAGGATGGGTCAACCTCGCCCAATCCGAGATTCGATCCCCGGACCTGTGGCGTGGCAATACGAAGCACTCAAGGGCAGTATAGTATTGCCACGTAGTATTACTCATTAAAAAGCCTGTGAAGTCCGCCGACACAGTACTCAAGAATTGTCCATTTTTCACTTTACTGTTACTATGATAAAACACAAAATTAGAATTACTAGAGAAATTAAAAATAATCCAATTAATTAAAATAATAACTTTCGAACAGTCTGAAAGAGATTTAAACGTAAGAAAATTTGAACGTTGTGTATCATCTTTTGTTCTATGAAAGGAAATAAAAGATATTTACGAAAAACAACCTTTTGAAATTTGATCATTTCCAAGAAATTTTGTCTGATAGAAGGAAACTTTTAAAAAAGTAAAAATCTATTCGAAAAGTTCATAATTTATTATTTAATCGTAAATAATAGCACTAAAAAAGTTTTAACTTACCTTCCCGTACATTATGGATGCTATTCCCAAGTATTTCTTTTAGTGGAAGTGTAAAATTAAAACTCTTGATTTGATTTTTATTAACAAACGATAATAAATGTAGAAACGAAAAATAATATATTCGACGATTGATTTCTGCGCATGGTCATCAACCGTCATCATCAGGGCCGGGATAGCCTGGTCGGTAAGGTCTTGGACTGGCATCCCTAAGGTTGCGAGTTCGAGTCCCGCTGCCTTCCGAAGACCCCCGTGTACGCTAATGGTGACTGGTGCACGTTAAATCCGTCGTGGTCACAAAGTCCTCCAAGTTCCCATAGCAAATCAATACCTCTGGGGGTGACAAGCCAATTCTGGGGATCCTCTAGTTGGCCTCTGTCTCTAAAAATTAGATGGATCCACTTATCTGTGTGTGTGTGTGTTGTGTCTGTCTTACTTGACGAAGGTTTATAAGCGGGTCTCTGACCAAGCACACAAACCTGAATATATATGTCTACCAACCAACCAACCGTCATCATCAGTATTGGTTGCAGAAGTAATATGTGTTAACGCTAGATCTCTACTTCCAGTTATATTTAATTCGAAAATTAAATTTATATTAAAAAAATTTGACTTTGGCGGTCAAGTTTATAAAAACCGCCAAATGACGTCATTTTTCTTTACTGCGCAAGTGCTGTAGCCAAAAAAAACTGGTCGCACTTTCTGAGATCCTTTGCCATTGGAGCGAGAGACGGCTGGTGAACAACCGTGTCGCGTGTAGGCTGGTAAAGAATCAGTAGAAGGGGGGAATCAAAGAAGTGGCTACGAATCAAATCGTACAGACTTGATAATGATTTTGTAACAATTGGAGTGGCATTCAATGTGGATAGAAGACATTTTTTCTCCCGGATAAGATTTCGTGTACCACAATAAGACTTTTCGGACAAATTTTAGTCACTGCCCCGGCTACAACCGAAAATCCGTTTTCCGAGCTATTTATTTTGTGGTCTTTCTAAAATCTGATCCTCAATCCTTTTCTCCATGCGTGCAACTTTAGTTGACATCCCTTTCTTTTGATTAGTGTACATGGTTGCCAGAAAAAGTTTCTTTTTATAACAACGTGCAAAAAAGTTCACTTTTTTATATCATATTCATTCATAAATCGTTGCGAAAATGACACTTTACGTGCTTACGTCACAGACAGTGCCGAAAGTAGTACTTTCGGCACTAGTGCGAAAAAGTAAATAAGAGTATCTGATTGGTAGAAAAACAAAATGATGTCAAGAATATCTCCATGGAAACTAAATGATGTCATGAAACTCACTTATTTCTATTGGTTCATTACTTTTGCATTTTCTAATATCTCCATGGAAACTACAAGTACTACAAAAAAAAACTATTTTGATTCAAAATAGAAAATTATTTTACGACTTTTCTTTTTCTACTTTGCGTTTTCGAATATCGCCATGGAAACTAAATGATGTCATGAAAATCACTCATTGGTAGAAATACTTTTTTGCACGTTATTATAAAAAAAATATTGTAAGCAAGCACGTGCCAAATAATACTTTATTAAGCTCTTGTTATTATTTCACTCGACCTACGGTCTCGTGAAATAAAAGCCACTCGCTTAATAAAGTATTATTTTCGGCACTAGTTGCTTAAATAACTATATCGTAA
Source organism: Oedothorax gibbosus (assembly GCA_019343175.1). Classification (NCBI taxonomy): domain Eukaryota; kingdom Metazoa; phylum Arthropoda; class Arachnida; order Araneae; family Linyphiidae; genus Oedothorax; species Oedothorax gibbosus. The sequence goes on along the minus strand of JAFNEN010000456.1, from coordinate 305,256 downwards.
CCTTTACGACTATGATTTAACCTTTCACCAGCATACCGATATGTTTTTTCGAGATATTTTCGAACCCAAACCGTTTTAAAACTTTTTCTTAAAGTACGTGGGATAATTTCTTCTTTAGGTTTAGCATACGCCAATTCGTATGAATCGGCATATTTTATTACGTTTATAAGTAGTTCCATGCTGCAACTTCTTTATTTTTGCCTACCCATTTTTTTCATTATTCATTCATTAATGGAATCATTCACACTTTACTGGTAAAACTTAAATTTCATGTGCCTTTACAAAACTCTTTGCAAGCTTGAAATAGTTTAGAAAACATTTTTTTTATTAAAAATTAGAAATGCTTACAAATAAGATTAGCTTTAGATCCGCAGAATTAACTTCATAAATTACAATGATAACCAAAAAATGTTAATGAATTATATTTTTGTTTAAATTGAGTTGAAAGATTTTTTTAGTTTTAACCAAAAATTCTGAAAATAAAGGATTAATAATAAAATAAACTCCTGCCAGGCATCTTAAGAATAAATATTTTCAAAGGAATGATTAAATGTGTAGCAAAATGAAAACACAATATAATGAAAAAATTAACAAAATTTTAGTATATAAAAGCATACTCGCTTTATATGCATTCTAGCATTCTAAAACAATTGCTCCCAATACAACTGACAATTTCTTGCATTTCATAACCGAGTACAGACGCCAAATATTCCGCTGATCAACAAACCGCAATGCCATACAGAGGTGGCATAAAATCATTACTACCTCCGAGGCAGGTACGTTTTCGTTACCGCAATTTTCCCTAGAGAGGGATTTTTTTTCCTGAAAGCCGGCTAATAGCCGGCATTTGCCCTGCATGAGAACGGGCCCTTAATGTGTTGAAAAACTCATATTTTTCAAAGTATAACTGAGGTATAGGAACGATCGGTGCATTCGCTATATATGATAATTGTAAATTCATTTGGACGATAACGCCAATGAACGAGCCGGTCCTTTTATCTTGTAATACTTTGGAAAATGAATGGGAATGTTTCTTGTGATATCTTGTTTACATTGTCTTAGTTAGTACTGCGATTTCATTGTTTGCTTCGGTTTCATTCTCTAAATGACCAATATAGAAGAAAAGAAATTTTTCTTTCTATGCAAGCTTTCTTTAACAAATGTTTTGAACAACCAACAGCACAGCCAAAAGTGGACATTTAAAAAATTTAATAAGTAAAATATTCTTAGAAAACTAATTTTCGAATACCAGAACAAAATTAATTCCAGGCAACAAATGAAAACGAACCGTTATAGCTGTTGCCATTCACGACATGAAACAGCCCCATTGCAACCAGAAAATTATTTTTTTAATAACTTAAATGCTTATTAGATCAATATTTTCTTGTACAGCTGTGGAAAAAAAGTACCCACTAGTGATTATATCATCCTAAGGAATCGGAACTTTTTGACTTTGTGAATACATAGCATTCTGAGTTAATTGCATGACACAAAATTTGCATAAGGGGCCGTCTTTATATTAAAAATGTTACTAACTTTAAAATTTCCAATAGCAACACCCAGATTTATAATAACTTAGAAATGTTAAGCACCCTCGAAACCCCTAAATCTAAGTTTTTGTTACATTTTGATGAATATTTGACGAGTTATTTAATCGAATCACTTGATGACTTGACGAACGACTTGATGTCTTTACCTTTGGGGGACCATCTCTAAAATGACAAGCGAAGCGAAATATTGAAATAAGGGTAGAGTATGTTGAGGAGCCCTGCATGCAAGGGATGAAAAGTTAGTGGTGATGAATTCTAATTTTCCCCCTTTTTGCAAGTTCATTTCAACTGTATAGTTAACATTTTATTTATTAAAGTTTAAATTTTAAAATTGTGTATGCAAAGGATTCCTATACTGGGCGCGGGCGCCATTGAATAACGAGACAATAGTATTTATTTTTTATGGGAGCCACGATATGTTTTAAGTTTAGGTATATGTTTTAGTTCTTCTTTTTTTCTTGCAAACATGCAAACGATAATTTTACGCATTAATAACCGTTCATATTTTTTTTGGTGGAATATTTTGAGACACTTTCAGCGCGGTCAAAATAGACAAGCAGACGATAATAATTTGAAATGCGAAATCGTTTCTTACTGTAAAATAGGAGTTTTCATTTTGTAATTTAAAAATGTTAAAATAAATAAAGCACGGAAATGCAACACAAGCCTATATGTTTTTAAAAATATTCTGAGCACTTACCATAGTTGTAATATTATTATTCAAAATAAAAGCATTGTATCCGTATAATTATATTCAAGAGTACGCCTCTCAAAGTTGAGTTCGGTTTGCTTTGGCTGGTAGACATATATTTTATGGTTTGTGCGGTTGGTCACAAAGACCCGCCTATAGCAAAGTTGAGTTAATGGGGTTGTTTCACGGAGGATCTGGCAATAGCTCTGCGGTTTTGTTTTCATGTCTTTCAACAGTGTTGCCATCAGTTTTAGGAGAAAAACACTACGAAAAAATACCATTTAATTCTAAAATTACAAAAACATACCATAAAAATACTAGCAAAGCGTTTCACGTCTTTTTAAAGTCACTAAAAAGATTCCAAAATGCAGCTAGTATTTTTACGATATTTTTTTGTAATTTTAGAATAATTCTAGCAGTATTTTTACAAATTTTAGAATAATTCTAAAATTACAAAAAAATATCGTAAAAATACTAGCTGCATTTTGGAATCTTTTTAGTGACTTTAAAAAAACGTGAAACGCTTTGCTAGTATTTTTATGGTATGGTTTTTTTTTTTTTTTGTAATTTTAGAATTAAATGGTATTTTTTCGTAGTGTTTTTCTCCTAAAACTGGTGGCAACACTGTTGAAAGACATGAAAACAAAACCGCAGAGCTATTGGAAGATCCTCCGTGAAACAACTCCATTACAAAGATTCTTCCCATAATCCTCCATTAAAAAATTTTCAATGATAAAGTTTAAAAATATATAAGTGATTTTTAAAAAAATCTCGTGCGCATACACACGCTATTTAAAAAGAATTAAATTTATTTTAAGCAATCCCATGTAAATAAAATAATAATAATAAAAGCAATCCATATAAACCATAAATAATATTAATGAAAGCAATCCATAATAATAAAAGCTATCCCATGTGTCCCAAATAACTAATATACTTTCTTACTAAAAAAATAAATAAAAAATTATAAACATTTGTTTAAATGTACGAAATATATTGACTTTAACACAAGACACTGAAAAAATATTATTTTAAATTAATTGGTTATGCATACATTGTAATTTGTAATATAATAAAAACATTTTAAAAGATGAATAGAATATTTTTTTCGGATACAGGCTCAACTACATTAGTTTATCATGCGTGTATATGATTTGTGTGAAGCAAAAATCTAATGTAAATACAAAACAAAAAATTGTAATATTCAATTTCCTAAAAGTTGTTCAGTAGATTTTTCCTAAAAATACCGCGCATCGCTTCCATGTTTAAATAACAGAGGAATAAAGCAGAACCAATATTTTTATTGAACATCGATTTTAAAACAATATTTACGAGGAAAGAGTAAAGAGAATAAATAAAAGCGAATAACAATAATAATAGATAAATTTATAATTTCAAAGAAAACGAGCCTAAAATAAAACTCGGAGTATTTTCTAAAGATACTTTGGAAATATTAGAAGGCCTACTACTATTAAAAAGTAATCAATTTAAACGTAGCTTATGAAAGTGATAGACATTAAGCTTATAATTCGATAGTTTATATTTCGCTTAATATATAATAAATACTTTGGTTAACGTTACTTATACAGATTTAACTTATGTTCACTCACACACACACAGAGCTTTTCCGGCACTTCAGCAGTTGTATATATATCAATATTTAATAGCCCTCGTGTAGCTCTAGTGGGACGTTTTTGATGCCAAAACCAAATGAACTATCATTAATCAACCTTAAAGGCGCCTGTTGTGTGATACATCAGAATTTTGAAGGTCGTTGGTTTAATGTTTTCTTCCTTTTGCAAGGCCGTATTTGTTTATCAAGTTCACATATAATCTTATATACGGTCCCCTAAAGGGTAATAAAAAAGTATTTTGTGATTTACTCAGCAAATTATGGATAAATTTTTTTAAAAATTGGGAGTTTGCTTGAACTTCATGTCTTAAATTCATTTCTGTAAAAATATTAAGGAGTTTCTATTCATATTTAAAAAAAATAATAATAATATAATAATTATTTAAAAATATAAAAATTGTTTTAAATACCCCAATAGTCTATGCATTTTGTTTGGGTTATTGTAATTACTATTCAGTAAAACATTCGCTTCACTATCTTAATTATTTATAGATTGGGGTAGTTTTTTTAATGTGCAACTCATTTAACATTACGACCCCTAAACTTTGCACGTCTCTAACTCCACTAATAATGCTTAAAAACTAACAAAACTTGATAGTTAGTGTTAAAATATTCATAAATTTGAAATATGGACTCAAAAGGAGGAGTTCCTATTGGAAATTTTGAAGTTGGTAACATTTTTAATATGAAGACGGTCCCTTGTGCAAATTTTGTGTCATGCATTTAACCCAAAATGTTATTTATTCATAAAGTCAAAAAGGTCCGATTCCATAGGATGCCTAACGGCCGAAATAATCACTAGTGGGTATTTTTTTTTACACAGCTACCCGTAGTAACAACAGTCATTTGTATTTTATGTAAACTTCAATTTTATGTCAATATATTCACATCTTCACTTATTACTAATAATCACTATAAATGTCAATATATTCTCATCTTCATCATTAATAAAAAAAATGGATGTCCGTACCTATTTCAATTCCATTGAAATATACTTTGTATTCGTTACGATTTAACCCTCAATTGCCACATCAACTGTACTATAATGAAAAACTTTAATTATTTAAATAAATATTTGAAGAATAATTGTTTTTTTTAATTCTTTGTGAATATTTTCTTAGATTGCTCATTAAAATGCGGCACATGGCGTTTTTAATTCTTTTCTCTTTTTTTTTCTCTTTTTTTGCATGAAGATGGCTAGTTTTAATTTACATTTGTTCGTTTACTAATGCAATTTGGAGTTTCTTTTTATTTGATTATTAAATATTTCGAAAATATCGGAGTTATTAAAAATTTTTAATACTTATTTAGAAGTTTACGTCCATTTAACGCTGTCATTCCGAACTTATTATTTTTTTATTCTAAAATCTAAAATTTGTGAAATAGACTCATTATGCACCCAGAAGGAAATGGAATAAGAAGGGGGGGGGGGGACTTAATTTTTAACTTAAACTTAAAGGAAAGATTTGGAATCATAACTTTTGAGTAAATTATAGTAATAATTTTTTCGAAACTTTTTTTGTTAAAAAAAGTTAAAATTCGATTTTTAGGCATTTAAAAATACAAACATGAAGAATTTAGGGCCAATTTATTTAATAAAATTTTTAGAATAAATTTGATTTTACCATGGTTTTCATGTTTTCGTTTGACTAAAACATACATTATTTAATGCTTCAAAAGACATGATTCTTTCATCTAACTATACAAAGAGAAAATATAACTTTTTAGAAAAATTTATGGAGAATTTACTAAAATTTGTTTGAAATAAATTCGAGTTTAATTTAGAGGGGAAAAAAATCGCATGCTGCTGATTTCAAATTGAATCATTGGAATTGAAAGAAATAAGTCAGCAGTCGGAAACCTTTTTCATTAATAAGGACCTAATATTAGTTTTTGAGATTGAGACGCTGTGTAAGGGGCGGCAACATTTTTTTTTTTTTGCACGTTAAAATACTCATTGTATCGGTAACACTTAAAAGTATTTGTGTTCATAAAATATTATTATATCAATGTCTTATATTTTTTTAGTAGCGTTAGATGGAAGAGTCACGCCTTTTGAAGAGTTTAATAATGCTTGCTATAGTTAAATGAAGATATGGAAAACATGGTAAAAATAATATTAACCCTGGAATAATTTTATTAAATAAATTGGCCCTAAATTTTATAAGCTTGCATTTTTAACTAGTTAAAGTTTAATTTTAACTATTTTTAAGAAATATAGTTTCGAAAAGTTATTGTAATAATTTATTCAAAAATTATGATTCCACTTTTTGTTCTTTAAATTTTAATTAAAAAATTATGATTTCTTTCCCTGGCTTTTCTCCATTTTATTCTAGATGCATAAGTCGTTCATTGGTTCCTTTGGTTTCCTTCTCAAAATGACCGATATAGATGAAAAGATTTTTTTTCTTTCTATACAAACTGTCTTTAACAAATGTTTTGAACAACATACAACACAGCAAGAAGCTGGCATTTAAAAAATTTAATAATTAAAATATTCTTAGAAAACTAATTTTCGAATACCAAAACATAAGTAATTCTAGGCAAAAAATGAAAACAAATCGTTCGAGCTGTTGACATCCACTACTTGAAACAACTCCATTACATTTATCGTTCGAAATGTTTTTAAAAAATCCAAATGGGTATATTTCTTATGATGTCACGCTCTCCATACTGCGATTTCATTGGTTGTTTTGTTTTCTTTGATAGTTTTGTTTTCTTTGAAACAAGCCCATTGGTAAAACATTATTTTGAAGGTTAAACTGTCTTGCACCTTTCAAGCAAAGAAAATTTTGCAAATCATTATCCAAAGTTTCATTCTGTCGCTTTCATTTGTTCACGTCGTAATTGGTATTAGCTCCAACGGTTACTTTTCATTTGTTGTCCGCAATTACTTTTGTTTTGGTATTCGAAAATGAGTTTTCTAAGAATATTTTATTGATTAACTTTTTGTTAAATGCTAACTTCTTAATTTGCTGTTGGTTGTTTAAAACATTCGTTAAAGAAAGCTTGCAGAGAAAAATACTTTCTTTTCATCTATATCAGTCATTTTGTGAGTGAAACCAAAGCAAACCAATAAATCGTAGTGCAGAGAAAAATGAAAACAAGAGCGTTACATCATCTGAAACATTGGGCTTGTTTCAACACTTTGTCAAAGAAAACAAAACAACCAATGAAATCGCAGTTCGGAGCGCGTGACCTTTTTTAAACCAATGAGCTGTTTCAACACTTTTTCAAAGAAAACGAAACAACCAATGAAATCGCAGTATAGAGCGTTACGTCAGAAGAAATATTCCCATTAAATTTGTGTTTCTGTAATATAAAATGTTATCCATCAGCAAAATAAACACAAGGAAATAGGTTTGTTTGAGAGTTTAGATTTAGAGATTTTATTTTAGTTTTAAAGAATCTTAATTTTGGATTTTTGAAAAGTGTGAAAGCCCACAGATTATCGCCAAAGAGCGGAATGTTCAAAGCCCAAGCAATTTTACCTAATTATTCTTCAAAGTGCTAATAAATTTAGCAAAGGATAAAAATATTAACTGAATTTGAGAAAGAAAAAATGAATGAAAAATAATAACTTTTGGCAAAATCTTATATGATAATATTTATCGTGGCGTTCCGAACCATATTTAAAAATGTTGGAGTATTAAAATCTATTTAAAATTCATTAAAAAAGAAGTCAAATAAAAAATATATATACGAATTTTGAAAAATCTAACGTTAGATTACGGTGGGCGGGGCCGAGCTAAATCTCACGAAACCTCACCAGAGGTGGGTGGGTCAAAACTTCGTCAAAATAGCATCACGTAATTAATGAACGCCCCCTAAAATGACGTTTCTCTTTTTAGCGCCAAGTATTTGGCGATGCAAAAGTTGTTGCGGGCAGCTCAGGAATGATGGCAACCCTGTACCTGCAATGAAGCATGTAGCCTTTTGCGGACTGCGGAGCGTCAGTTAGTGACTTGACCTCGAAAAAGAAGATCAGCAGCGGCACTTCGCGAAGATCCACATGAAGTTCATTCCCTCGAATCGCCAAGCAAAAAGAAAAAACATTTTTCTGGATACGCTGGATTTCATCTGAGATAGTTTCGGGACTGTGATTTTTTTGTTTTTCGGGATTGTTATTTTTTTTGTTTTTCGGGACTGGAGATACCTTTCGGAAGAGCCTGCCGCATCTCGGACCTGTTGCATGTGACTGGAATGTTGTCTTCGCGGCGGATTATTTAAATGAGCGATTTCGCTTCGGATTTTCGCACGTCGTTCATGTGAGGATATATCATCAGCGATGTTTTTGTTCTTCTGTTCCGCCGTTTGAAATAACTTCATGCCATAAAGAAACCTTGTTTACCTTGCGCTCAAATTGATTTGAAATCGCCTTTGTTTATAAAGTGAGCGATGAAAAGTGGTCGCGTGTGATGATCGGTTGCAATGAGTGGAACTATGCAGAGTAATGTAATTTGCCATTGCGAGTAAAGGAAAGTCATATTAACTTGATTTTTCGGCCTGAACTGGTTCAAATCGGCAAGAAGTTAAAATGTTATAAAATGCAGTTCACACATTCAACTAGTCCCACAACGAAGTCTGAGCATAGTCTGAAACATTCCAAGTCAGCCAAAGTCAAGTGCAAATGGTCTCCCCCCAGGACTAGGTTCCGATTTTCACTCGACATGAAAACGAACGGTGTTCTAGTGTTTCTTTCCCTCCTGTTCTTTCTTGTGCGCCACTCATCTTGCGAGGGTCCCAAGGCGTCCGGACTCATGATGAGATCTCGAGAAGCGGACATGAGGGTCGACTTTGAAGTAGAGGAAGGGAAACCTCCGGGGACCGTGGTCGGCACCATTCCCACAAGGCCTAACTTTACCTACAGGTTCAACGAACAACCGCCAGAATTCCTGCTGAACGGTTCCACCGGCCTCATCACGACTGCCATGGAAATCGACAGGGAGGTGCTGGCCAGTGAGAGATTCGACCTGGTTATTCTAAGCAGCTATCCAACTTACCCCATCGAAGTACGCATTGTCATCCTCGACATCAACGACAATTCACCGTTCTTCCAAGAGCCCAGCATCGAGGTGTCTTTTTCGGAAAGCGCCAACGTTGGCACTCGGGTCATTTTGGACACGGCTTCAGATCCTGATGTGGGGATCAATCATGTTACGACAGACTACAAGATAGTTTCGGGTAACGAAGAACGAAAATTCAGGCTGGTTGTGACCACAAATCCGAGTGGCGAGACGCCCTATTTACACCTAGAGACGACAGGGCGTTTGGACAGGGAAACACAAGCTTTCTATAAGTTAAATATTTCTGCTCAAGATGGTGGAACACCTCCTAGATTTGGTTTTCTCTTGGTGTTAATAAGCATACTTGATGTCAACGATTGTCCTCCCATTTTTGAATTTTCAGATTATAGTGTAAGTTTGAACGAAAGTGTTCCTCCCGGCACAAGTGTGTTACGAGTCCATGGCACAGACAATGATTATGGAGAAAACGCCCGGATCACCTATTACTTGAGTGAAACTGAGCGAAAGTTTACCATCCACCCCGAGACTGGTGTAATATCGACCTCCGAGATTCTGAAATGTGAAGAGAGCTGCAACACACAGGGAAAGTGCCCAAACAGCTGTGTATTCACCGTCCATGCTCTAGATCACGGATCCCCTCGATTGGATGGCAGGGCCTACGTCACAGTAAATTTGCTAGATGCCAACGATCATGACCCGACTATCAGGTTCAGGTTTTTCCCTGCAACGGCCAGTTATGCGACGGTAGACGAGAATGCCGGCAAGGGATCTGTCGTGGCTGCTGTGAGCGTCATCGATTTGGATGAAGGCTTAAACGGAGAGAGCTCCGGGGTCGAGATCAAAGGCGGCAACGAGCTGGGACATTTCCGACTGGAATCGACTCCGAGTTTTGACATTGTCAGGGTCAATAACGTCCTCGACAGAGAAGAAATAAGCAAGTACAACCTCACCATCACTGCCACCGACCGGGGAATTCCCCCCAGAAGTTCGACCGCATTTCTCATCATCCATGTCAATGACGTCAACGACCACGAGCCAGTTTTCGAGAAGAACGAATACTCGGCCGTCCTCAGCGAAACAGTGCCCATCGGTACATACGTTGCTGGAATCAGTGCCACGGACGAAGATACTGGCGTCAATGCCCAAATCTTTTACGCGATTGTCTCCGGCAACGACAAACGCTGGTTTGACATCGATCCTTTGACAGGATTGGTCACGACAAGCCAGGTCCTGAACAGAGAAGAACAGGATTACGTTGAGCTCAAGCTTTCTGCCAGAGATGGCGGCCCTAACCCCAAATACACACAGACGTCCCTGAGGATTGAGATTCTGGACGACAATGAGGCCCCTTCTTTTCCAGAAAAGGTGATGCATGTCTCTTTGAGTGAAAGTGCACCGCCCAATTCCTTAGTTGCAGTGGTGACGGCTGTGGACAACGACCTAGGAACAAATGGGAGTGTCGAGTACAGTCTTAGTCCACATGTCGAACGACTTTACCCAAAGAAGTTCTTTTTGGATCCAATGTATGGTCGACTCACCATTATTTCGCCTGTCGATCGAGAAGACATTGAATCTTATGAAATTCAAATCATAGCTAAGGATGAAGGAACTCCTCGCCTGTCTTCAACTGTAACTTTGTCTCTAACGGTACTGGATGTCAACGACAACCCTCCCCTGTTTTATCCTAACCGATATTTTCACACTCTGCGAAGTTCTGACTTGCCTGGAACGATCGTCGCTAACTTGTCCGCCACTGATGCAGACCTGAATGATAACGCAGAGCTAGAATTCAGCTTATCGAGTGGAGATGAAAACTTTGAAATCGATAAGAAAACTGGTGTTCTGAGAACCAAAGTATCTCTCCCACAAAACCGTGAAGCTACGAGATACGAGCTCACTGCTGTTGTTAAGAACACCAATGACCAATCTTTGTCTGACAAAGCAGTCATCTTTGTTTATGTGGTGGGCGATGCTCCGCACAGGACTATTCAGTTCGACGAAGCCTACAATTTCGTAATTGAAGAAGACAGGAAAGATTATTATTTAGAGACCACAGGACGCGAGGTCGGTAGAGTTTCAGTCAGTCGATCGATTAGATCCGGAGTCAAGTATTCTTTCGCCATTAGTAATGGTGACCCTGATATGTGGTTCCAGATTGAAGAGTCCATTGGGGTCATCAGCACTTCTAGTTTGATTGATAGAGAAATCCAGGCTTCATTTTTGCTGGAAATTACAGCGTATGACTTTTTGGGATACACCCAAACCCTGGCCAATGTGACTGTTGCAGACCTGAATGACTACTATCCTACTTTTGCGTTTGAACATCCAACAGGACCTATACAAGTGATGGAAGATTGGCCCATAGGCTACGAAGTATACTTAGTCAAGGCCCATGATTTGGATAGTGGTCAAAATAGCAAAATAGAATACTTCTTGAATTCCAACACCCCACCTTATACCACTTTTACGATAGATAAAACAACTGGCATGATTTATCTCAATAGGCTGGTGCGATCCGAAGTTGGCACTGAATATGAAGTTGAAGTTACTGCCCACGATCTTGGTACCCCTATGCTATCTTCAAAACTTCAATTGAGACTTGTTGTGGTTGATGTGAATGATCAAAACCCAGTGTTCGACCATGTTGCTTACGAAACATCTCTTCTTGAATCTGTTCCAGTTAATGATCGATTTTTCCTCTTAAGAGCCACTGATGCCGATTATGGTAAAAACCAGCTGTTAACATACGCCATAACTGTTGGTAATGATGACTCAAGATTTGGAATTTTTCCGGACGGCTACTTGTATGTGAAACAGCCTCTTGATCGTGAACGTGAAGATTTGTATTCCCTTACTGTCATTGTTCAAGATAGTGGATTAAATCCTCGTAGCTCTTCTGCCAACATAGTCATTAACATTTTGGATGTGAACGACAACAGTCCTACATTTGACAACAAAACATTTCAATTTTTCATCTCTGAAAACGAACCCCCTGATACATATGTCGGCCGTTTGTCAGCAGAAGACCTAGACAAGGGCCGGAATGCGGAATTAACCTATACGATCATAAATACTCAAAATGAATTCATTATTAATCCAAAAACCGGATTTATACGAAGTTTGCGATCTTTTGACAGGGAACAAATAGTTGAAACGTCCGGTCATGACTATTTGGTGATGGATGCTGTAGTTTATGACGGAAGTGTAAACAGACTCAAAGATGAAGCGAAGATCACTGTATACATAACCGATGTAAATGACAATGCCCCTCGTTTTCTTCGTATGACGTACAGCTCGGCAATTTCTGAAGGCTCACCAATAGGAACACAAGTTATCAGGGTCCAGGCAATTGATTCTGACGACGACTTGAATGGCAAAATTCAGTACTTCATAGTGAATGGCAATGCTGACAACGTTTTCAATATTGATGAGGTTACAGGTGAAATTTCTGTAAACATGGAATTAGATCGGGAAGCGAAAGCAACTTATCTTTTAACTGTCATGGCACAAGATAAGGGTGAGGATGCACATAACACGACGGCTTCAGTTCGAATCGACTTATTAGACGACAATGACAACGCCCCAATTTTTTCAAACACGACTATAAAAATGATTAATATCAGTGAAGATGCAACCGTCGGATCAAAAATCTGTGTATTCTCCGCCACAGATAACGATTTGGGGGTCAATTCTGAGGTGTCGTTCTCTATTGTCTCGGGAAATTTTAAGGAAACATTTCGGGTTGAGGGAGCCTCTGGTTCTCTTTTTCTAGCTAGGCCTTTAGACTATGAAGAAAAGAACACCTACATTTTGAATATCTCTGCCTTTGATGGAGGAACTCCAAGACTTGCCAGCACAGCAGAAGTGACCATATATCTCATCGACGTAAACGACAATGTGCCTCGGTTTTCCAGCACGGCAGTTGTTCGACAGATAGAAGAAAGTATTCCTCCCAATACTCCCATTGTGACACTGATGGCCCAAGACCGTGATTCAGGAACCAATGGGAAGGTTCTTTTTAACATATCTCATGAAGATCCGCCTGGAGGGCATTTTGCCATACAGCCTGAAACTGGTGTTTTGTACACAACCAAACTCATCGATCGGGAATATAGTGACACTTTTCGATTGACTGTCGTTGCCACCGATCAGGCCGAAGATGTGACCAAGCGGTTGTCTGTCGAGAAGATTGTCACGATTATCGTTGAAGATGTGAACGACAATGCCCCCACCTTTCTTTCCATGGATGCAGGCGTGTTGCCAGGTGGGAAAGAGAAAGGCTACAAAATCATGACTTTGTCCGCTCGTGATCCTGACGCCAACAATAACGGAATGGTGACTTACGAACTAGAAGGTGGCGATTCGGCACTATTTACCCTGGATCGACTCACTGGTGACTTGTTTACATCACGTACCATAGAGCGACCGGCCGTTTCGTACACCCTCACGGTGAAAGCGACCGATCAGGCGGTCGTGTCCCTCCGCAGATCGTCCCGAAACAAGGTTACCATCATCGGTACCATGGCCACCAGCGAAGGACCCACTTTTGCGTCGAATTTCTTCTCCGGCTCGGTCCTGGAGAATAAGCCCGTCGGGACTAGTGTTCTGAGTGTGCGTGCATCGTATCCGCATGGCGAGACCGAACGGAATGTGGAATACTTTCTGACTGCTATCTCGAATGCGACAGGAGTGTCGGAGAGTAGACTGTTTGTCATCAACCGGTACACAGGAGTCATCTCCACTGCCGCTGTGCTCGACAGAGAAGGAGGCGAAAAAATGTTCCACTTGGATGTGTATGCGGTGGATACAGTTGCTGAAAGCCCAAAGACTTCAAAAGTCAAGGTAAGCTTCTTTTATAATTCATTTTATAGTTAATTTGGAAAACTCTATTGGCTAATTACATGCAAAATGACCCTTTGTGTAGTGTAAGTAGTGTGCAAAAAGTGATTATCACTACATTTTTTTAACTTTAAATTTTTTTAAAAAATTTAGCGGAACAGCTGATATGCTCTTATTGCAACTAAATTATGTAATATGCTTAATTTTATTTTATTTATTTTTTGAATTTAAAAGCTTTTTTAAATTGCGACTTACACTATAGTTGCATGGAATTAGCCAATGGTAAAATCCTACTTTCTGGTCCTAAGACCATTGACAGAATTTGCTGAGCCATTAATAATTTTTTGGCTGACTTGTACACTTATTTAAAGAAGGGGATCAAAACTATATAGTTGCATAGATCCAATTAGTTTAAGTGTTATCGCTTAAAGTTGTAGACATAACCAATTTTCTTAAATCAGGTGATTATGTAGATGTCACCAAAGTAGGATTTAACAAGAACCTTGTTGCTGACTATTATTTTAATTTTAAAATTGCAAAAAGTCTTCAATAACATACTTGTCATAAATATGAGGTAATGCATTTAAAAAAGTATTCAATTATTGCTTGCTTTAGTAGCATGTTTAGAGTCTTTAGTAAATAGTTTGTCTCACAGTCTCAAAAATGCATAAAAAATTATACAAAAAAAATTTATTTACAAAGCAAATTTCTGGCCATTTTTAAATCCCAGGCTGGACACTGTAGCTTTGAAAAATGGTTCATTGGCTAAGGAGTACCCGTATTTTATGATTTTCTTATGATACAGTACACGAATGTTGAATTTTTAATTCAAACGACAATATGGAATTTTTCGAAATGTTATTTTAAAATTTTAATTTGGCAGGGTTTTTTTCCCCGAGATTTTCAGGTTAAAAAATTTTGACTTTTATGAAATGGAGCAAAAGTTAAAGCAATTAAAAAAACTTTTAAGGGTGAAATTATGTAAAAGATTGATTTTAGTTTGCATTTTCCTTTCTAGTTGTAGAGGAAGCTTAATATGGAAGCTTAAATGTTCCTTTTCAGTACCTACCGAATTTTAAATTTTGAAAGTATCAATTCATTTTGTATAATTTATTTCATTTGTGAGGTTATATTTATTTTGAAACTTAGAATTCATATATATTTAATTATTCTTGGCGCTTGAATTGTTTTTTTAAAGATAAGATAACAGTTTAGGATACGATATTCTTACAGTTTCATATTTAGTAAAACTTTTTATATAAGCAGAAAAATAATTTTGTGAAACATGAAGTTTGTGTGGCCATGTAAATTTTAAAAAAAATTAAAAGACAGAAAATTTGACTACCCAATAGTATTATCTGAAATAAAATAAGTTGCAAAAAATAGTAAATACCCTTGAATTTCGACATAATACATAAATTAAAAGTTATTTAATATTATATTTGCCAATTTAGTAAAAGTTCATAGTTTTTATTTTTGTTTAGTTTTAGGAATCCTTTTTGGGGCATATTAAATTTTGTAAAGCCTTGGTGGCATGTTTTCTTGAATTATGTAAGGTGTTTGTGTTCTTTAAATAGTTAACACACTTTAATACTTAACACACCCTTAGGACCGTAGTTTAATTTTAATAGGCGACGTTTGACCCTGTGGGCTTAGGCGTTATATACCACGGCTGATATCTTTGCAGGTTCCCGTTCTGTCATAGAAAAAAATGAAATCTAAGTAAACTACAAAGAATAATGAAATTGAAATAAAATATACCAGTTATAGCGTTATCAAGAGACCGTGATGTTTATAACGCTATAAATGAGTAATGTTATAAACAATGTTGAATATTAACTGTAGTAAATCATGTAAACGTGTATGGGGTTGTTTCACGGAGGATCTGGCAATACCTCTGCGGTTTTGTTTTCATGTCTCTCGAAACTCTGCTCGAATTAGGTACTGTTGTTTTGGTATTCGGGAGTGAGTTTTCGAAGAGAATATTTTTGTTGTTAATTTTTAAAATTCCAACTTCTTTCAATGCAAGTTTTACTTGATAAGTGATTAAAACAACCAACAGCACAGCAAGAAGTTGTAATTTAAAAAAATAACAACTAAAATAACTTATTCTTAGAAAACTCAATTTCGAATATCAACAAAAGTAATTCGAGAGACATGAAAACAAAACCGCAAAGCTATTGCCAGATCCTCCGTAAAACAACCCCATTATGTACTCGTATTATTTAATTACAGTTATTCACATCTATTTTAACCTGCATGCATTTTTGGTAGTTTGATTTCTCTTTCGCCAGTCAATAAATTTTTAAATCACGCGACAAAGTTTAAATAAAATATACCAGTTATAGCGTTATCAAGAGACCGTGATGTTTATAACGCTATAAATGAGTAATGTTATAAACAATGTTGAATATTAACTGTAGTAAATCATGTAAACGTGTATGGGGTTGTTTATTTAATAAGGCATTTTGGATATCATACAAACGTATATTTCTATCTTAAACACCGAAATTGACGTTGTAAGTTCGACTTGCATTGAAAAATGAAATTTAAGTAAAATACATTTAAAAGAAAGAAATATTTTAGTAAAATACATATATAAAAATGAGATTCAAATAAAATACTATTAAATTTTAGTAAAATACATTTATAAAAATGAGATTTCAGTATAATACAATATTAAAAACGAAATTTTAGTTAAATACATTTTAAAATGAAATTTAAGTAAAATAAAAATATATTATTTTATATAATTTACATTTATAAACACCAAGAAAATATTTTGCCCGATCGCTTCCAAGGTAGAAAAAAAAAAAGTCGCGTAAGTAATTGTTATTGGAGCACGCGCCTCCTTCGCTTCGCAAATCGAAGAATCGTGATCGCTTCTCTGGCCTGTAATTGCTGTGCGATATGCTACGCTGGCCATCTTGAAGATCGCGGCTCGTTTTGTTCCGTCAAACACAGAACAAATAGGGACGGCCCGTTAAACTAATTTGTCAGATGTCTCTTTGGTTGGTTGAGAACAGGGATCCGAAAGTTACATTGAAAAAGAAACTATGTTACAGTTGCTTTATTTAAAATGTAACTAGTTACATTTACTTAATAAGAAAAGTAACTAATCCCAGTTACTATTAGAAATTTCAAATTATAAAAATTATTGGAATTTAGCGATCTTTCCGTTTTTCAAAGAGAACCAAGACTGAAGAAATATTGACAGTCGGAAAAAGTTAAACGAAAATTCTGCGTTGTTAAATTTTAAATAATTAAATTTTGCCGAACTGTGCCGAAAATATCCGTGAGGCGCGGCGTGAGAAGTAACGAAATTCTTCGTTACCACCCAAAGTAACTATCTGAAAAATCTAACGACGTTCCTCGGCGTTACCTGAAAAAGTAAATTTCAAATAACGGGTCAATACAAAACCCTGGTTGAAAACATGTCGCACTAGAGTAGTTGCCATGCCAGGGTTTGAAATGAACGGTCGCTTCGTCGCAAAATGCGACCAAATCCTACAATTTTGCGACTTCAAAATAAATTTATCGCGACTAGTTTTTTTTTAATGTCACTCTTAAGAATTTCACTATTAACTTTTTAGAGTGGTTTCCAAATATCTTGCCGAAAATTGTCTTCTTAAAATCGCTAATTATCGACGATCTTAAATTCGTCAACATTCTCTTCTTTGGCTCTCAAATTAGTAATGGTGTAGTCCGGGCAAATGCCTAGTAGACTGGGAATTTATAATATGGGCATTTGCCCCAAAGCGTTTTTTAATGCCGAAAATAAGGACTTTTTGTTTGGAGATTATTTTAGTTTCACTTTGATAGCGATTTTGCGATACGCTACGCTGACCATCTTGAAGATCGCATCTCTTTGCTCGTTTTGTTCCCCCAAACACGAAACAACGAGGGACGATCCGTTAAACAGATTTGTCAGATCTCAGATGTCTCTTTGGTTGGTTGAAATCATGCTTACAGGTCGCACTTATAGAGAGTACTGCCGGTGGAAGACCGTATCTGCAATAAGTTGAAGTGAGTTTTGAGAAAATGAAGGAATCCCGTTTCATCTAACGTCAAGTATAACGTATATTCTTAAGATTGATTGAATACCAGCAAATAAAGACCCGTTCTTCGCACAGACTAAAAGAATATCAAATCGATCCAAGTAAATGTGTCATTTGATTTGCTATAGGATAACAAACTTTGCCTTTTTGTTCCCGTTCATTATAAAGAATAAAATCCCGTTACTTATATTGCTTTAAAATTCCAGAATAAAAATACATCACTGTAAAATGCACATCCTCATATCACAAAAATCTTCCTCAATATGAACTTACTGTCATCGCGATTTTCCTGATAAATTCAAAATTAACAATAATTGTATAACAATGTTGTATAACAAAACCTCCATTCTGGTTTTTTTTTAATAAATTAGCTCATTGGCACGTTCAATTATTTTTCAAATCATTCATTTAGTTTCTGAAGGTAATGGCAAGAAAATAAAAGCAATTTCAATTTTAATTAATTTTTGTGCTCATTTTAATTTCTTCTCTCGAATGGCAACACGAAAGGGAAAAAATGATCGGATTTGAGCGAAAGTGGTGTATTTTTTTCAGAAAATTCGAATTTTCTCTAAAAATGGAACAAATATGAAAAAACTAAGCCTCAGGTGCACACTTTGGTTTTTAAGGGAATCTCTTAAAAATTTCGAATTTCTTAGGGCAGTATAAGTAGGTCTTTTACGATCCACAGACAAACAGACTCTTTCTTTTATTATTATAGATGCGGATTTATAACTATGAATTTTCTGAAGGGGGTAGTTTGGGTAGATTCGATAGAGTATTTCTTTTTATGTGCATTGATGTCAATAACTCAAAAACGACAAAATTGCAGATACGGTCTTCTTGCAGCGGCAGAGTAGTCATTTTCGAATAGCAAATTTTCTTGCCAACCAACGTTAATGAGTTAAAAAGTAAAGAAATGACGATGTTCAAAGACAAAGTTTCGATAGTTTGATAGTTTTGCTAAAAATCTCAATCCCCTTGCAAGTAAGTTTGTTACAGAAACTATCACTCAGAATAATTCCACACAAAATTCCTACGTTTAAAAAAAAATCCAAATACAGGATTTCATTTAATATTAAACTTTTAAGCGTCAAAACACTTATAACAAACTATATTCATTCGAAAAATAATTAGTCCTTATCTTTTGCTAAATTTATTTGTATTTTGAATGAAAAATATGTTACATTGCTCACACTTAAATGCTCACAGCTTTTCATATCAACATTCAACAGTGAAATTGTCTATCACGTTCAAAACATAACACAAGGAATTCATTTTTAAATACGTACTATTTAAAAAACAAAAGCCAACGAAAAACCCTAGCCAAAGCATTGTTACTATTGCCAATAGTTTCGCAAAATATTTGATACCTTCGATTTGATCTTGTGCCGACGTCGACATAATTGCTTAAAATAAGAAATAATAAACATCAAGGATCCACAAGAATCATCAAATATTTATAGTTTCGCCAAAAATCCTATGATCATTATTCGAAATGAGTGTTAAGAAATAGAAAGAAAGTAATGATGAGGATCAAGGTTCTACGAATCGTCAAATGGGCATATTTCACGTTGTGGAGTGGCAACAGTTCCAGCTGTATTGTTTTCATTTTTAGTCCTTCTGGAATTACATTTGTTTTAAAAACATGATATATAATTTTTTACCTCACTAAAACGAATGTTGGTATAAACTTTCTTTTCAGTAGAACTAAAGCTTTTCTCTGTTCGTGATTCGCGTTAAATTGCTGTCCCACAATTTTGTTTAATTTCTCCGCCTTAGACAAAATATCAAGTAAACTCAAGTTTTCCAAGAACATAAACGTTTTGGTATTGCTTTGCACACTTGAAATTGAATCGAATTAAAAACCGATAAGGTTTCATAATAAATAGCGGGAATAAACACACATAAAGAATTGATTCGTTTTGAAAAAGAGCAGACGAAAGAAACTCCTATTCTGAGAGGTATTACGTGTCCGCCTCATAAGCCCAAGCTTGCGAGTTCGAGCCCCGGCTGAGTCGTCAGATTTTCTGGATGAGAAAATCTTGGGCACGCATGTCATATTATTATGTGATAGATCAATTGCGGGGCCGGATTTAGATTTGCCGCTTATAGGATACAATTGATTTGCCGCCAATGTCACAATATTCTCCCCCTTCGGGGAAAAGTAGCTGGTTAGCTGCAAAATAGGGTGGTATGTGCTGCTTAAAATAGAATAGATACACATATTGGAATCTCTACTCTATGTACCCTTTACACACTAAATCGAAAGCGGAATAGGCGAATTTTTTAAACTGTTCTACTATTTTTCTTTCAACTTCGAAATCCGGGAGAAGGGGCTGTAATTGCCCTCGCAGAGACCATGTTTGCTACGATATATTAGTACTATATATAAACGTTTACGGTTTTTCCATTAATGTAAATTATTTGTTTTTTTCTTTCTTAAAAATATTCGTATCTTTATAATAATTTTTTTAAGCCGAATGCCGCTTTAATTGGTCGCTCTAGGCTACAGCCTTTTCAGCCTATTTAGAAATCCGGCCCTGATCAATTGCGTACCCATTTAGCTTGGGTTCTCTCGGCAAAATTAAATCACGGCATGCTTTAAAATTCACATCGCCTAGATGGTGCCACAAAAAAATGGCTCTCAGTTCTGGGGAATATGACGAGTCTGCAAAGGCTTAGCCGCTAATAAAGTAACCCTGTTGGAAAAAAAAAGAAACCAATGAAACCGCATTAAATGCAATAATAAAAACAGGAGAGCTGCATCATCTATATTTGTTCATTTATTATTTATAGATACACTGTCAAACAGATACAAAAGATCCATATTATATGACAGGACAACTATACAGTACAAAATACAGACACAGAACAAAACTATACATGTACAACTACAGAACTTTGAACTATACAGTACAAAATACAGACACAGAAAAAAACTATACAGTACAACTACAGAACTTTGAACTATACAGTACAAAATACAGAGACACAGAACAAAACTATACAGTACAACTACAGAACTTTGAACTATACAGTACAAAATACAGAAAATTAAATATAACAAAAACAGACAGAGCATCAGAACATAGAACAAGAACCAAAATTACACAAAAAGTGAGAAAATATCATTTTTAAAATTAGAAAAATTATCAAAAAATATCTCTCTTTTGGCTGGCAGATTAATTTGATCGAATAGTATCATTTCCTTGCGGGCAGTTAACTGGCCCCCGGACTGTTTTCGAATCGATTCAAATTGTCAAATGAGTGTGGACTTTTTATAAATAAATTAATCATCCTTTCTGTTTTTCGGGGCTGAGCATTTAATCCCAGATTTTCAATTGGCATCTGATATTTAATGATTTTCGATATCATTTTTCAAACGAAAGGGCGTTTGCGCGCTTTGCTGGGAATAAATTATTATGATTGATTCAGGTTTTCGTTGTTTTTATTTCAATTGAAATGAATTGAGCGTTAAATTTCTCTTCTTATTGGTCGTCCGAAATTTTAATATCTTTTGATTTATATTCGAAACGACATTGTTTTTGATTTTCTTTCGTGAGATTAGATATGAATCATCTTCAAGCATTTGCCTATTATTTTAAAGAATTCACTTCAGTAGTGGTAAGGCTGTAAATTAAGTGGATATGTAATAACAGTAAAAAAAAAACTTTTTAAAATTCTTTAAAGAATGCACAAATTTTCAACAGAAGTACACTGTAATAAAATCGGTTCATGTTACAAAAATACCATATATTTACAGAAAAATTCTGTTATCATCTTTAAATTGTCTTTTTTTTATGTAAAAATAAACTATTTTAAGCAAAAACAGTAGTTTTCCGTTTGAAATTGCGTAAAGTTATGTTTAAGTTATGTTGTTAAGTATGAAATTGCGTAAAGTTATGCGTTCAGTTGTTTTTTTCTTTTATAAGTCTGTTAAAAACAGATTCTGCGTTAAAATTATAAATTACTCGTATAAAATAAACAGATTGTCTCTGTAAGTTGTATTTTTATAGCACACCAGCTGGCAGTTTTTTTTCTGTAAAAGCAACTAGACTTTTTGTTACAGTGTATACAAAAATATCCATACTAAAAACATTTTAATCGGAGTCTTAGAAGTTAAATTAGAATTTTTGCTTGTGCAATAAAATTCGTTTATAAAGTTGCTAGGATATGTCTTTCCGTTAGTCACCCACTTTAACAGCGTATACTATAAATGCTATAGACATGTGTGATAGACAAAATTAAAGCAAACAATCATTTTAGGCGATATTTTAAATTTCATTCAAAAAATTCGAATTAGAAGTATATTTAAAATTTAGCAAAAAAAAAAACCTGTAGAATTTTATGCTATTTAACATCGAAACTTTCTCTACTATATGCTATATTATATGCATTTTAATGTTTTTAACAATAGTTCAAACCTATGATTCCTCTACTGCTTTAATAGACGTAAGCCATACGCGAAAAATATTTTACTCCTGCCTAAAATTTCAGGCTATTAAAAAATAGTTTATTTTTAATAATACTTTTATGGATACATAAACTGTTGTAAGACAATAAATAATTTTTTTGGCAATTTTTAGTAATTTTACAATTTTCTGTGCAATCTCTATACAAATTGTGTGTTTATAATGTATAATAAACCCATGGTAGCCTAATGGGTTAAAACATATTTATTGCAGAAAATTTTACTCCAAATCTTGTGTATGCAGCAAGTTTTTTTTTTTTAGCTCATCAGTTTATCCAACTGTGATGTACTCCTTTAAATTGTTTTAAAAAATTGAAACTGGCTGCATTTTTCCCACACACAAAAAGCAATTTTGTTTTCATGCCTTCTATTTGTTGAAACTCGGAGCTGTATTGAATTCACCGAATGAGTTCATAAATAATAAGTTTCTTCAATGTGTTCTGGGTGGTCCTCTTTTGCCCATTGGAACACACCCAGCCCATTAGTGGATGCACTGTCGGGGAACCCAGACTTTTAAGATTTTGTAAATAATGGGTTAAACTTTTGTTCCTGGCTTTTGAAAAGAAATAAAATAAAAACGCAATACTTTTTAACGTATTTAACAACAGTGGTAAGAGTTGAAAGAGAGGTGCTTGGCGAGATAGTGTAGTGGACCCGTCTGAGTGTCGCCAAGGGGATGTGGAGTCAGTCCCACTTTAAGGGGGACCCAAATTTTCTTCATGAACATTTATGTTCAATACAACTGCCCCAAACTTTTTAATATGAAGTATGCAAAAAATTGAATCCATGAACAAAAGTTGACTATGAAATTGTGTTTAAAAACTGAATTAATCAATTCACAAAAATAGTTATTTTGGGGGGATTGAGCATGCTTTCCAAGCTAATTACTTCAGCTATTTCTTTTTGGTGAACACTGTAAGGAAAATACCCGCAAATATTTTCTCGAGGTATGTTTTGGGGCCCCCAAATTTGCTCGTGCCCTGGGCCCCTAAAGTTGTAAGTCGGGCCCTGCTTGCAGGTTAAAAGTTTCGTTGAGTGCTTACTCAGGTGTCAGCTCGTCACTTTAGAGGATATTATGTCTTATGCGGAGAAATGAAGCGAAATTGTGGGAGAGCAATTAACCGTGATTCACGTTGATAGAAATGTTTTATTTCTACCGACAGAAAAGTTTCTACACAACATTCGTTTCAGTGAGATTTGAAAATACACTGTTAAAAATTATGCACTTTGTTTCACCAAAAATATGGTCCCTAGTAGCTGCAACGGCTGTGTGGTGAAACGTTAAACCATATTTTTGGTATTCGGTTGAACCATTTCTCAGGTTTGTGTTTCCAAATCCAGAAAAATGGTTCAACCAAACACCGAAAAGAAGGTGAAACATTTCACCACACAGCCGTTGCAGCTACTAGGAACCAATATCATGGTAAAACCAAGCACAAAATGTTTAACAGTGCAGTGCATTGTCCAAAACAACTATAATTCCAGCAGGACTAAGAATGAAAACAATACCCCTGGAACTGTTGCCACTCACGACTTGAAACATGTCCATTGTTGTTTATTAATTTTAATGTATGCGCCATATCTTGTTCTATCACAGCTCGGTTATATGTAAAAACAAAATTCGCCCAACCATTCCCCAAATGCTAGTATGGGTGCATTTCAGAAGCGATCAGTGCTTCCCTTTTCGAACTTCTCTTTGCGTAGGTTTCAACCATTGTAGCATCTCCATCCCATTCTAGCCTCCACCCACCATACAATACAGAACTCATTCTGGGTGGTTAATGGAAAAGAAAGGGTGAATTGATCAGTGTCCGCTTTCCAATTGATGGTGGTATTCGAAATTAGAGTTTCGCGGTTCTGAAATTGGTTTTCGACGCCCTGTGAGCATTTCAGTGTCACCAATCAGATTTACCAATTGTGGGTTAGGTTTTTGATAATTTTTTTTTTCTATATGTATATATGGAGGGGGGGGGGGGGGACAATCACTTGAAAATACCACGCACCGTTTTAGCCCATTAACAATAATGTGACCAGAAAAACTAAACTTTTTTTTCTTCCAATGGGGCTGCAATATTAGCGGTCAAGCCTTTGCAGACTAAGCATATTCCCAAGAATTGAAAGCCATTTTTTGTGGCACCATCTACACTCTTAAAACAAACGAGCGGTTTTAACTCAGTCTGAGTTAATTTCCACTCCTTTCCGTGCCGAAAATGCACTTCCCCTATAGGAGTGGATTTCACTCTTTTTGCGGAGTGGGTAAAAGAAATAAAAGAAAACAATCTGCGTCCTACACTCTTAAAACGAGCGGTTTTAACTCAGTCTGAGTTAATTTCCACTCCTTTCCGGTGCCGAAAATGCACTTCCCCTATAGGAGTGGATTTCACTCTTTTGTTTTAAGAGTGTAAGTGGTTCTCGCTACCAATTTTGACGCTCAGATAGCAATGAATTTGAGCTCTCTGTGTATGTTAAAGTATGCCGAGATTTAATTTTGCCGAGAGGACCCAAGCCAAATGGATACTCCAGGGATCTTTTACACGCCACATAATCATATGACATGCGTGCCCAAGATTTCCCATCCAGAAAATCTGACGACTCAGCCGAGGCTTGAACCCGCAATCTTGGGCTTATGAGGCGGACACGTAAAACCTCTCAGCCACTGAGCCGCTAGAAAAACTAAACTCCTTGGCGCAACAACCCGTTAGTCGGCCAAGGCTTGCCGTGCACATTATTAAGTGTATTTTTTACTGTTTGCAAGTACCGTTTTTAACGGATTTAGGTGCAAACTAAAAACTTTTAAATTTCATGTTCTCGATTTCACCTTTTTTTGTAACTTATAACACGTTCTTCCACTAAGCTCTTCAATTAAAATACAAATGATAGTCTGTTCAATTTTATTTCACTCTCAAAAACTGTGCTCTTAGCATTTCTAGCCGGAGTGATAGTGGTTCTTTTTTTTGTTATATTTATTGTTTCATTTAGTTATTCTTTTTATTTTTAGTTTTGGGTTTTGGACTTGGTTGTCTATCATTTCTTTATTACTTTCACATATTTTTACAAGTACCGCCCAAGACTTTAGATAACTTTCCAAAGCATCTGCAAAAGAATTCCACCTTACTTCAATAGGTAAAGGTTAATTTTGGAAGATTTTCAAGCCTGTAACAAGCATTTGCAAATTGAAGTATTTAATTATATGCAAAATTTGCTCTTTTACCTGTGGATAATCGATATCATTTGCTAGCAAGTTTAATATGTGCTCCGAACATCCGTATGTAACTACAGTACACTCTCCATTAATTTCTAGTAGCTCTCTCATCTTTTCCTGGATTATCTGTAACAACAGAACCCGCATTACATTTAAAATCAGATTCACTTCTCTTTATTGCATTTGACAAACTACTCTTGTTCCTTTTCTTTTATCAGTTTTTAATTCATCAAAATGAATCCAAATTCCATCTTTCTTTCTGACAGCTCCGGACATTCTTATCGTTAAACTCATAGTTTCCTTGCACAGAAGCCACGACCACGGGCGGAGCTATAAAACGCGCGGAGCAATCAGATGAAGACAAAATAAAACGGCTGAAAATTCCTCTACATCTGATTGCTCCGAGCGTTTTATAGCTCCGCCCGTGGTCGTGGCTTCCGTGCAAGGAAACTATGAGTTTAACTATAGTTTTTATTCCTAACACATTGGCATTTGTGAAAAATGAAGTAAATGCATAGGAAGATGGGATTGATTAGGAACCTGATTTTGTGGAGTTGTTTTGTCAAAGTGGAAGTTACAAACAAATCTAATGAACTTTTTTTTTTAATTTTAAATTCAAAAATGTTTTTAAAAAATTCTGAAAAAAAAACCTTTTGGTTTAAACCATGCCAACCCTGTTTTTGACGCACCCGTGTTCTTTATTCAGTTGAATCATTTTTGCAATTCATCATATTTTCATGAGTGTAGGGTTTTAAGGTAGAAGTGTTTCCCATTTCTTTTGCTCTTAATCGTATTCTCTATTGTTTTCAGTTCTCTCTTTTTTTCTTTGATAAATTTGCTTTTGTATAATCATGAAATGCGAAGTTCGTGGATAAAGTTTCTAAGAAACCACACTGTTAAGGGGGAATGGGCGCGCTGGACCGGGGGTCTCCAAAGCAAAGTGCATCAGTGTTAATCCTATGGCGAAAAATATATTTTATCTGCCACATTTCTCCGGCTGTATTGAATATTTTTGCAAGCGGAGGTTTTTGTGTGATAAATGTAGTTGACTTACAGGTCCCGACCTTCCCACTTTTTGAAATTGGTTGGAATATTTTTTTTTAATTTTCAATAAATAATTTTACACAAAATATCAAAGCAATTTCAAAAAGTGGGAATATAGAGACCTGTAAGTTATCTACATTTATTATTTAAAAAAAACCGTTTGTAAAAATATTCAATACAGCCGGAGAAATGTGGCAGAGAAAATAATTTTTTCCCCATTGGATTAACACTGGGGCACTTGAGTTTGGAGACCCGCGATCCAGCGCGCCCATTCCCCCTTAAATATTTGGTGCTTGGTTTCACAATAATAATGCAACAACGGCTTGTGACGAAATCATTTTTTCTATTCCGTAGTAGAATCACTCGTGTCATTTCCATATTTCCATCTTCAAATTTTAAAGCAGTTTCAGTATTGAGAGAAGAGGGACTGTCAGTAACATAGAGCTAATGCATTAGTTTTAGAATAACAACTTTTGCAAAAGAATTGCTTTGGCATGTTATCCCATTTTCACCCCAGGTATGGGAATCATCATAACATCAATTTAAAACAAAATTAAAAAGAAAATAACATCCGGTTACTTAATTATTGATAAAGTTTTAAAATATCTGCTGTATCCATCTGCTGTATATTTTTGGCATTTAAAAACTTCAAAAATATATAATTAAATAACTATTATAGATAGCATTTTTGTTTCAAAATTTTTTGTCATTTCGATGTTATTGTGATTCCCATACCTGGAGAAAAAGAACTAACATGGCAAAGCAATACTTCTGCGGAAGGTGTGATTGCAAAACTAATACATTAGCTCTATGAGACTGACAGTCCCTCTTAAAATACAATATATTGCTGAGTTAATATTATATAATTAATAATCATTAATCTTATATAATTTATCATAAATAGTCACCATAGTCATTTGGTTGTAACTTTTGTCTATAAACGTTAAATTTTTATTTCGGGATTAGTTTCCATGGCACATTTAGCACCGGATATGTTGTGCCCCGACTTAAAAATGTGAGGAATTTATTTATTTGAATAAATTAATCAAACCAACCCGCCATTTCTTCCAGATTCTATACTCGTACTTGGTAAAAAGCATTTTCAGGACTCCAAAACGAAATTTAACACATTACCGACGGCTTTAGCCGCGGTAGCTCAGTCGTGTGAAGCGTCGTGCTCGCATCGGAAGGGTTGTGGGTTCTGTCCTCGGCGGTGCTCGAAATTCTGATGTTGCTGGGTCGGCGCTTGTATTCGACTAAAGACCGCCGTGTTGCTAATGGTGGCTGGGGCACGTTAAATATGTCGTGGTCACAAAGTCCTCCATGTTCCCATACCAAATTAATACCTCTGGGGGTACCAGATCAAGGGGTTATCGGCCTTTGATCTGGATCAAAATTCCGATATGTGAGTGAGAATGGATGTGTGAAAGGGACCTTCCTGTAAAACGGATGTGTCATGTTGACGAGCAAAAAAGTCGGACTTCCTCCCTTGTGGCGCTCAATAAAAACGGAAGCCGCCCCACTTCGCCTTAAAATCGGGTAGTTCTCTACTCCGGGCTCGGTTACCGAGGTCCGAGTGGCATTAGAAACAACAACAACAACCGACGGCTTTATAAATACCATTGACACCTTCATTGCCAAAAAGAAAACCCTGTTAATTTTAAATTCGTATTTCGTGAAACTTAACCTCTCTTACATACATTGTTCAGCACTATGAGCTTCGTTTGTCTAATATGTTGTTTATATGTTATATCCATAAACTTAGGCCCCAAGTTCATTTTTCGTGGCAAATTTTAATATTTTTTTTATTGCACAAAAAATGTAGGATGTTTAGTCAATACATATGAGTTACTGTACAGTTATTTTATTTCAATAATTGTTGTATGCATAATCAAAATAGTTCTCTATATCGGGTTATCCAACAAAGATTTTTTAATTGCTTTTTAAAGAAAGTATGGTTATTTAAAGATTGTATTTGAAGCGGAAGACTATTAAAAAACTTTGGTGCAAGATAAATCAAATTTGTACAGAAAATATTCTTTTTAGGTTTATTAATGATGTAAATAATATTAAGTCTTCTTGGGTTCATACATATCCGCTTATTGCACACATCAGGATTATTAAAAATATGTAAACAAACAAAAGCTTCTTTGGTTGTTTTTATAAACGGTAGTAAGTGTTATAAAACTGTTTTATAGTTACACTTTAACTCAAATTATGATTAGACATAACATGAAAATTAAAAGGGGGCGATGGATGTTGATCAACCTAAAATACGAGGCGATGGCCCAGAAAAGGTTGGGAATCACTGCTTTAAACCATGCGCTCCCCTAATTATTGTTTTGAGCAGTGTAGTTAAAAATTCTGTATTGCCGGGGTTAAATCCGGAGAGTCGGCAGTTCTTGCGCCAGTGCCACGCCACCGTGTTGTTTCCGAATTGACACACACAAGTTTCATTCCTGCGCCCCAAACCCGACTATCGAGCTCCGAACTGCGGGAAGTCCTCAAACTGGTTGTTTCCTTCCCCCCCCTTCTGCAAGGAATGAGTGATGAAGAACTTTTCGCTTTTTTTCTGGCTGCTTTTTTGTTTTGTTCGATGCTCTCCGGGGTATATGAGGTGGACAGGTTTTTTTTTTCTTCTCTTCTCTGCTGCCCGTCCCAAATGGGGAGTTGTGAATGGGGTGGAGGTGGTGTCTGTTCATAGAAACATGCTCGAGGCGATACGCCAAGTGAAGCCGTTGAGCGTTTTTGTGATAGGCCCAAACAAGCAACTTATTTATCTGTTGTTACTAATCCCAGTAGCTGAGTTACTCCACCTCCATGAAACCAAAAATCTCCAAGAAGTCCAGGAACAAATTCGGGTCGCTTAGAATCTCGGAAATCGAAGAATTCCAGCATTTAAGGATATGCTCAGGAGAGGCCTGCACCAATGATACTCCGAGAACTGTTTCTCTCTCTGTTGGAAAGCGAGACATTTGATATGGCCGCTTAAAAAGCGTGAAAGAGCTGTTTGCCGTTTCCTCGGGATACCGATTTACCTTTACTATAGTCTGTCTATTTACTATGCGAGCCTCGAAAAGACTTTCTTCCCCCCTCCCTTCGTTTGGTTTTCTAGGAAACGGGGGGAGCATCGCGTTTCTAAACCTAACGCGTCTGAGGTTCTGTTGAGAGGTTAACAATACGAACAGTTCAAACCCAAGTATGGTGGGGAAAAAACACGCTCACGCCATTTCGAAGAAAACCACATGCGGGGATGGGAGAGGAAAATGCTTTCGAGGCTCGCATTCTAGATAAACCTACTATAGTTCTAACGAATAGGTTCAGACGAATAATACCGCGTGTAGAGGAGTACACGTTAAATGTGATTTAAAGTCCCGATGTCGCTCCTAAATGTTGCGCTGTGTGTCTACTCAGGGTGTCGGCTAGTCACTTTTTATGACGCACTTTAGTGAGACAAATTTCAACTGAACTACACTGATTTAGCGGCGTCCACAAACACGCGATGTGATTTTTACACCCCCTCCCTCTTTTCCCTTGGTAATATTTTGTGGGTTTTTGGCTGGAATCCCCCCCCCCCCCCCCTCTAAACCCCTAAATCTCACGTGAGATTTTTAAAAAAAAAAAAATTCTTGTTGAATTTTAAATAGTCTTTTAAAGCCCTTCACTCTTAAAAAAAATTCCTCCATTCTTTGATTGATTTCATTCACTTCTAAAATCTCCGAAAAGTCAGGATAAGTATTGACATATCCATATTTTACTGGAATTTAACTCCATTTTCCGTTTATTTTACTTTTATTAATTTTTAGGAAAATTTTCGGGGGAAAATTACGTGAAATTTGACGGGAACCCTCCTCCCATCCACGTACGAAATACGAGCCGTCGCCAATAGCCCTCGTGTAGCTCTAGTGCGACGATAATTCAAACCTAACCATCCACGAAAGATTTGGTGATATTCGGCTCGATCCCCTTCCCCCTAAGCACATCAATTAATTTATGGATGCCCCCTTTAGAATAGCTGTCGCGTAGCTCTCGTGCGACGTTCCATTCAACCCAACTCCGATTTGGCGACTCATTCACTTTCCTTACTCTTGCCTCCCTCGCTTTTCTTGTTTTGTTTACTGTTGAACTCATGGAGCTCCTTTTTCTTTTTTTAAAGAGAAATGAACCACTGATTTTTTTTCCTTCTTTATCGTTATCTGTTATCTGAAATAGTCTATGGAATAAGACTTACTTCTTTTGGTATCAGACATATTTCTGCATAAAGCTAGTAATCCACTCACGCTGGAGCTGTGCGAGTGCTTGATTTTGTGACGTATCTGATATATACAGCTTGGGGGAGCGGTGGAAAACACCGTCCGTGGAAATAAAAACAAACACTACTGCGCATGCCCTGTAAAACCAGATTTATTGAGTTTTCAAAAGTTTCATTGTTTACTATGCTGTGATCCTTAAATCACAAGTATCCGGCAATACATAAAATTCGATACTCCGACGATCGCATAATCTAGAAATTCATGCTATCGTTAATTGTGATTCCTAAAATTTAGGAACTCCCGCCGCTTCCTGAAATTGCGAAACTCTGCTGATTCTATAGGTGAGCAACTACGGCAATCCTAGCTCAAAAATTGAATGAACAAGCATTTTTTCCATAAATATTTTTCTCAAAAATGCTCCCTGAAAATGTAAATTTACTCCTAGACTTTTTAGTTAGAACACATTGCTAATAACTTTTTGCATTCAATTTCTAACACTGACCTAGATGTAATACATTTTCAAGCCGAAAATAATTTCTAATTATCATCGATGTGCAGCTCTATATTGGAATGGGATGTTCCTTCCCTCCTCCTCCTCCTCCCCGCCTTCCTTCCTTGCTTGTTTATGAAAACATCCTGTTCCGTCCACGGAGGTTCGGTCTGATCTCCTGAAGCCCCCTGCCCTAAGGGGGGTTAGATATGAGAATTTTCGTTTTTAGAAGACATCTAAACAACTAGCGCCCAGTAGCGGATCCCGGGGGGAGGGCTATGTCCCCTATTCCCTCCCCCAAGTGAAATTAGATATGTGCTACATAAACAAAATTTTAATGAATACATGTCTAATAAAGATATTTGAGTTAATTATGTTAGATAATTAGTAGATTTTAATAAAATATTATGGATATTTAATGAGTTTTTATTTAGAATTAATTTGCTTCATTAATTGCAAGGGTTGATAATTTGTCTTAGGCGCCCCCCCCCCCCCCAAAAAAAAAAAAAATGACTGGAGAATTAGAAGTTAAACTATGTTCTACTAATAGCACATAGGGTTAAAATTTATTCAATAGATGTCATTTTATAGTTTTATTAATGTGAGTATATAATACGTATTTTACATGATTTACTACGCCCAATATTCAACCTTGTTTATAACGTCATAAGCGGTCCCTTGAATGACCAGGTTAAAGTGATTTTTTTTCTTGGTATTTTCAAGATTTGTGCACATATGTCTTCCAAAACTATTTGTGTAACCTTGCTGAGATCGCCAGCTGAAGACCCTCCAAAGAAAACATGGCTTTCAATTTGATCTAGCCAAATATATTATAGCACTATTTTAAAATTTAACCTGGACACACCTTGCTGCGACAAAAATCTTTTAGATCCTTTTTTTTTTCTTATCCTCCTTTTTCTTTTCCTACGATTTTTAGTAAACATTTGTTCTATGTATCTAGGATTTGAATTATCATTTGTTATGATTTAAGTTGTCAATTTGTTAAAAACAATAAAGGAATTTTTTTTACTTAATTTTTTGATGAAACGTGATTTTTTTTCTTTGAATTTTCAAGATGTGTGCACATGTATTTGTCTTCCCAAACTATTTATGTAACCTAGCTAACTGAAGAAACTTTTATCTTTCAAAACAGAATTGAATACATTGGTTGCCAAGCACTCATTCCAGCACTCATAAAATTATACAATCGAAATCATCAAGGAAAATGAAACGCAACATTTCCGATTATACCGCAATCGGAATATTGCTAAGATCGCCATCTCAAGACCCTCCAAAGCAAACATAGCTCCCAATTTGTTTGACCTCTGCATTCGATGCTGACCCCGCAATCGGGAAGACGTGCCGAGTCACTTTGCCTCGCTCGCCCCCATCTTCATTGTTTTCGTGTTTGCTCCCATTGTCTTAACACTCCCGTATCACGATTTACCGAAGCTCAATTGATTTCGAGAAGCAATGGCTCGCCAATGGCTTTTACGAGTCAAATAACGTTACCGCATTGTTGCAATAAAAAATCTTGAGTAATACTTTTTTCTACGATTTTACACACACACACCATATATAATTTTTATATATATATATATATTATATATTATATATATATATATATATATATATATATATATATATATATATATATATATATATATATATATATATATATATATATATATATATATATATATATATATATATATATATATATATATATATATATATTAATATATATTATATATATATATATTATATATAATCTT
Source organism: Oedothorax gibbosus (assembly GCA_019343175.1). Lineage (NCBI taxonomy): Eukaryota > Metazoa > Arthropoda > Arachnida > Araneae > Linyphiidae > Oedothorax > Oedothorax gibbosus. The sequence continues at coordinate 272,223 of JAFNEN010000456.1, read as the reverse complement.
CGCACGGAATAAAAAAATATCAAATAGATTCCAAATATGTGTACCATATAACCTGTTATAGGATCATAAACTTATTATTGTTTCCGCTCGTTATAAATTAAAAAGTCCCGTTTCATTGCCTTAAAATTCCAAAATGAAAAATACGCTATAAAATGCACTCATAAATGTCATCACAATTCCCTCATAAATACATAAAACATTTTAGCTCATTTGGCGCGTTTTTGGAAATAATTTGGCGAGAAAATAGATATAGCTACCGCACACCCATTATACAGCTCTAACACAATCACCTTCGAACAACCGACCAGCTTATAAATTATTTATAAAATAAATTGTCTATTTGGCCAATTTTAGTTAATAATTTGGCGAGTTTGGCAACGTATTTGGCGAAAAAATAAAGACATAAAACACTAATAGCTGTAGTGCGATGGCCTTTATTAACCATCATAGTTCAGAAATAGCTTAACTATACATTTATTGCTTAAATATGCATACATGCAGTCAACAGAAAAATCCCCAATGAAAAAATCATCAAATAAACCCACAATAAAATCCGGGAATGAAGACTGGCGGAATTACGTCACTTGAAACATGTCAATTATTTTTCAAATAATGAATTTAGTTTCTGAAAGTAATGGCAAAAGAATAAAATAAACATTTTGAATTTTAAATGTTTTCGTTAAAAGTTTTATTTAATTTTTTCAGCCGATGGCATCAGGAAAGAGAAAAAATGATCGGATTTGAGCGAAAGTGGTGTATTTTTTTCAGAAAATTCGAATTTTCTCTAAAAATTGAACAAATATGAAAAATCTAAGCCTCAGGTGCACACGTTGGTATTAAAGGGAATCTATCTTGAAAATTTCGAATTTCTGAGGACAGTATAAGTAGGTCTTTTACGATCCGAAGACAAACACACACTCTTTCTTTTTATTATTATAGATAGATATATAAGCTCAATTGATTTCAGGAAGCAATTGTAGCAATGCCTCGTCAATGGCTTTTACGAGTTAAATAACGTTACCACACAGTTTGAAAGATTTACCTGGACACTCTTTGTTGCAATAAAAATCCTAGATTAATTTTTCCTACGATGTGCAGTAGACATACAGTTACAACTCGGTTATAGCGTCATTAAAGGGACTGCAATCTATATGATGTCATCATTTGGCGAATAAATTTAGAGTAAAAACAATTGAAAAAAATTCTTGAAAGCAGTTTGGATATCATATAACAGGATATTTCTAACGGTATAATCGAGAAGTTTTACTTATAAATTGTAGTTGTAAGCAAGATAGTATACCATTAACCCTTTCATTAATAAAACGGCCCAGGCGGCCGTGAACTAAGGATTCGATAATGATATTCCTATCACATATTACGCGGAAACAAAAGTTTTACGTAGTCAAAGTGTTAAGGTCTATGGGCATTTCAAGGGAAGGAACATCCACGGTGTTGTAACCGAGTTTGTATAACGAATCACTAATCTCTGACGTTTTTGCGGTCAGTGGTTTTCGTTGTGATATTATTGAATAGAAATGTTCGTTCCTGGAAGCAATAATGTTGTGTCTACAGCCCTGAAGTGTATGGAAACGCTTCAACAACCCCGGTGCGATTTCTTACATAAAACTGTTTTGGAATCCCCTTTTATGCGGGCTTCCAAGGGGGCGTCCGCAAATCACGCCAATGGGAATGCTTCAGATGATGAAACGCTCTTGTTTTCATTTTTCTCCGTACTGCGACTTCATTGGTTGCTTCGGTTTCAATCTCAAAATGACCGATGTAGATGAAAAGAAACTTTTCCTACTATGCAAGCTCTCTTATTTAACAAGTGTTTTGAACAACCAACAGCGCAGCAAGAAGTTGACATTTAAAAAATTTAATGAGTAAAATTTTCTTAGAAAACTCATTTTCGAATACCAAAACAAAATTAATTCCAGGCAACAACTGAAAACAAGCTGTTGGAGCTGTTGCCATCCATGACGTGAAACAAAGGCTATTTTTGACAATACCCCCCCCCCCCCCCTTGTTCGATTTCGTGACCCCTCCCTTCCCCGTAAACTCACGTGGGAATTTTCAAAATTTATACTTTTTCATTTCACAGACTTTTCGAAGCTTTCGATCTGGACGTTTGATCCCCGGAACATTTCCAAACACATACTAAACTAATCGACGTCCAACCCCTGAACTTGGATAATCCAAAAACAGCTGCATCATCTGGGGAAAGTACTAACAATTCACATGCGATGCACTTTTACTTTGTGAAGTGTGAAAATACTTTGAACACGTGTCTTTAGTTTGAATTGAAACTAATAAAGAAAGAAACGAACACCAATCGAATCTATATAAAAGAACAAACCTTTCTTTTCCCTAAAATACTTTTGAGTATGAGCCGGAAGAAAAAAGTACGCATTATTCGGCTCGACTCCCCCTAAACACGTCACGCAATGTATGGACGCCCCCATTATTTGGCCCGCGGACATCTTTAGCTATTATGAAACAGCACATCCAATAAGCTTTACCCACTACAAAGTGGTATTTGGTAAAGTTTTCTGTTTACTGTCTCCTATATTTACAATAGTTATTTATGCAACTAGTGCGAAAAGTAGGGCTTTTTTAAACGAGTTGAATAAATTATTTCACTAGTTTTAAAAAGACTGTTTTCCACGTATTTGTCAAACATTTGTTATGTTTTATTTAAAAAAAAAAAGTTTTAAACCTCCCTTTTGAAGTTAAGTTTTAGATTCGGAGACATAACCAAGCAAGTTACTCCTTAAAAATAAACAAAGTTAGGCATTGATACTTTAAAAATAAAATGCTTCACATTCTTACAGCACGCCCGTGCAAGAAAATATAACCTCAGTCAACGCTTTTTAACCTATAAAGTTTATTTACTTGGCAGACTCAACCCAATAATTATGTTTTTTTCCCAAGCATTCAAAAATGCTTGACCACAGCGTGTTTAAAAATCTTTTTATTAAGTTAAAGTAGTATAAAATGTGAATTCCTAATGTTTTTCTGCACTTAGGACGCAAGACAAATGTAAACAGCCTGCGCACCACAAATTTTAAATATCATTCGTGCTATGTATTTAGCTAAAATAATATTTTAGGTCTAAAACCAACTCGTTGAAAATCGGATGTAAGGTTGGTTTTATTATGACAAATGTTTTAATACGGAAACGTAACCTTTCTTTGCAATTAGTTTTACAGCTGGCGAAGGGGGAAAATATCAACTAATATATATTTTTTTGTCGTGTTACCAGCAAGATTTTTTCGATCGGCGCATTTATTAAATTTGGCCCTATATTTTTATTACAATTATTTCCAAAAAAAATTCGTCTACCTCAGAAAACTTATTTGGATTCCACTTAATTTTGTGACTTTTTTTTAAAAAATTATAAAAGTGGAAATTTGGTAAATAAGTCCAAATAAGCATATTTCGTTTAAAATAAGTTGTTTCACAGAGCTATTTTAAAGTCTAATTTTGATATTGTGGAACCCCCGTAAATATATCGAAGAAATACAATATTTGTTTTGATTCTGAATTGACCGAGCATGCATCGCTTCCTTGAAGGCTACAACGTCATAAGGTACAGCTCAATAGTTCTTCCCTATTATTTTAGACTAGCTGAAAGCAGGAATTGGAAAGTTACTTTTTAAAAGTAAATCTGTTACAGTTGCAGTTATTTATTAAAAAAAACTAACTCTGTTACAGTTACTTAATATGAAAAGTAACTAATCACATTTGCTTTTAGAAACTTCAAATTATAAGAAAATTTTAAATTTATCCATCTTACCGCTTTTAAAATAAAACCAAGATTAAAGAAATCCAATCGGAAAAAGTTAAGAACGAAAATTCAACGTTGTTAAAAGTTAAATTATTAAATTTAAGCCGAACTGTGTCGAAAATATACGTGAAGAGCAGCGTGAGAATAACGAAATTTTTCGTTACTTCGTTACTTCAAAAAGTAACTAAGTTACAGTTACTTTCTGAAAAATCTAACGACTTTACCTTAAAAAAGTAACTCTTACGAGTAATGGCGTTACAAGTAACGCGTTACTCAAATCCCTGGTTAAGAGGGACTGTCAGTCCCATAGAGCTAATGTATTAGTTTTGAAATCACAACTTTTGCAAAAGAATTGCTTTGCTATGTTATCCCATTTTCACCAGGTATGGGAATCATCATAACATCGATTTAAAACAAAATTGAAAAGAAAATAACATCCCGTTATTTAATTATTAATTGATAAAGTTTTAAAATAGTGTCGCCATCTGCAGGGCATTTTAAAACTTCAAAAATATATAATTAAATAACTAGATAACATTTTCGTTTCAAATTAGTTTCATTTCGATGTTATGTTGACTCCGGTAGCTGGAGAAAAAGGGTTAACATGGCAAATCAATACTTCTGCGGAAGTTGTGATTCTAAAACTAATACATTAGCTCTATGGGACTGACAACCTTCCTGGTTAAATGTAATAAGGTGGAACTATCATTGCACTAGAATCGCAACACGGCCAATTTTGCAACAACCCTGGTTAACTTATGAGAAAATTGCTGGTCAAGCAAATGTTAACATGGAATGCCCTTCACTGGATTTTCTTATTCGCCACTGTATAATTGGCAAACAAGCCGAAAGGCAGTAATGGCTGTACTCTGCTGCTATTTTTCTGAAGTAATTTTCTCTAACTACTACCTGTAACTTATAGATACGAGTCGGGATAGGGTTGCCGGGTGGAATTTCTAAAAAAAATAGCCAAGTTGCTGCTCAAAATAGCCAAAATTGGCCTCTAACTTTTATTACGTCACTTCCGGTGCGCCTTTTACGGCAAGTTTTGACCATAGATGAGTGAATTTTGTATTTTGTAATCAAAATAAGCACCGATTAAAGAGCAAGAAAACAAAGTTCCAAAATGAATGAAAAACAGCTATTCAAAATTATATAGATTATTATCCAGAACAGCATGTTATATGATTATTTCGCACGTAAAAGATCCTTTGAGTCTTGGGTTATCGCGGCAAAATTAAATCCCGGCATACTTTAACACCCACGGAGAGCCCCATCAGATTCAATGTAATTCTGAGAGCTAAAATTGGTACAGAGAGCCGCCTAGATCGTTCCACCAAAAATGGCTATCGGTTCTGGGAATTATGATGAGTCTGCAAAAGGCTTGATTCGCCTCTAAAGCAATGAGTTTTCTTTCGAAAAAAACCTATCCAGAACATATTTCTGGAATTTCTTTCTATCCAGAACATTTTCATCATTTTTATTAGTCAAGCGCAACAAAAATTATCCGAAATGTCTAATATCAGCCAAATCTGGCAGCCCCCACGAACTTGGGGAATGGTGTAAATTGATGGTTCTCGTTTGAGAGCCTGAAATTATTCGAAGGGTTTCTGGGAATTGTCCATGAATTAGCGTTAAATTGCACGGGGCTTCAAGTTTAACACTCGTTTAGTGCTACTTTCGAAATCCAGTAAATGGGGGAAATATTGTCGAAACTTGATTTGGTCGGGTTTGTGGTTATAACTGGTAAACATATACCAATGCTCTTAATATTATGGTTGTTATCATTGTAATAATAAAAATTATTATTAACTTCAAAGATAGTTTCGGTATTCTATTCTTTTTTAATGCGCTAAGTTTGATGAATAATAAAGTAAAACTGACTAGCTGTTATCCTGTCCAAAAAAGTTAGTACAAAAAGGAGTAAGATAGGATATAATAATATTTTTTTAAAAATGAAGTTGTAAAGTGAATTCGACTATGAGGATCACGTATGTGTACCTCTGCAGTGAAAAAGTTAATCTAAAAATGGTTTGAACATTCTTTTTTAAAAAGAAATCTGCCTTTATAAAATTAAAATCTAGGTATCGTTCATTACATTATATTTAACGTTTGAAGTGAAAAAATATATGCTTAATTTCACTTCCCCAAAAATGGCTATCTTAAGTACGGTGCCACTTATTTTTAACAAAAGTCCAATTTAATCTCTTCAAACACCCAGTATGAAGAAAACAAACAGGAATTCAAAAATTTCCCTATTACTACGGAGGAGCATTCCACCACTTTATATTTAAAAAAAAAAGAAATTCCTTTTAACCATAATGCAAGTGTAATCTAGACAAAAAAAACAGCAAAATAAAAATATATTAAAGAATACTATTCGTGTTTCCTGGCAATTAAACTGAAGAATGGTTTGGGGCTTCAAAACGAAAAAACAACAAAGCACGGTCACGATCCGCCAACAACCGGAAAATAGGAAGTCAAGACTTCGATGCCAATTCCACTAGTGTATCTGTAGCTTGAAAGTACAGTTCTGTAGTTTGAAAGTACAGTTCTGTAGTTTGGAAGTACAGTTCTGTTGCTTGAAATCACTGTTCTGTAGTTTGAAAGTATAGTTCTATAGTTTGAAAGTACAGTTCTGTAGTTGAATATATTCCATTGTTTGAAAGTACAGTTCTGTAGTTGAAAGTTTAGTTCTATAATTTGAAAGTGCAGTTCTCTAGTTTGAAAGAACAGTTCTGTAGTTTGAAAGAACAGTTCTGTAGTTTGACAGTACAGTTCTGTAGTTTAAAGTACAGTATAACTTTGATTATCCGAACTACGTCTGTCTATCCGAATTGCTGATAATCCGTACCAGACCATTATTGGGCGGATGATCCGCCGCATCAAGTTGTGAAAGAACTTCAATTATCCGAACTCTGACTATCTAAAGTTTTGATTATCCGAATAGGGTCCGGTCAAAATTATTTGATATTTGGCGTTGTACTGTCTGTCTACCTACGGTTTGTTAACTCCTGGTTCGTTTGTAAATAAAAACAACTTTTGTAAAACTTTTAGGAAGAAATTTGTAGAAATGTTCAACAAGTAACTGCTGTATCGCATGAAAGCGACGATGCTGTTTCTTCTTTTAAGTGCGGATTTGCCCGTTGTTTGCATTCGACCTTCTCAAACAGAACTATCTATCTATACGTCAAATAGATGTGCCTGTGTCTGCTGGAACATCTTGTCGTTTTTATTTTCAAGTTGTTTACAAACTAGTCGTATTTTGTTTTTCTATCGTATTTCAGCCGGGAAAGAATTTTGTGGAACCGTCTATTTGGAAAACATGTAGTGTCAGTGTTTTAAAGTCTTCCAAATGTATAGTTTTGGTTCATTTGACGTTTCTCTTTCTAACCTAGAACCAGGGATTTTAGTAACGCGTTACTCGTAACAGATACTTTTTTAGGTAACGCTGAGTAACTCCGATTTTTACCAAAGTAAATGTAACTTGGTTATTTTTAGCGGTAACGAAGTGCCTTAAATATGAGACAAATGATAACCAGACCATTGTCCTGAACAATGTATGTAGGACAAATTAATTAAAAAGCGAATTTTAAGGGGGAAATGGGCGCGCTGGACCGGGGGTCTCCAAAGCAAAGTGCATCAGTGTTAATCTAATGGAGAAAAAAAAATTTCTCTGCGACATTTCTCCGGTTGTATTGAATATTTTTGCAAGCGGATTTTTTTTGTGATAAGTCAGCAACATTTACAGGTACCGACCGTCCCACTTTTTGAAATGGGTTCGAATATTTTTTTAATTTTCAATAAATTTTACACAGAATATTCGAAGCAATTTAAAAAGTGGGAAGATAGAGACCTGTAAGCTATCTACACTTATTATTTAAAAAAAACCGTTTGTAAAAATATTCAATACAGCCGGAGAAATGTGGCAGAGAAAATAGTTTTTTTCCCATTGGATTAACACTGAGACACTTGAGTTTGGAGACCCGCGATCCAGCGCGCCCATTCCCCCTTAAAAAATTGAAATTATCGTTTCTATACGGAATAACGGAAATGAAGGTGCTCATTCTGTTGTCGTCGTTAATGGATTAATGAGACGATATGTCGCGGGGATCCCATTGCAGTTGGTTAGGTTAAACGATGTCCATTTCTAGCCTAGAAGAAGATTTAGCACAGCCAAATTACGTCTCGTAATTTAGAACCGTGATCAAGTGATGCGGTCGACACCTTAGCCTACTTCGAGCGACATCGTACTTTCGGTGTTAGGACATTGGACTCCACAGATTTTGTGACCACGTCTGTCCCAGTGTACTCTGGGAATCCCATCATTAAGTCGATTTTTTTTGCCAACAAATATCCGTTTATAGGATGTGGTCGGGTTTAGAACGCGGGACCCTCTGTATGAGAGGTCGATGTTCTGACGACAGGGCTACGGTGCCCAAAGTGAAGAGGTTATAATGTTGCGTTTTGTTCTCCGCTTCGGATAATTGGAGTTCTGCAGAAGGACTTTATAGTACCGTCAGTAGATAAAGGTATCAAACTATATCTGTGTAATTCCCTGAAACCAGTGTAAAAAAAGTCAGTACCTACCTAGGTTTTTTTTTAATGTTTTTGGGAATTTTTAGTTTAACGCTCTTCAGATAAATCAGGGATTCGGGCAGCAAAGAATAAACGAAGATTTTTTACAAATAATTTTCCAAGTAATCTGGCCAATTGAAGATATTAAATCATAGGTTTTATGATGAAAAACAAAATCGTGCAGTGAAGGGTTAGTGAGAAGATACAAGTAGGTTTGTAACAGAATCTGTCACTCAGCCCGCTTCCACACAACATTTATGTTCAACAGGAAACAAGTCGCCAAACACAATATTAATTCTATTATAAAACTTTAAACGCTAAATTTGGCTAGTTTCATTTATTTTATTTCGAAAATTCAATAATTATTTTTCAATAATTATTATTGTTTGCCAAAATTAATTTATATTTCAAAGAATTAATATGTAATATTCCTCTCTTTTAAATAGAACCGAAACATTTCATATCAACAAACAAAGAATCTTTTAGTGAAATATATTTGACGTTATTTCGCAAACTGATTGATGTCGCAAAAAAAAATTCTTTTAATTTATTATTTCAAACAGTTGAAGTTTCTCGAGTGATTGTTGCTAATGGCAATGGTGATTTAATTCTAATAAAATGGCTTCTTATGCTTTTTAAATGAGCATTAAATTTTGCAGTTTTTTAAATAATTGAAGTACTTCGAATTTCTTTCTGAGATTTTCAATGTCTTCTAATTTCGATGCGCTGAATTTTTTGACGTATCACACTTGCATGTAGCATTTGTGGCTTTTGCTATGAAAGTGGGTGATGGACGGACGGACAGACAGAACGATTATAATACCTTCCACTTTTTACGTAGTGTGGAAGCTAATATCGCGGTGTATTCGGCGATCCCCTTCCTTGGTGGGATCGGCCTTCCAGCCTCAAAATCCGACCCATCCCCGAACCAATTTCCGCCTCGTCTCACAGTCCAAGTCCACCCACACCTTGTGGTGAGCATCACGGATCTGGCGAGATCTCTGGCGTCGATAGAGGAATTCTCGTGCCTCGGATTAGAGGGGAGGGAATTGGATTGGTTTATCTTCTGGGCGGAGTTCGTGGACACGATGTAAACAATTGGGTATCGTTGTTAACGCTTTGTTAACTAAGGGACGAGTAGAATCCATCTTGTTCGTCCTCAATTGATGTCCCAGTTTAACGGGTTATTTTAGGACCTAAACTACATTTTAGCTTCCACACTACGTTTATAACGTAAAAAGTGGAAGGTATTATAATCCTTCAGTCTGTCTGTCCATCCGTCTCCCACTTTCATAGCAAAAACCACAAATGCTACATGCAAGTGTGACATGTCAAAAAATTCAGCGCATCGAAATTAGAAGACATTGAAAATCTCAGAAAGAATTTCGAATTCAAATTACTTTAATTATTTAAAAAAAAACTGCAAAATTTAATGCTCATTTAAAAAGCATACGAAGCCATTTTTATAAGAATTAAATCACCATTGCCATTCGCGACAATCGCTCGAGAAACTTCAATTCTTTGAAATAATAAATTAAATGAAATTTTTTTTTCGCGCCATAAATCAGTTTAAAATGACCTCAAATCTATTTCACAATGAGATTCTTTGATTGTATGTTGATATGAAACGTTTTCCAACTATTTAAAAGCGAGGAATATTACATATTTTTTCTTTGAAATATAAATTATCTTAGCAAACGATAACAAATAATTATTGAATTTTCGAAAGAAAATAAACGAAACGAGCCAAATTTAGCGTGAAAATCTATATATATATAAAAGAAAGTCGTGTTAGTAAGACCATTTATAACTCAAGAACGGCTAAACGGATTTGGCTGAAAATTGACGGGGAGATAGCTTAGAAGCAGGAATAGGCTATAGGATACTTTTTATTCGAACCCAAAGGGTGTAGGAGTGCAAAACGTGAGCTGATGTCCCCATAGGAATAGCATTGTAAGATTAGAATTGATACTTTTTAATTCAATTTAAAGAAATTTCAGCGCGTTCAGCGTGAACAAAAATTAAAAAAAGAAGAAAAAGAGCACGTCGGTTTAATTTGCTGGATTGTTATTTGAATATCAGTATTTTATTTGTTGATTTTAAATCTCTTTATTTTTTATGGTGGATCAGATTTCCCCAACTAGATTTTAATTACGTTTCCGAATTTAATTGATGTTTACAAATGGTAAGAAATGATGATATGGAGGAATATAGGTTAACCTAAAGAATCGTGTTCGGATTTGGCGAATTTTCAAAAATGTCGCCAAGTCGAAGTGATAACAAACCCCGGCACTTGCCGAGATGGTTACCATCTCGAAATGACCAAAAATACTACCTAATTTCAAAATGGCCGACTTAAAACAGTGGAAAGATTCACTAAATTGCAGACCAGATTTATAAAAAAAAGTGAATTTTTAAAATGACGAAGAATTGATTTTAAAAAAAGTAAATAATTATTTAATATCAGTAAGCATCTAATTAATAAAATATTAGTATAAGAAAACTTCAGAATAAATTATATGCGTTTAAGATTTAAATACATTAACATTTAGAAATTGTCAATGCAATTGCTAATTTCGCCAAAGGTTGCCATCGGGGTTACCAGATTTGGCGTAAAATTATCGGTCACGATTCTTTAGGTTAACTGGAATATATTCGGCATAAATAAAGAATATGTACTTTATAAAACTTTTCCAACCATACAAGAGGAGGAATGTCTGTTTTGCTTTTTGATGTTAAGATGGCGTAATGGTCGATTGAATTTTGTCATTGGCGGCTTTTGGCGAAGTTGAAAATTTAACGTAGGGTAGCTATTCTCATCCAGTTGTATGGGTTAGGGTTAGTTTGAATTATCGTCGCATTAAACTTAGACAATAAGTTAAAGTAAATTTATTTTTGCGACATCGATCAGTTTGAAAGGACGTCAAATATATTTCACTACGAGATTTTGTATGTTGATATGAAATATTTTCATTCTATTTAAAAGCGAGGCATATTACATATTTATTCTTTGAAATATAAATTAATTTTTGCAAACGATAAGTAATAATTATTGAATTTTCGAAATAAAATAAATGAAACTAGCCAAATTTAGCATGTTAATGTTTAATATAGGATATCAATGCTGTGTTTGGCGCCTTTTTACCTGTTAAACACAACTGTTATTAATGTGGAAGCGGGTCAAGTGACAGATTCTGTTACAAACCTACTTGTTTTTGTACCTAGTGACTATAATTCAACTTAACCTTAAACCCTTTGAGATGTTATGGGCAGGGCCTGATCTAGAAAAACTCAGACTACAGGCACAACAAATTTTAGGGGACGGAAACCGTTGTGTATGATTGGCCATGCTGATGGTGCTAGTTAGCCGATGTTTTATATATATTTTTGCTTTCATTTTATCGGCTTTCTTGACATGAAGTTAGTCACATTCAGTCAGTGCTTAAGTCAGACAAGCTAAAAACAAAGTGGGGTCTCAGAAAAATTAAAAATTTACTGTAATTTGTGCGGTCACCGTATTTAAGCATAATAAACTAAACTCCTCGGCGCAACAGCCCATTAGTGGGCCAAGGCCTGCCGTGCCCATTTCAGCTTTCGTGACCTAGGGCTCTGGGGTGCTAGGCATATGTCCCGGTAAGGTGGTCAGCCTCACGCGGAACCCCCAGCATTTAGTTCCCAAGCATGCTTGGTACCCATTTTATCGACCCACTTAAGGGATGAAAGGATGGGCCAACCTCGCCCAATCCGGGATTCGATCCCCAGACCTGTGGCGTGGCAATGCGAAGCACTGCCACTGGGCCTATTTAGCATAATATGAACAAAAATTGAGGAGCCCCTAATTTTAGGGGCTCTGGGCCTAACGAGCCTTACGGTAGATCAGGCCCTGGTGATGGGGTAACAAAAATCATACACCGCGAAATAACCCCATAAATTCCGCCAAACCGATGCCATGTGCATTTTTGATGTTTTCCGATCTTCTTGTTGCCGCGATATCTCGAGGTGATCGTACGGTGTGCAATCAGTGCGCTGATCTCTGGGGGCCCGGATCTATGCGAGCCGCACCTTACACGGGCCACTCCCAGCAACGCTCCGTTCTTGGGCACCTGTTCCTTTTGGGGGGAAGAAGAGGTTTCGCCCTTCAATTCAAACCACAGGGAGCCCAGTCGGTTGGGCATTCGCCTAGCATGCGCAAGGTCCCAAGTTCGGGTCCGGGCATCGCCAAAATAACTGCCGACCTATAAACGGCCCGTGCAGCCAATATGTCCGACGAATAATACCCCGTGTGGAGGGAGTGCACGTTAAATATCCTTCAAAGTCCTAACGCTGCGTACGATGTCGCCCTTATCGGTTGCGTTGTGTGCCTACTCAGGTGTCGGCTCGTCACTTGACTGTGGTTCTAAAATACGACGGTCGCCAATAACCCTCGTGTAGCTCTAGTGCGACGATAATTAAAAACTAAAACTCAATTCAAACCACAATAATCGTTGCAGGCCCTTTGAAATTAGGATGTCGCTTTCCAAAAGTTGCGTTGGGTACCTACTCAGGTTTTGGCTGGTCACTTGATTGTGGTTCTAAATGACGAAGGCCGTCGCCAATAGCCCCCTTGGGGCTCTAGTGTGACGATAATTCAATTCAACCCTTTCGAAGGTTAAGTTTGAATTATCGTCGCACTAGAGCTACACGAAGGCTATTGGCGACGGCATCGTCATTTAGGACCACAGTCAAATGACAAGCTGACTCCTGAGTAGGCACCCAACGCAACTTTCTAAGAGCGACATCGTCTGCAGCGTCGGGACTTGGAAGCTTATTTCACGTGCACTTCTCTACAATGAACAGTCAGACTCATTCGTTAGAATTTTCTGGCTTAACTAACCGTTTATAGGTTGGCAGTTAGTTTGTCAGACTCTTCGAAATAATGGATAAAATATTATTTTCTGTAAATTCCATTGGTAATTTCATAAGGACAAAGGGGTAAAATTAGCTGACTTTCTTTGTGAAAGTACATTCCAGACTTGTAAATTATCTGGATTGAACCCGGCAATACTGAATTTTTAACTAGTTTCTGAATGTCCGTGCCACCTGTACAAATTTCGAAGTAGGAAACGCTAAACTTTATCTTGTCCCACAATCCGAAAAATGGTTATTACCTTAGTTAAATCCGAAGAAATAGCAGGTTGGTTGGTCGAGCTAACGTAGCACTAGAGCCAGAGTTGGTAGGTCTGTACATCGTTGATTGGTAACGCCTCTTTCAATAAACACTTTTGCCTATTGATTTTGAACCTTGGTCAAGTGATGAGGTCGACATCCATACCGGCTTCAACTCAACCTTCTATCAACAATTTAGCGACTTCTGGACATAGAATATGAACATTCAACATCAGAGTCTTACAGGATTTTTTTCCGCTCAATGAGGCTGCATTTTTGGCGAATCATGCATTTTGCATATTCCCTGGAATGAGAGCCCTTTTTTGTGGCGCCATCCGTTCTCGCAACCAATTTTGACGCTCAGATTAACATGAATCTGAGCTCTTTGTGCATGTTAAAGTATGCCGATATTTAATTTTGCCGAGACAACCCTGGCCAAATGGGTACTCATGGACATGCAACATAATCACATGGCATGCGTGCCCATGATTTTCCCATCCTGAAATTCTGCCGATTCAGCCGGGACTCGAACCCGCATTTTTTTAAACGAGTTCTGCTCTTGCGTGAATTTTTCTTAGATGGAGCTCCAGCTAGTTATTAGGTAGGTAGGTAATCGTTTCCGGCTGCCTGTTTCTAGCCTCCTTCAGGAGCTTTAACACAGCCAATAACGCCTCGTAATTTAGAACCCTGGTCAAGTGACGAGGTCGACACCTGAGCGGGCACCCAACGGAACTTCGAGCGACATCGTACGCTAACGCCGTCGGGTCTTTGGACTCCACAGATTTAACGAGCACGTCTGTCCCTGTGTACTCGGGCCCATCCGTGATGAGGATTTTTATACTATTTCCAGCACAGATCCGATTTATAGGATGACTGGCAGTAGGTGGGATTCGAACCCCCGCACTCCTGAGAAGGTTGAATCTCTAGGCTGATGCCCTAACCACTCGGCCAAGGACGGGCCCAGCTAGTTATTAGAAGTCGCATAAGGAAGCTGCCGCATGCGTGACATGGAAAGGCAGCTATTTTCTACCTGGTTGTTCGGCCACCCTTGAACAAGCTCTACTCTGAAATGTAGCACAATGATGCGTGCTATGAAAATTGAGCCAGAAGAAACGTGGAGTGAGGTGTGTGATTCACTGAACAGGGCAGCAAGCGAGCCGGTTCAATAACGAAACGCGGAGGAATACACGGCACTGCAGCAGAAACGAACCCGGGCAGAAAACCTAGAAACTTGCCTATTTCGCTGTTGGGTTCGTCTTCGCTGGTTCTTAGTTAGTGATCCACATGGTTATTTCTTAAAACAGTTGGAATTAAAAGTTAAAGAAAGTTAATTTCTTTCGAACTAAAATTGTTAAAATACATTTTTACAAAAGGGGTGAGTGGTGGTTTTCGGCTCGCTGACCGCTCACTTCAGTTTCCCTTCTAGCTCAATGGCTATGAAGCAGTGGTGACGAAAATAACCGCCACCAGTCATGTGTTTGTGGAAAGTAACCCCAATGCGCGCCTTCCCCTACTTAATATTGGCGGCCGGTATTAAAAACCGAGAGAGAGTGGCTCTCGCGTAATTATCCCGTGCGCTGTCAGGCATGGGATGCGCTGCCATGATTAGTGTGATATGAATAGAGAGATGGCCGAGGTGTTATTACCATTTCAGTCGGACGCACCTTTGGCACAAGATTTCTTCTCTCTAAATCGGCGCGTAGGTTATATGGCATTTACCGGTGAAAAACGCATAACTACACTAAGAATAAACTTGTGTTCAAACAGCACAAGTGAAACACAATTATTGTACAAAAATGGTTGTTATGATTTTACCCGACCCGAAAAAACCCGGGTGGGTTTTTTAAAAAAAATGCTTGAAAAAACCCATAAAAAAAACCCAAGTGGGCAATTGAACTTAAAATCGCCTTCACTGAAAATTAAAAAAAAGTAAAAACTTTTTATACATATCCAAAAATTTTAATTTTTTTTCTTTCAATATTTAAAATGCATTTACAAATTTAAATTTATACAAATTATTTAACAATTAAATATAACAAAAATATATTTTAAATTTCTAATTTAATTTCTATCGTTACAATATTCCGGATTATATAATTTTACACATACACAAACAAACAATACTTGGTTCTAGACAATACATTTATAAATTTAAATATACGTTTATTTAACACATATATGCAATTATTTTTTGATTGTTCTAATTTAAATTACGTCATTCCTGATTGTCTCTCTCAAGATGTTCAGTTAGTTTTAAAAATTGTAATATATAGATAAATAATTAAAACTTCCCTAAATAAATCTCAAATTCCTGAAAAACACATCCAAAATACTGAAAAAAACCCAAGTGGGTTGGGTTTTTCATGAAACAAACCCGGGTTTTTAACAACCCTTGTCGTTATCTATCACTTGTCTTAGATCATGTCTGATGTCGTCTGTCGTGCGTAACTGTCTTCCAAATTGGAGATATGCAGCCGTGTGACCGGTGGTGTCACACACTGACGTATTCATTGAGAATCTTATGAGGGGTAACTTGTCTTCCCAAGCGGTGTGTTCTTCTCCAACTAGAATTGCCAATCTAGGTTTCAAGTCGCGGTTTTTGCGTTCCGATGGGTTAGCTTGTGGATGGTTTCTGAATGTATGTTTTAGCCAGACTGCCTTTTGTTTGAATGTCCGCATTTTACGTATCTTAGTTATTTTTTTTTTGTTAGGCTCCAAATTAGTGTGTAGAACGAAATTTACAGCTGGAAAATCCATATCTATGGACAGATGTCCTCCACTTTGGGGGACTGTCCCGCACTTTGCTAGATTCAGAGTATATTGTATGCTTCACAGATTTCGTACCCAAATGTGGGAAGGAGGATAATGTTAAAGAAGTGACAAATATCTAATCGTCTTTAATATTAGGTTAAGGTGGCGCATTGTGGCGAAAATATAAGCAAGTATTCAAGCCTAAACAGAGCTTAGTAGAAGAACGTGCTAAGTGACATTTTTGAAAAAAAAATTGAGATTTTTTGTGTCCATGAACATGATGTTCCCTCCTCCTTTAAGCCCTGGTTTGTAAGGATTGAAAACGCACGTCAAAGCGTTAAAACACGCCCTGCTCATCGATATCAGCTTCTTATCTTCGCTTGGGTGGTTTATTAGAATTCACGTCTAGCGATGCGTACGCATCTAACGCATGCGTAGTGAGCGAAGGTCACCGTTATCTCCTTCGAATAGGTAGAAACATCGGCTATTTTGCACGTTTTGGACGCTCTAATCAAACCACGACTGTTTCGAGATTTTCGAACGCTGAGATCAACGTTATTTTTGGTGCCGCGGTCACGTGACAACTAGGGCCAATAAGAAAGCTGAAAATTCGGACGCACTGCTCAGCGTCCGATTTTGTGTTCTTACAAACCAGGGCTTTAAAGATAACAAGATTCCCCCTTTTCATAAACCTTAACTTAAGTATATTTTTTTTACCTTTTGTAAGTGCCGTTTTTAACGTATCTAAGTGCAAACGAAAAACTTTAAAGCTCATTTCCTCGTTTTCATCATTTTGTCACTTAGCAAGTTTTTCCACTAAGCTCTTCAATTAAAGTACTTTAAATAAAGGCATAAGGAGAGAAATTCATTGTTCATTTGGAGGAAATGGGGCAAGGTGGAACTTTTTTGATTGAATTGTACGGTTTTACTGTACATTAAAGACTACAAAGGTAAAGTAAATTCTTCAGAAAAATTTAACTTTAGTTACCTGTGAAAAATCTTCATGTCCTGACTACTTATTAGTCCCATTTAAAATGCCGTTGTTTTATACTCTTCATTGTTGGTTTGAGGGAAAATAGATAGTAAGTGGGGATTTTATTAATGCAGTATTCCGTTTCAAAACATTAAAGACTAAAATTATAAATCATATTTATTCAACAAAATTCGTTTGCTCAAATTTCGTTGTAGGTCAGTGTAATTTTGTTATTATAAATTGAAAGGAAAAACAAAAATAATTTCTTCATAAAGTGCATTTTATGTTCCAACAATTTTTTTTACCTTAATATATTATTATTAATTGCACAGATAGCTTTAAAATGGGCAACGGCAAAAAGTTAAAATTTAATCTTAATTGAGTGCATAAAGTGTTAAAGCCACCGTACAGCATAAAAAAATTATTTTTGGCGACAATCAAATCATATCTTTTGTTCCCCATATACACTGCTTAAGACTATTTGGGGAGCGCATGGTTTAAACCTAGAGATCAGTGTTTAAACCTTTTCATCCCCAATGACTCCATTTGGAATCATCAGCTTGCGATTTTTTTCTCACTCGCGGTTGAGATCGCACTTATTTATGGAAGAATCGTGTCTTTTGAAGAATTAAATAATGTTTGTTTTAATTAAATGAAAATATGAAAAACATGGTAAAATAAAATTCCCTCCCAAAAAATTTTATGAAATAAATTGACCCAAAAATTCTTCACCCTTGCATTCTTAGATGTTTAAAAAATAATTTTATTTTTTTTACAATTAAAGTTTTGAAAAAATTATTTTTATAATTTATTCAAAAGTTATGATTCCAATTCCCCCCCCCCCTATTTTTTAGTTTAAAAAAAAAAGGATTTTCCCCCCTGTTTCTTACCATTTCATTATGGATGCATAATCAATCTATTTCACAAATTTTAGATTTTTAGAATAAACAAGAAGTTCATAAAGAACTAAAATAGCCTACTTTCCTGTTACTTAAATACTTACTGAAGTTCTAATCGGGA
Source organism: Oedothorax gibbosus (assembly GCA_019343175.1). Classification (NCBI taxonomy): domain Eukaryota; kingdom Metazoa; phylum Arthropoda; class Arachnida; order Araneae; family Linyphiidae; genus Oedothorax; species Oedothorax gibbosus. The sequence goes on along the minus strand of JAFNEN010000456.1, from coordinate 253,969 downwards.
AAAAAACTAGGTTCCTAAAGTAAATATCATCAACAGCCGTTTCTACACTAGATTTATGCACATTAGAAAAAAAAATCGAAACACAGCACCCAGCTATAATTTAAACTTCTAAAAGCCAAAATCAACTATTTTCCTTAATATTCGTTCGCAAATTAATTAAATATTATTTATCATCTGCTCGTGATTTATTTGTAGTTCGAAGAATAAATATTTATTAATAACAAAAGTAATGAAACTACTCCGAACTGCATTAAAAAACAAGAAATGTAAATTAAAACTAAGCATAATTGCATGCAAAAGTATGCCTTGCCGCTTTCTTGGTAGATAATTAATGAATAATCAAAGAATCAAATTGTTCTACATTTTATGACGTCATTCCAAACTGATTCATGAAAATATTATTTTGCTTCAAATATGTTTAAATAAAGTTTCTCATGCCATTGTTGATTTGGCAACAGTTATTTAAATGACTCAAAATTGAATTTCAACGCTAATTCAATGGGAAATTCGCCGACAGATAGTAGATTTATGTCCGTCCGGACGTACAGACAGACGGACAAAAAGTATGAAAGTTGGGTATCTGAGGTCATAGCTTTCTAACAAAAAAAGAATCTTTAAGATCCGATGATTAGAACCGATTTTGGAAGGGGGGTACAGACAGACAGACAAACGGACAGACAGGCGGACAGACATACGAACAGACAGACATACGAACAGACAGACAGATGGACAGACAGACAGTTGGACATCAACTGCATTTCAATACCTACAGTGATTTAAATGACTCAAAATTGAATTTCAATGCTAATTCAATGGGAAATTCGCCGACAGATAGTAGATTTATGTCCGTCCGGACGTACAGACAGACGGACAAAAAGTATGAAAGTTGGGTATCTGAGGTTATAGCTTTCTAACAAAAAAAGAATTTTTAAGATCCGATGATTAGAACCGATTTTGGAAGGGGGGTACGGACGGACAGACGGACATCGACCGCATGTCAATACCTACTTTTTCATTTTTTTTAATTCTTTCGAATTAAAAAAAGAAAAGTAGGCTAAAAATACAAAGTTGGAACTGAAAGGATTAAAACAAAGGTAAGCAAAGTGCTCCCCTAATTGTTTTGAGCAGTGTAGTTCTCTTTAATCATTTATGTTAACTTTAGAATGGCAACGGTAAATAATTAATATTAAATCTCAATTCAGTGCAAAAAAGATTAATTTTTAGGCAGATAAAGCGAACTCGGATGGGGGAAATTGGTTTTAAATTGGATCCACGATCGCGAAAAGAAACAAAGACGGAAGCGGCAATTAGAAGCGACGCGTCTAGCCCGAGAGGGTGTTCTTAAATGTTTAATTCTCTAATGGTTTATTTTTCTCTAATGTTTAATTCTGTAATGGATTCGTTTTCTTTTGCGGCTGTCGTTTTATTCCCATCAATCAACCCGTTGATTGCGGATTGAAATAGAAATGTAGGCGAATATGTAGGGCAGAGATTCGATTAACGCCCTTTCTTGTCTTGACCTTTTTTTTAACTGACCACGCCGCCAATATCCAATTTCGGACTTCGAATGAGACCAAGTGACGGCGGGTCTCTAAACCAGAGTGCTCTGTGTTAATCCAATGGGAAAAAATGATGTTGACCCAACGTGAAATTATTAAAATTCACTTTGCGAATTTCTTGTGGAATTTCAGCAATGTTGTTAAGGGAAAATGAGCCCGCAGGACCACGAGTCTACGAACAAAAGTGTCTCAGTGTAAATCCAATGGGGAAAAAAATATTTTCTAAACCACACTTTTCCGGCTGTATTGAATATTTTCACAAGCGTTTTTTTGTATGATAAATGTATTTTACAGGTCTCTATAATCCCACTTTCTGAAATGGGTTCCAATATATTTTTTCGAATTTTCAATAAATAATTTAACCACAAAAATGGCGAAAAACCTTGAGCTCTGCTTCACTGACCAATCAAAGTTATGAGAGAGTTGAAAGATCAATTAAAAAATGTGATGACTAAACTGTTTCTGTGGGAACGAATTGATCTAGGCGACTATTTGTCGCTGACAGGGTGTGGTGGGGATGTTAAAGTACTAAGTGATATTAAGGATATATGAGAAAGATAATTTAAGTTATTAAGTTTAATTGGGGTACAAAATATAAGATTTTGAGGGAGTTAAGTTATATTGAGGGGCTTAAGTTATGATATGTCATATATATAAAAATTACTGTTAATAATATTTTGTTGTAAAATTAAAAAAGTGAGATCATATAGAGCCCTGTAAGTCAGCTACATTTATCATATAAAATCTGCTTGTATAAATATTCAATACAGCCGGAGAAATGTGGCTTAGAAAATCCTTTTTTCCGTTGGATTAACACAGAGGCACCTTGGTTTGGGGACCCGCGGTCATTCGTTCTCAATCGCCGTTAATCGCTTGGCGCCTGCACTTCCCGGGTCATGTCAAACGCAGTATCTACAAAAGTGACTAGGACAACTTTTGTTTTTAAATAGCCATTGCTTGCTATTACTTATGAAGCAACGGTGAAAGGTGTGTAATACTACACGACTTTCAATTACCACTCAATAAAACAATAAGTTTCAAGGTAATTATATACCTTCTTACAAAGTAATTTGAATAATTTCAAAACAAAGTTTTATAGCAACCATGCGATTTATTCGAAAAAATTATTTTGACGTTCGACCTAGCAACTCGTGTACCAAATTTGAAGTCCGTATCTCTTTTAGTTCGAGCTCTAGAGTGTTGTCAAACATAGGACCAATGTTCAATACCCATTTTTTTCCTTTCAAATTTATATACCCTCTAAAATGTGTAGAAAATCTCCATTTCGGATTTTCGACCCCATTGCAATACTTTAATTAACTTAGATTTCATGTTATGTAATTGAATTCTTTTAAAAAACAATTAGGTTTGTAACAGAATCTGTCACTTAACCCGCTTCCACACAACAGTTGTGTTAAACAGGTAAAACGGCGTCAAACACAGCATTAATTCTATATTAAACATTTACATGCTAAATTTGGCTAGTTTCATTTATTTTGTTTCGAAAATTCAATAATTATTACTTATCGTTTGCAAAAATTAATATTTCAAAGAATAAATATGTAATATTCCTCGCTTTTAAATAGAATGAAAATATTTCATATCAACATACAAAAAATCTCATTGTGAAATGTTTGACGTCATTTCATTATTTCAAACTGATCGATGTCGCAAAAATAAATTTATTTTAATTTATTGTCTCTAAAAGAATTAAAGTTTCTCGAGCGATTGTTGCGAATGGCAATGGTGATTAAATTCTAATAAAAATGGCTTCCTATGCTTTTTAAATGAGCATTAAATTTTGCAGTTTTTTTAATAATTGAAGTAATTCGAATTCTTTTCTGAAATTTTCAATGTATCTAATTTCGATGCGCTGAATTTTTTGACGTATCACACTTGTCCGTAGCATTTGTAGTTTGGTTTATGAAAGTGGGTGACGGACAGACGGACTGAACGATTATAATACCTTCCACTTTTTACGTTATAAACGTAGTGTGGAAGCTAAAAGGCAATGTCATTTTTGGAATCCTCATTTTAAAGAAACATAATTTGATTGAAACCTAACTTTAAATTTCAATGTTTCAATATCACGTTCTTCATCGTTTTGACCAGTGGTGGCGATATAAATATGTATTTTTAATGTAAGTTACTATTTCCCATTTCTCAATACTTTAAGGTCATGGAATAATTTTTAAAACCATTGTAGCTTTCTTTGTTGACAAGTAAATAGAAATACAAAAATAGGGGACCAACCGCAGACTAAATGCCCACCAAAGCTAGACATTTCATTTTTCATTTGTCAATCCCTACTGAAAGTCTGAAATCTTATCGAATTTGATGTCTCTTCGAGAAGAGACAAACATACGCTGAAACTGTTCTTATTGATGTCTATTATAAGCATAATTTATTGCCTCCCGTTTACGGTGTGATTTGACCCATTAATCACGACTTTGTGAATACCATTAACACCTTCATTTCCGTTTAAAAATGTTAAGTTTATAGTTTCCACACTACGTTTATAACATAAAAAGCGGAAGGTATTATAATCGTTCAGTCCGTCTGTCCGTCACTCACTTTCATAGCCCAAACTACAAATACTACGGACAAGTGTGATACGCCAAAATATTCAGCGTATCGAAATTAGAATACATTGAATATTTCAAAAAAGAATTCGAATTCGAAGTACTTCAATTATTTAAAAAACTGCAACATTGAATGCTCATTTAAAAAGCATAAGAAGCCATTTTTATTAGAATTAAATCACCCTTGCTATTCGCAACAATCGCTCGAGAAACTTTAATTCTTTTAGACAATAAATTAAAATAAATTTATTTTTGCGACATCGATCAGTTTGAAACGACGCACGTAAATATATTTCACTACGAGATTCTTTGTATGTTGATATGAAATGTTTTCATTCTATTTAAAAGCGAGGAATATTACATATTTATTCCTTGAAGTATAAATTAATTTTTGCAAACGATAAGTAATAATTATTGAATTTTCGAAATAAAATAAATGAAACTAGCCAAATTTAGCGTGTAAATGTTTAATATAGAATTAATGCTGTGTTTGGCGCCTTTTTACCTGTTAAACACAACTGTTGTGTGGTCGCGGTTAAGTGACAGATTCTGTTACAAACCTACTTGTTTAAATTCATTTTGTGTGTTACTTAATTTGTTCAATGTATGTTATATCGGACAATAGTCTTCATTTGTCTTATATTTTATTTACTTAGGTAAACTTGAGCATAAAGCTCATTTTCGGATGTCAAATTATTTTGCCAACATTCGTTAATGAATTAAGCCCATGATTAAATCCCTTACTGTCTTCTAGCGAATACAAAAAGTAGATAGCAAATAGTTCATTAAGTGAAGTAACACTCATAGAACACAAAAGGAAAACAATAAATCTAAAATACATTAGTTTTGTCAAATTGTTGAATGAGGTGTTTTAAACTAATCGCCTATACTTCCTTTTTTTTAAAACTATGTCCGACTAACTATTAAACCCGTCCCGTTGACACGCAATTGATGTCGCTGCTTGAATAATCATCCAATTGCTTCATTTCTTGCATGTATGCGATAAACACATCGCTTACAAGCCATTCATCCAAGCGATAAAATAGTATTTAGGGATGTTAAATAAATAAAAGGATGTTCTTGATCACTTGATGTTCTTTACTTATTTTTGTTTTAAAATACCACTTCTTTCTTTTGTTCGTCTGTTTCTGTTTACTTGGCCGTGTTCCGGTGAGCTTTGTTTAATGGCGAATGAGCACGATTGACCGCAGGTCTCTAAACCAAAGTGCCCCTGTGTTAATCCAAAGGGAAAAGATTATTTTTTTTAGCCACATTTCTCCGGCTTATTGAATATTTTTTATAAAGTTTTTTTTGATAAATATAGCTGACTATCAGGGCTGAAATGGGTTCGAATATTTTGTTGTAAAATTTAAAATATATTCGAACCCATTACAAAAAGATGGATTATAGAGACCTGTAAGTCCGTTACATTTATCATATGAAAAAAAAAGTTTGTAAAAATATTCAATACAGCCGGAGAAATGTGGCTTAGAAAATATTTTTTGCTTCTTCTTTGGATTAACGCAGATGTACTTGGGTTTGGAGACCTGCATTCAATCGGGCTCATTCGCCCTTAAAGTTGTCGTTTGTTCTTTTAAGATTGTTTGCCGGTTCTTGTTTGAGCATGCATTCCAAACTCATTACTTTTTTTTAGTATACACTAAAATGTAGAAAAATTATACACTAATATTTTATAGAGGCGAATGCCCTTAAATTTGCTAGTACCAGGGCCCCTAAAAGTCGGGACATGAACTTATTGATACTGTGTTGACCTGGTCTTGCTTTGATGTTTATCTGTGATTATTTTCGAATGATTGTATATGATTATTTTCTTTTCGTTGAATTTCTTAGCTGTTCTTATTAGCTATTCGTATGTTCTTATTCGTATTCCTTTCAACTCGTCGGCCTGCTCATGTGTTCTTGCTCGAGTTTCTTCGAACTTGTTGGCCTGTTCTTGTTCATCTGTTCCCTGTTCCTGTATTCTTGTTTGAATTCTTTTGAAATTGTTGATACTATGTTAGCCTATGGTATTGTTTTGTTGTTTATCTGTTTTTGTATGATTAGGTTCGTCCTGTTCAACTTAGTTTGTTCTTATTCATCTGTTCTGTATTCTTGCTCAGGGCCCGACTTACAACTTTCGGGGCCCTGGGCACTAGCAAGTTTGGGGGCCCTCACAACTTACATTAATCTCATTAATCTAAGATATGATATCAGAGATATGGCCACGTGCCCTGTTTTCCCGTCCAGAAATAAGGCTCTATTCATGCTCGTGTTTCTTCGAACTTGTTGGTCCTGCGTTGACCTAGTCATTTTGTTGTTCTTCTGTTTTTGTACTCCTATTTGTTTTCCTTTGAACTTTTTTTCATGTTTTAGTTCACAAGTTTTTATTTTTATGTTCTCCCCAGTTCAATCCTTTTTATAAATATATTCTTATCAAACTTGTTTTTTATTCGTTTGCAAATGAACAGGAAATAAATGTAGACAATAACAGAACGAACACTAGTGCCGCATAATAATAACTATTTAAAGATTTACACGTGTTTTTTCTATGACTTAAGTTATCTACAAATGGCAAACCATACTTATATACGAACTTCAATGCCAAAATTACAGTACTTAAAAGGTATCTTTGTTATTCCGATCAACAATAATTCTAATTAAAGCAAGCACCCTATACTTGGCTACAACTTTTTACCACAAAGGCTTTTATATATACTGATTGTATTTTCCCCTGTAGTATTTTCTAATAGGTTATTATAGTTTAAGTAGTTAGTGCATTCACCCTAATTATAAATTGTTTTTTTTTAATTTGTATTCTGAAAATAGTAATTTATAAATAGTTTATCTTTGTGCATGGTCACTAGTTAGGACATTAACCCCGCATTGTCTTCCAAAAACATTATTTTTATCTTTTATAAATATTTTGTTTTAAATTGTTTTCTTTTTCTTTTAGGTAAGTTCAACTGGACAATCCTTTTCTTTTAAATTTGTTCGAGAATGGGTAAGAACAGTCTTTATACCTAATTTAGAATACATTCTTAATAAAAGAAAATGGAATACGATAATAGGTTGTTAGTTTTTCTAAAGCAATACAATGTCGTTTTTATAAATGCTGTTTGATCTTTTAAAGTTTTTAAAAAGATTTATTATTTTTTTTGCCATGCAAAATACTTTTAATTATAATTCATTGGGATACAATTAGCCATTTGCGCAAAAAATATTGCCAATTTTAATATATCTATACTATATATTATTAAAGATAGAACAATATGATAGGTATTGCCATTAGTGTGCGTTTAAAAATATATGTATTGGTATTTGAACTTTAGTAATTTTCTTATATTGAAAAAAAGTTACTTCCTCTGTTAGATAATTTTTTTTCCTTTTGCATTTTTCATTACCTTTACATAAAAAACCGAGTTGGCAACTCTGTCACTGTTGACTTTTATAAAGGAGCATTTGGCCGAACTTTGCTGATAGCAAATAATTAGCAATGGGAGTTGTTGAGATATTTGTTGTCAAAGTGGTTGTAGAGTTCAACCCCATAACGTTCGGGTAATTTTCAAGAAAACGGATAAAAGTAAAAGTGTCTGTTGGCATGTTTTTAAAGTGATCAATTTCATATTTATTATGCTCAAAGGATCAGGCGGAGTGTCTGTTTTTTTTTTTTTATCTTTGTGGTTTAATTGGGGGATTTAAGTTAGTTTTAATCTTACTATGACGCGTTACTACAAGACGCCAAAGAGAGCAGAAAGACGGTGCATCGCATGTTTTGTGTGTTTTTGACATCTTGCGCAACCTTTTTGTATTCCTCCGCGGGAAGGAAATTCATAACAGGATAGTATAGGTCCAGGATAGTATTTAATAGTATAATTCCACGGTGGTGTGTTGTGAAAGAAACACAGAAATCGTGGCGAAAGTTCTCGAAATAGAATCCAATGGAACACCATGGTCTGGGGTGTACTGTCGCTATTTGCTTCTCTCTTTTATTATTTCCAATCCCCCACATGGGTTGTTAACCAATTAACGACGAATTTGCGAAAATAATTTACACTCATTTCCAAATAAAAACGTTTACTTTAAGTTTTTGGAAATCGTTTCGTGAAACTTAATCTGTCTTGCAAACATATGTCCGGAAAATGGTTTTTTCCCCCTCAGATTTTGTTTGTTTATATAAGTTTAACTGGTGTTTTTTAAACTTTTTTTTAATGCAAGTGTTACCCATAATTAAAAGAAGGAATGCAATAGCAATAAAAGGCGCACATATTAGGGAACAAAAAAAAAGCCCTTGAATAATTAATCAAAGAAAACTTTCATACATTAAGCATTACTTCTGTAATTGGTTTACATTAACAAAGATTTTTTTCACTTTATTAATACCATACATTTTGTGTGAAATCATTTTCTGGTGCAATAATTTATTTTTAAAATAAATGTGTGCACTTGCACAGTTTGTGTTGTCAACTTTCGAGTTGTCTTAATTTGATTTTTTTTTTATTTGATATGTGTTTTATGGAGTCGTTAATCTGGGATTGTTCATTTTGGTAGAAACCCTGTATATTAGGGTGGGCCGAAAAAACACTTTTTCGCAAATGTTTAGGGGCACAGAGATAAAAAGGTGCCAAAATGGTCTCAAACTGAAGTATGTAAGATTTTATTGCATTCAGATAAGTCTTTTTGCCTCCGAATTGGATTTGAAATTCTGAAAATTAGTCAAAATATGCACAATATTAAAAAAATTGTCGAAAATCAAAAAATTCATTAATTGAATTGCAATACAATACAACATTGATATATCTTTATGAAAATAATATTTGTGCAAAACGCAGAGAAACTTTATGAATTTTATAATATACCTTCTATTATCTTGAAAAGGCATAATTTTTGATAATTGAGTTATAAAATGTTACACATTTTAAAATATACCAATCGAGTAATCGACACAAAACGTTTGTATTTGATAAAGGTGCCCTCAAATGATTTTTTTTATTTCAATAGAATCACCTAGTCCCAATTTTTCACTTATTAGTACTCAATAATGACAGTTTTTTTTTCCTCCTTGTATTATCCCCTTTTTTAGTAGTTGTGCTCCGCCCACACAACGGCCCTGTTTTTAAATTGTTTCCTAACTTTTTGTGAAAAATTACAAACTGCACTGCATCAATATCAGAATTGATAAATTATTATTATAAAATTGTAGTTCAAGAAAACTTTCATTTATAAATAAGAAAACAGGGCCGTCAAGTGGGTAGGGGAGCCATAGAAAGCATGAGGAGATTGTTAAAAAAAAACAAGTAAACTTTGTAATAATCTGGGATTGTATCATTTAATTACCCAAAATTATATTTTTAATGCAATATCTATTTTTCCTCATTTGCATGTACTCGAGCTACTTAAAATAATAATGAAGTAAGGAAGAAGACAGTTTAAGCAATATATGCATTATGCTTCAAAGCATTCCTGTCTGAAATTCATTAAAACAAACTAGCTACTTTCAGATAAAGTGATGTAAAATTTTATTTGGTGTTCTTATTCTTATAAATATACATCATTCACAGTGAAGGTACATGACCACCTAATACGTTTACCTTACCGTCAATAAAAAAACAGTTTTCAAGTCTGGTCATATCCCCCAAACCCAACAAAGTTCAGAAACCGACTTTCCTTTTTCCTGCTGTTCGTGTAAGATGTTTTAAATAAAGCCTTTTTTTGTTTGGAATTGTAGATCCAAATTTAAAATATTCTTGTTAACATAAATGTATTACTTTATTGATAGTTAAACGAAGATTATCTGGACCCTTCACCTACTCAACGGCCCTATTTTATCATTTGGCTGAATATTTTCTTGCATTGCAATTAGTATTAATACTACAGTGATATTAGGTTTTAATATTTAATCATTCATTTTTGTATTTATTCACAAAGAGTTGGGTAATAATGTTAAAACAGGGCCGTTGTGGGGGTGGAGCAATGCCACTAAACTGGAGGTAATTAAAATGAAAAATATGTGTTTCTATCAATTACCTATACGTAAAAAAATGCTAAATGTTTTGCTTTCGAAAAGAAATTACAATGTGATCACACCGCTATCAAATACAAAATTTTTATGAATTGGGTTATTCGTTGAAAATTGCAGCATTTATAGCTCAATTTTTACAAGTCACGACCTGTCAAGATAATAGAAGGTATCAACCTAAGATTCTAAAAATTTTCAGAAATATTTTTTTCTTAAAGATGTATCAATTTTGTATTATTGCAATTCAATTAATGATTTTTTTGATTTTCGACTTTTTTTTTAATATTGTGCATATTTTGACTAATTTTCAGAATTTCAAATCCAATTATCTGAATGCAATAAAATTTTACATACGTCAATTTGAGACCATTTGGCACCTGTGCCCCTAAACATTTGCGAAAAAGTGTTTGACTGTATATAGACATGAGCAGAAAGCTCATTTTCGTGTGGCAAATTTTCTTGCCAACCGGCGTTAATGAGTTGTAGTAAAAAATGAAAGTAGTTGTAGAGTTTAAAATATCCACAGAAACTATGGCTCAAAGCTCTCTAAATAGAACCTCCTACAACACGGACGGGGGGTGTGCTGCCGCTATTTGCTTCTCCTTTTTATTGTTTCCAATCCCCCCATTAGGGCGACATGCTTGGGATGTGACGCATGAAAACGCTTTAGTCTTCGTAACCCCGTCCAACAAAGCGTCCAGACATGCGCTGACTCCCGATGTTGCATGACTTATGATGAATGTTTTGGATTGTTCCAGATCGTATCAATTACGGGACACGGTAATCGCACGTTTGATATTGAAATATACCAGCCGGTTTGTATTTTTATGGTTGCAAACAAGTAGGTTTGTTGCAGAATATGTCACTTAGCTCGCTTCCACACAACATTTGTGTTCAAAATGCAAAAAAAAGGCGCCAAACATTATTAATTCTTTATTTACACTTCACATCTGACTAAATATTATATTAGGATTTTATATTGGATTGTATGATTAATTTAGATTATATTTCGTTTATATTTGGATAGTTATAAAAAAAATATGCCCCCCCCCCCCCCCCCCCCCCCTCAGGGTAATTGACAGAAATAGTATTTCATTTATTGACTCGCTCGATATCTAAAAAAATTGAAAACTCGATTGAGTCAAATATTCCATTTTAACCACACAAAAGTTTCTAGTTCGAAGACTAATTAATTCTTGTTTTTTACAACTGAATAAATGGTTGAGCAATATTCAAGCAGATATCGCAAAGATGCCAATGGAAAGTTAATTTAATCAAATGTTTTATTTAAAACACAAACTTTAATTTCTTTTGCAACTAAAAAATGCACTGAAATGGATATCACTAGGAAAATGTGTGGTTCGAATGGTACGATTAATCTTTAAACTTATTTTTCGCGACTCAATAAATAGTTGAGCGATGTTCAAGCGGATATCGCAATGATTCCTCCCTGGAAAACAAAATGCTCTCATTATGCACCCTCGCTCTAACAACCGAAAAATACTCCGAAATTGAGTCTAATTACACTCAATGTCTGGTTTCTTAACAATTTTTGGAGGGATTATATAGTTACTATAATGTTTTTGACCATCAATAAATGGTTGGATATCGCAAGAAACCGTCAAAACAGTGAATTTTAGCCAAAAGTTCCGTTTGAGTCTCTGCTCTCGGTTCGTAGTTTTGTCGAGCAAATAAATTATTTAGTTAGACACTGTGGTTCGAATGACTTAGGGATTATTTTTCTAACTTTAGTTGTTTGTTTAAAACTGAACGTTTGACTAAATTGAGTTTTCAATGTTTTTAGATATCCGCTAGTATACATTGCTCAAAAATTGAAAAAAATCGAATGATACGATTGCTCTTCAAACAAGTTCTAGAAAATATCGCAAGAAACCGTCAAAACAGTGAATTTTAGCCAAAAGTTCCGTTTGAGTCTCTGCTATCGGTTCGTAGTTTTGTCGAGCAAATAAATTATTTAGTTAGACATTGTGGTTCGAATGGCTTAGGGATTATTTTTCTAACTTTAATTGTTTTTTTAAAATTGAACATTTGACTAAATTGAGTTTTCAATGTTTTTAGATATCCGCTAGTGTACACTCTTAAAACAAAAGAGTGAAATCCACTCCTATAGGGGAAGTGCATTTTCGGCACCGGAAAGGAGTGGAAATTAACTCAGACTGAGTTAAAACCGCTAGTTTGTTTTAAGAGTGTACATTGCTCAAAAATTGAAAAAATCGAATGAAACGATTGCTCTTCAAACAAGTTCTCGTTTTTCGCGACTCGATAAATTGTTGAGCAATGTTCAAGCGGATATCGCAATGATTCCTCCCTACACAACAATATGCTCTCATTATGCACCCTCGCCTCTAACAACCGAAAAAGACTCGAGAAAAATGGAGTCTAATTACACTTAATGCCCGTACTTTTCGGAAAGGGGGACCCAATCACAGCGGTACAATTTTCCGCACCGCCGATTTTTATTTTTTATGTACCGGTATCGGCCTGTTGATGGTCTTTTCTGACTTTTATTAGAATCATTAAGTGCTAATTCGGTTGGCATACGTAGGGGACGGGAGCGTCATTTTTATCGTTATTATTTGCGTATTTTAGCACAAAAGGAATCAGTGTGTAATGATATAGCATGTATACATCGGCCTTTTTTGCAACATGGAGGATGGGGCATTTGGAACTTTAGAGCGAGATTTACAACAATCCTGTTGCATTGAGCTAGAGGAGTGAGGTGTCATTACTGGCAAGCCTGTTAGAAGCGAGATTCTACAACAATCACCTTTTATGCTCGCTGGTTCTTAGTTTGACCTATGGTTTTTCTAGAAAGGAAATTACCTCGAACTGCTAATCATATGATAAGTCTCAAAAGATTGCCTGTATGGTTGGTTAGTTTTCAGTAATGCCTAAGTATATCAATTTTTTATGCCAGCTTAATTCGTTAGTTTCACCCTTAAAATGGTTTCTTCTCGAAAGATTACTCGTATTATGTAATGAATAATTGATAATCATAAAAAGAATAATCATTATGAATTGTTAAATTGCATAAAACGCAAAAGAACACAATTTAAAAAGGGATGTAAAGGGATCAGAAAGTTTTCTAGATATATGTAAAAATTATTACTCACTTAGACTTTAATTAGTATTTTTTTTGTGTGGAAATTTAAGAATTTTTGTGTAATAATGAACATGTTATTCCCTCCTTTAAAGATAACAAGTTTCTCTTTATTGTTTTTTCAGAAACTTTAAGATAAGTGTATTTTTTTCCAACTTTTTTTTTACTCGAGTTAGTATTTTATTATTTTATTTTAAAAACAATTTTAAAATTATGAGGTGATATTTTTAATTCAAGGTTAATTTAGGCACATTGACCTCTTTAATTTCAGTTGGGTATTGAAAATTAAAGCGTTCGTTTACTTCGTCACCTGAATTCTTATTGTTAATCTATTTTTTTATGTATTCCAGTCGAATGAAACAATGTGTAATAGTACATTTCCTTACAATTATTCTGATGTATTTACATTTAGGGCCGTTTCGTTTAATTAATTTTGTCTTCCCATTCTTAAGCTTTCGAAATTCTCCATTTTCCAAACCATAATTATTTTGCTTTATTCGCTGAAAAGTAGTTCCTCAGAGTACATCTTTTGTAGTATTGTTGTCATTAAAATATTAAATAACTGGTATTAGAATTTTACTAATATTTCATTATTTTTAAATCGTTTTTTAATAAAAACTGCGAATAGTAGGTATTTCCTGTTTTCGGCATAATCTCTTTTCACATGCTATTACTAAACTTGGTTATTTTCAAACGAAAGAGTAATTTAATTTTTGGAAGAAAAAAAAATCGGAAATATGAATGCATACTCATAAAAAAATAATCTAAAATTCTTTTTTAAAAAAAACATAAGTTGAACAGATTTTTCTTCGTTCAATGTAGAATTATAATCTAAATAAACATGGAAATACGGAAATAAATTTTTCTCATAATTAAAGAACTTAACTTCCATTTAAAGTTATGGGGGAATGACCTAACCGAAGTCTGTGTTAATCCAATGGAAAATACTTTTTTCTAAACCACATCACTTCGGCTGTATTGAATGTTTTACGGTTTTCTATATGATAAAAGTAGCTGTCTTATAGGTCTTTATTATCCCACTTTTTGAAATGGGATCAAATTTTTTCTTCAATTTTCAATAAACAATTAAAAAGGGATAAAGACGATTGAGTCTTATACAGGAGAAGGCTTGGTCTACGCTTTCACTGATGGTCGAGACCTTGACTGACGGTAGAGCCGGCATCAATTTCATCTTTGCAAATGGCACCATTAAAAAACATAAATTTGGTGCGGGAAAAATAGCTTCCAACTTCACCTGTGGAAATGCAAAAGGCAATAGAGCTATACCTTGACCTTCAATCTAGACGATTAAAAAGATGAGGGATTACTAATTTTAAGCGATGGATCCAAAACATCTTCTCTCTTGTCCAGTCATCCTGGCAAAATTGCAGCAAATCACCAACTCGTCCTACGAAGACCTTTATGACGACCACTGTCTGCAGATCGCTGAAGCAGTCTATGAGACCTTTGGTCCCATATAATATTTATCCATGGACACGACATCATCATCATCATCAATAAATAATTATTTCAATAAAATATTCGAACCCATTTAAAAAAAAAAGTGGGATTATAGAGACATGTAAGACAGCTACATTTGTCTTACAAAAAAAAAACTTTGTAAAAAATATTCAGTACAGCCATAGTGATGTGGCTTAGAAAATAGTTGTTCCCTTTCGGATTAACACAGAGAAAGTTAGGTTTGTGCCTCTAAAATTTAAATAACACTTTGGACATTATTTACAGAGGACACGTGCATTTACAATAATTAAAGAGCTTAGTAGTGGAAGAACGTGCTAAGTCACAAAAAGGTGAAAATAAGCTTTGAAGTTTTTCTGATCTGTTGAAACGGTACTTGTAAAGCGTAAAAAATCTACTGAACTTAAAGTTTATGACAAAGGGGGAACATTTTATCGTTATATATATAAATAAAGAAATTGGTAATATGTTCATTGACACAAAAATCTCAATTTTTTTCAAAATGCCACTTTGCACGTTCTTCCACTAAGCTCTTCAATTGTTAAAGGTATCTGTATAAATTTTTAATGAAAGAAATTACTTTCATAGATATATTAATGTATGTTGTGGGTGCCTCCTAACTTTCTTGCCAGTCGGTCCATGTGAACATCCCTCTTAGAGTACACGTTAAATATGCTTCAAAGTCCTAACGCTGCGTACGATGTCGCCCTTAACGGTTTCTTTGGGTGCCTACTCGGGTGTTGGCTCGTCACTTGACTGTGGTTTGAAATTACCACCCCTACACCAATAGCCTTCGTGTAGCTCTAGTGCAACGATAATTCAAACAAACCTAACCTTAAACTGTTATTAATTGCGCGCAGCCCTAGTGCGCATCTCACATCCGCAGCCTGCCAACCAGGTGTTTTTTTTTTCGTACCTCTCGGAACCAGTTTCTCAATAAAAGTTTCGCTCTTGACCTCCGCATGGGTCGAGCCAGCAGCGAGGAGTGACACTTTTCTTCCGACAAAAAGTCCACGTCGCTTTCATTTGACATTGTTCTTGATTCACTGTAAATAGGGTACTTAAAATGTCCTTGAAAAATAGATTACAAGGACCTTAAAAAGTGCCAATTTCGATTATACTAGGTCCGAAATTTTGAAAATAAATTTCAAGAATTTAACATGATGGTAATTCTAACTAGCCTAACCTTAAAAAAATGAATTTTAAGGACCTTAAAAGTTCTCAATTTTTATAGAGCAAAATTAAAAAAAAATAATTTTAAGGATTTGACGTTGTTCTTGTTTCACGGTAAATAGGGTTCTAAAAGTCCTTTAAAAATGAATTATTAGGACCATAAAAGTCCTTGAAAATGCTAAATGAATTTTAAGGAGTTAAAAGTGCTCAATTTTGAATATAGGTCCTAATTTTTGAAAAATAATTTTTAATGATTTGACATTGCTTTTGTGTCACTGTAAATAGGGTACTTAAATGTCCTTGAAAAATAGATTATGAGGACTTCAAAAGTCCTTTAAAACGAATTTTAAGAATCTTAAAAGTGCTCCGTTTTAGACATTTCTTTGATTAAATAATAATTTTTAAGGATTTGACATTATTCTTGTTGAAAAATGAATAACTCTCTAAAAGTGCTCAATTTCGAATATGGGTCTTTATTTTGAAACATAAATTTCAAAGATTTGACATTGTTCTTGTCTCACGGTAAATAGGGTACATAAATGTCCTTGAAAAATGAATTATAAGGACCTTAAAATTCTTTGAAAAATAACCGGCGTCGGCTCGTCACTGGACTATGGTTCTAAATTACGATGCCCGTAGCCAATAGCCCTCGTGTGGATTTGACGTTGTTCTTATTTCACTGTAAATAGGATACGCAAAAGTCCTTGAAAAATGAATTTTGAGGGCATTAAGAGTGCTCAATTTTTATTTGTTGGTCTTTTTTTCAAGGACCTGTAAATTGTTGATATCTTTCCAATTTAGTTCATTAAAAATCCTTATCAAGTATAATTTTATCTTAATTAACCAGCTATATGTCCTTTTTTTTAAAAATTGGTTCTATAGGGATAAATTTTTTTAAGGACTTTATAAACTTCCTAAGCCTTGACATCCATTCAAATAGATGTTGGTTTTACGTTCCTGTTACTAAACTTTAAAAATTGAAATGGTTAGATAAAAGATTAATTGAAAATCCCTTTTCAGCCTCTGATTCCAGGTATCAGTAACTTATTTGCATAAAAAAGACGTGATGGCTTGAGGGTCAGGCACGATTTTGGAGGTCTTCATTTTTTTTTTTTTTGCATTAAGAATTTTGTAGAATGGTTTATCAATAACTAAAAAATTATAAAGGTTTTTTTGTTCGGGGGCGTCCATTAATCAGGTGATGCGATTTTGATGGGGTTTTTTTTACCCCCCTTTAATGGTATTTCGTGATAGTTGGCTCTGACCCCTCTAATTTTTTAAAGCTCTAACATTTTGAAATATGTTTCGGAAAGTCACGGCAAATATTATTATGTAAGATTTTGCCAGATTTAAGTCGAGAAACTATTTCTGGAAATTTACTATATTTTCTCGCTATTTTGCGTTGATTTTTTTGCAGGAAAAAATTGCTTGACATTGACGAAACTCTCTCCCTCCACCCCTAAGCGCATCACGTAATATATAGACGCCCCCTTTATTCATAGCATAAAAAAGTGTATGTTTTGAGGTTTAAGACCTCAGCATTCCTTAAACTTAATGTGCCAATCAACAGCCAATAGTTAACGTTCATTTTTCAAAAATACCTTTCAAAATGTACTTTTATGTATATTTTAAAAATGTCTTTAGTAAAAAAAATGTAGGATTTTGCTGGGGGTTTTAGGAAGTCACAGGTGCTTTAAAAGTCCTTATTTTCCACCAGGCAGACACCAGTAAATCGATTATATCGTGCGGAAGTATTTTTTTTTTTAAAAAGTGGAGAATTATGTTAAAATTAGAGGATAAATATGTTATGAATTATTTCCTAGCGGCGCTATAGTCTGCTGTGGGCAGGTTAGGTTGAAATACCGTCGCACTAGAGCAACAGCTAATAACAGCAGAGCTGTTGGGGACGGGCGTCGTAATTTAGAACCACAGTCAGGTGACGAGCCGACACCTGAGTAGGCACCTAGCGCATATTTGAGTGCTGTGATCAGGTAAATTGCAGTAACTACAACGATGAATTGAATCATTTTTGCTCTGAAAAAAATCATTCTTTCATTGAAATTTCCAATCGCCTCGAGTTATTGAATACTTACAAAAAGGGGTTCAAGTCATTGGTCTATAGATACTGCAGTTTACCTGCCCACGGGGGCTGGGGAACCCAGTCAGTTCATGCGTGCACGCGGAAAGTCCCAGGTTCGGGTCCGGGCATCGCCTAAATAACTGCCGAATTATAAACGGCCGGTGCAGTCAAAAATGTCCGACGTAAAATACCTCATGTAGAGGGAGTGCACGTCAAATAGGGTCCAAAGTCCCAGCGCTGCGTACGATGTCGCCCTTAACGGTTGCGTTAGGTGCCTACTCAGGTGTCGGCTCGTCACTTGACTGTGGTTCTAAATTACGACGCACGTCGGCTATAGCCCTCGTGTAGCTCTAGTGCGATGATAATTCAAGCTAAACTATGTTTGATTAGATAAACTCATATTCGCGTGGCAAATGTTCTTGCCGACCGTCGTCGTCGTGAATGAGATGAAAGAAGGTTGCCGATCACTGGCCAACGCCTTATCTGCTGGGCTCTCATACCCTCCTTTAATTTATGCATTAAGCAGGCCTCTGCCTTTATTGGATTCTTTTGAGTACTCCGAAGCGTATAGTTTATCTGTTGACAGGCTCTGTAGGAGAGAAACTTACGATTTACCCGACCGACCGGTTGTCAAGAGCTGAGTTGGCTAGAATAGATGGAGATGTTTGGCGCAAAAAAAGTGTGAAAAGACGCCAAACACACCGCAAAACATTTATTAGCATTGTCAGAGCCAGATCTAAGAAAATTCATATAGTAATAGGCGCAACAAATTTTGGGGCCCCTTTACAGAAAAAGTTGTGTATGATTGCAATTAAGGATAGTGCTAGTTGGCTGTTGTATTTTTTTTTTTGCTATCATTTTATCGATCCATGTCCGGGGCCCGGATG
Source organism: Oedothorax gibbosus (assembly GCA_019343175.1). Classification (NCBI taxonomy): domain Eukaryota; kingdom Metazoa; phylum Arthropoda; class Arachnida; order Araneae; family Linyphiidae; genus Oedothorax; species Oedothorax gibbosus. Next base: position 235,072 of record JAFNEN010000456.1, on the reverse strand, counting down.
GCTGAGTGGTTTGGACCATTTCGCTAGCAGTCTGTGCGCTGTAACGGGTGCGGGTTCGATTCCCGCTTCGCCCTGGGTGTACTTCCTTCTCTGTGACAGTAAAAATTGCTTTCTGTGTCTGTCTATATTGACGAAGGCTATAAGCGGTCTCTGATCAAGCACACAAGCCGGAATATATATGTTCCTACCTTACCCCCCCCCCTCGGTCCATCTCCGAATCGAAGCAAAACTAAAAACAAAGTGGTATCTCAACATTTTTTTAAAATCTACTTAAATTTCAAGGGTCGAACAGCATTTACATTACTAGAAACATGAATTTAGGACTCAACATTTTAAAGCCTTATGGTGAACAAGCACCTGAGCATTGCAAAACGTTTTATTTTAAATCCTTCAAGCTCGGCCATATAAAATTCAAGAAGTGCAATTTGCGTTGTTGTACTAGATTTGATTTGAATGCACGAATGTGTTCTGGTATATAAATTTGTACTACTAGTCATACATGCACATACTAGTCATACATGCACACACTACATGCACATACTAGTCATACATGCACACACTACATGCACATACTAGTCATACATGCACACACTACATGCACATACTAGTCATACATGCACACACTACATGCACATACTAGTCATTTTAATTGCGAAGACTTATTTGTACTTGAAGTAGGCTAACATAAAAAAAATATTTACAATTTTATTTTTTACTAGAAAATATTTATTAGAATATCTTAAAAATTGTCTCTTTTTTTGTATTTGAAATGAGCCTCCGATAAAAATCAGCATTTTTAAGCAAGACATTTTGAGTGTGACTCGTAAGGGCTCGTACAAGGCTACTTCTAATTTATAAGGCCCGTCGCCAATATCTGTCGTATAGCTCTAGTGCAACGTTAATTCAACAAAACTAACCAAGATATAAATTGTACTCATGAACCTTATTTTGGCCACTTCGAAAAAAAAATAATGCCAAAAGTCTTTTGGGGTTTTGATCGAGCCTATTACGATTCAAGTAGAGCCATAAATTCCGTGTAGAGGGAGTGCATGTTAAATAGGCTCTTTAGTCACGACATGTACTTACGATGATGTCGCCCTTAAAAGTTGCATTAGGTGCATACTCGGGTGTTGGCTCGTCACTTGACTGTGGTTCTAAATTAGCCTTCGTGTAGCTCCAATGCGACGATCATTCAACCCAACCCTATTGTATGACCCTTATTTTGGCCACTTTAAAAAAATAACGCCACATAATGTCTGTTTGGGTTTTGTTTGTTCATTTTTGATTGAATTTTACAGTTTTAGCGCATTGAAGTCTACCAAATTAAAGTAAATTCTTCAGAAAATGTAACTTTAGTTACCTGGCGCCAATTCGTTATGCCCTAACGGTACTTATAAGTCCCATGAAAAAGACCGTTGTTTTCCTTTTTTCGTTGTTCGTGTAACTCAAAATAGATGGTAGTGGAGATTTTATTAATGTAGTATTCAGGGTTGGCATGGTTTTTACCACCCCCGGTAAATACCACGGTAAAAACCGGTATTTACCGACCTGGGAAAAACCAAATTATTGAAACAGTTGAAATGTTATTTAATGGGATAATATGAAATGATGAAATTCAAAATAATTTTAATTTTGTATTTCAATAAATATTCATCATGGCCTTAATATTTTTAAAAATTGACAAGTCTTCCTTAATTATTTTACATATATGGTAATTTAATAATCATGTGCTTTTGTTTATTATTTAAATATTCCCATCTGCATAGCCAGAAATAATTATTAAAATATTGTCTGTGGTAAATATTCATTTAACTATTGTAGAGGATAAATTATTATCAAGTTATGTCTATTAAATTTAGGAATAAAATCAAATGACTTTACTGGACTTTGGCAAACTTTAATGGCTATAGTGGGGATGAACAAAAGTGCGAAAAAGTTAGCAAGCGATCCTCCACCCAGACAGTTGCAATGACAGCCATAATACAAAGATTAGGATGTAAACAAAAAAGAAAAACTTATGTACACTTTTATAAAACTTTTTTATTAATTAAAAGGAATTTCCTAGGTAAGATATATACCAGAAAGAAAGGTATTTCCAGGTATTTACCAGTTTTTCCCGCTGGGATGGGAAATATTAGTTTTGGACGGAAAAAACCCAACCCGGGTAGTATTCAGTTTCTCAAAATATTAAAGACTGAAATGGTACATCATATTCATGCAGGAAAATTTCTTTGTTAGTCCGTACAATTTAGTTAGTATAAATAGAAAGGAGGAAACACGAAAATAAATTAGTCATAAATTGCATTATATGTTCCAACATTTTTTTTACTGTAAAATATATCATTAGATAGCTTCAAAATAGGCAACGGCAAATAATTTATATTAAATCTTAATTTTAGTGCATAAAGGCTTAAGTTTATCAGAATTTTCAAAATATAAAACAAATGAAGACCGTAGCACTGAACACTTTATGTAGGAGGCAAATAAAGTTACACGGAAGACGAAATTAAAGAACAGAAATTTAACGTTTTTATTCGGAACTGATGGTGTTAATGACATTCACGAAGTCGTTAATGGGTTAAAGTCAGTGCATAAAGGGTTAAGCCTATTACGATACATTGCCTCACTTGGCCAACCGGTTCCCCCATAGGTATTTGATCAGACGGCACTTTCGGTTTATTCCTTGCCTCCCTTGTCAAAAGAGCCCCCCAAACAAAAACGTTGCAATCAGCGGGCTCACCTGTAATGGGACGCCTTTTGAAAAGGTTCCAAAACCTTTCTGTTTATTAACTCATCTGTCAGGGCCGAGGAAATCGATGGAAGGGCCAAGCATGAAGAAGGCTGCCGGGCGAAGACCAATACAAAAAGTGGTTTGCCAACTGAAGCCATCGATCGCCTTGTAGTAAGCCCAAACAAACGTGATTTATTTGGTGCTACTCTAAAGTGGAGTTTGTGTAGGCTTATTACAACAACTTGGCGATTTTTGATTCTCTAATGGCTAATTCTATGTAACTGTAATGTAAGTCACAATTTGAGAGGAGCTTACAAGATTTTTAAATTTGGAAAATAAATCAAATTAAATAAAGCACACTGAAAAAAAAAATTCTAGTCCAACTACCAGAATCTGGTAGATTTAACCGTATTTTCTGGCTCATATGGAACACCAAAAAAATGTGGTTTATCTACCAGTATCTGTTTGGTAATGACTTTATGGTAAAATTACTAGAAAAATATGGTTTCATTACCATGACGTTCGGTAGCGCATTTGGTTTTATTACTTTATGTAGTGGTTTTTCTACCATATGTAGTGGTTTCATTTCCGTATATAGTGGTTTTATGACCGTATACCGTATTATTGCCGTGCACTAAGTTTATTTTACCGAATAAGATAACGTTAACCACATTGTTTGGTAGGTAATTTGGTATTATTACTGTACACAAAGGTATCGCTACTAAATAAGCTGGCAATATTAAACAATGTAGTTTGATAAATTTACCAGAATAACTGTGGTTGTATATTTTCATTTGAGATAAGGTTTGTGCGTCTACAAGGCTGATCAGTTATTTTTTATCTTTACAATCAGTAAACTGTTTAACAATTGAGAAAAATCAAAATGTCTGGAAGTACAGTGAAACCCTGATTTTCATACCTTTTCTCCAGCCTGGAACTTTTTCAGTGAGTTACATCGATATACCAGCTATGTTTTATTTATACGCTTTGTATGTTTTATTTTTTTGGACCCTGTGAAACTGTGTACAAACACCTGAGACACAAAAATGAGGTGTTTGTCAATTTGTGTAACCAACTACATACAAAAACTATAGACTTTTTGAACATTTTAAAATTTGCTAATTTATGAAATAATTACTAAATTTATAATAATTTTTTTTATTAATATACATAATTCAAAGTGAATTTGTTTGAAGTATTTAAAAAAAAGGAAAGCACATATTTAAACTAAACTTCCATTTATTAGACAGTTTTAAAACAAGAACAATAAAAAAACACAATTGTACAACAAAGTACAAATATATACAATCTGTTATTTTAAAATATGCTTTTCATGTGCCTATGCATGTTTTTACAAAGTTGCGGAAACTGGTTCTCTCTCTAGGTAATAGATAACAAAACTGAAAAAATTACAAAATAATTCTTTCTTCAAAATATAATAGAGAGATGAAAGTGGAGATGAGTTTTTGCAATTGGATAATGTAAAGGAAACAATTGGTATTATTTTCTTTCAAGTTATTGTTAGAGATAAAAAAAAATCATGTGCTATTATGTAGAATTTCAATTTTTTAATTATTCATGGTGTTCCAAAAAGAATAACGATTTTGACGAGCATTACTGAAAAGCTGCTCTAAATAACTAAATGATTTAAAATTAATGAGAAAGTACAAAGTTTTTTTCGGACCTTAATACGTACAATGCTGCACGGCATACTTGTATAAAATTACAAAGTATCTGTGCACACATCTAAAAGTAACCGTAACACAACTCTTACACGTAAACTCAATTTCCATATCTTTAAAACCATATATACGTAGGCATCACATAGATTTTCACAAACGTTACATGTAATATACATACGCCCTTGCATACTTCTTCATAACTTTTAAACCTACCCTCATGATACAAAATACATAACTGAACTAACAATCAAGCAGAAACAAGCAACACACAAAATTTAAATAGATGAATTGCACACACTGAAAGTAAGTAAAAAAATATATAAATGTTTAGATGAAATACAAAATAAAATAAAAATGATTCATACAAAAAGTATTCAATCAATAACTAGTCTAAAAAAACAAATAAGACAGTTCTTAACCAACCCGGTAAACCCCCACACGTATTTTAGTCTTATCAACAAACAGAAGTAATAACAACTTACAAAAAGTAAAAATCGACTACCAGTCAAATAAATAACTAAAAAGAGGCAGGCAATAAAATGACAAAGCAACAATTAAAAAAAAAGTTTAAACAACAAATAGAAAGTAGAAATCGCAATGTGTATCGAAATCAAAAACGTAAACAAAAAGTCACGCCGATAGGCCTAACTTTTCTAGTGTAAAAAAAACCCTAAAACCAAGTAAAATACAAAAAAAAAACACTGGCTATTAAAGTTATTAGCTGAAAGGTGAAATAAAACTAATTAGCACAATAATAATTAGCACAATAATAATTAGCAAAATAAGGCAAAAAAATACTCAAAAACTCACTGAGCTCTCAGAAATTGCAACATAGCACCGCCATGTTTGAAGAGTGAGATTTACCATACGTATTGGTAGTCAAAATTTCAGCTAATACCGTGGTATTTGGTAGGTATCATTGCGCTCAACATGATCCGATCACCCAGCATATGGTAAAAGACCGATGCTTTCTGGAAATTAATTTGGTTTGTTAACCATGCTTCTCGTAAAAAAACAAAGCGTATGGTAGGAAAACCATTTGTGGTGGTAAACTTACTTTTCATAGTTGTAAATTGTAATCTTACCAAACGTACGGGTAAAAAGAGCTATAATTTTAGATACCAGAAATTCTAGTAATCCGTTACCAAAACGAATAGTAAGGTTACTAATTGAATGGTTTAAGTACCTGGTATTCTAGTTTTATTACTAGAAATACCATTACCATACAATTATGGTTTTTTTGCAAGAATTTTTTTTTCAGTGCACGTTACATTATAGTTTTAATAAGTGTAGATCAGCTATTCCGCTAAGGTTATGGTTATAATCACTTAACACACGTGACTTACCCTATGTACAGAAAAGGTAATTTTGCACGGAATTAGCCTAATACAAACTACTAGAGGCACGCCCCTGCTCGATATCGCTCGCCAACCCCCCAGGAACTGCTTGCGCATATCCCTTTGGATCGCTTCGCGATCCAGGTTCGCTTCGCTCGCTCACCGCTACACCGTTGCTTACTGTTCTTGAAATCTTCTTGGTATTCGAAAATGAGATTTCTAAGAATATTTACTTATTAACATTTTAAAATGCCAACTTCTTGCTGAGCTGTTGGTTGTTCAAATCATTTGTTAAAGAAAGCTTGAATGGGAAAAAAATTCCTATATGACAGTCACTTTATTAGTGAAACCGAAACAAACAATGAAATACGGATAAATGAAAACAATAGCGTTACATCATGTGAAACATACCCCTTTACAATTCCTAGTTGTTGTTTTTTAATCTATGACATTAAGCACTATTATGGTTCATAGATGTCATATTCCAAGATGAGCCTTTTTTTAATGATCATTAATTTGCAGTATATATTAAGTAGTAATATCAGTTGAAAGAGGGCCCCTGAGATTTAGCAAAACCTCTAAAAATAATAAATATTTTTTTTTGTCCCTATTTTTCTGAAGGTTTTTTTAAAAGATGACAATGAATCATTCAATTAAGAAATTGCTAACGCTCCCGCATACAAAGGAATTTTTTGTAATTATTTTTCTAAGAGAAAAAGAAAATACTGTAAAGAAATTAGGTCATTTTTACTTTAAAAAAAGATTTGTTCTCATCTCTCCCCTCAAATCGATTTTCGGTAACCTGATATTTCCCACCGAAGTGACTAATTGGAATCGTCTCAATGTGCTTCATCTATTTATGAAGGTAAGAATAATATAGCGATGTTAGATGCGCGAAAAAAAACGGAAGCCATCTGAAACTTGCTAAATTGGGTTGTTTCAGATGACGTAAGTTTCCAGTTTTCATTCTTCCTTCCGCGAGTTCATTGATTTTTTTCCGTTTCACTCTCCATGCGCGGTAAAATTGTGCAAATAGTCTCTTTAATACAGTATAACCCAGTTATACAGGGTGGCGCCAATAAAAGTGGCCCCGGCGTAGAGAATGCATTGGGATACTTGGCGGGAAAAGATATTGAAGCCATCTGAAAGCCTTCAAGTCGAAATAAAAAATTATTCAAGCGTGCAACTTCACTTGACAAACCTGTTTTTGCATTGGTTGGATTGGATTAGCATTGCATTAGAGCTACCAGCTACTCTTATTGGAGAATTCAGATCTTCAGAGTGCGTAAGTGTAAGTTGATCAATACACAGGTGAACATGATACTCACATTGCAGCAGAGAGTGTTCATTGTAGAAAGTTTTATTAAAACAAATTCTTGGGAAAATGTGGTCAGTTAGTTATTAAATGATTTAAAGGTGTAAAAGTGCCAAAACAGAGTGATGCAACGATTAGTTATGAAATGGCAGGATCATTTTGACAGGATCTTTTTTAAACACGTTCAAAAACAGTCCGAAACCACATTTTATGTCTTGCAATTAATTTACAGAATGTTTTGTATTAACAAAAACAAAAAGCTCCGATTCTTTAGGATAAATAACGGCCGAAATAATCACTAGTGGGAAGTTTGTTTGCACAGCTGTGTACAAACCTTCAGTTTATATTGCATTCCAAATAACTTGCCAAACCATAGTTGCCGGCAAATAATTCGCCAAGCGTTTGTTTGGGCTTAATATTGAAGCGTTCAATAGCTTCACTTAGCGAGCCTGTCTTTGCATTGGTTTTTGATTTGGCAACAATTCTATCTTCTTATCTCCATAACGGGGCCACTTTTATTTGCGCCACCCTGTAGCTTCATTCAAGGAACCGCTCGGTTTAAGACGTTATTCACGACTAACGTTATAAACATGGTTGGATATGAAGTGTTGCAAATCATGTAAAATACACATTATGTACTCATATTAATAATTATAAAGTTATCAAATAGCATCTATTGAATTTTAACCCTATGTGCTATTAGTAAAAGTTTAATTTCTCCGGTCAATAATCTTTTTTGGTCTGTAAATAAATTTCAAATTTGATTTCGTATCATTCCATGAACTTTTCATATTTTAGTGAATAAAAAATACAATTTTTAAAAAAATTCAATTCTTTGAGAAGTCATTTTTGACATCATATAATAGTTATTTATGCAACTAGTGTGAGAAGTAAGGCTTTTTTAAACGATGTGAATAAAATATTTCACGAGCGAGTGAAATAAATTCACGAGTTTAAAAAAGGCTATTTTCAACGTGTTGCCATACACTATTTTTTATAATAACGTGCAAAAAAAGTAATTATTAAATTGGCATTTATTAATTGGCTTATTAGTTATTTTATTATTACGTTCAAATGATTTGAAGGTGATTATTTATATTAATGATTATTTTAAAATCACGTGCGAAAAGTATTTCTTAGATAGGCATTGGAAATAAGACACCAAATAAAGATTCGGGTTCAACTAAAGAATTTTGCACTAATCACAAAGCCGCCGAATAAAATACCATTCTCAAATAAGAATTTTACACCAATCAAATGCTCTTATTTACTTTGTCGCACTAGTGCGTCAAAGTAACTTTGAAACACGATTTCGTTAAATGCATCACTTTTGCCACGATTATTGATTTGAAAAAGTTAGTTTTTTTTGCACGATATTATAAAATAGTTATTTATGCAACAAGTGTGAAAAGTAACACTTTTTAAAACTAGTGGATTTTATTTCACGAGCGAGTGAAATAATGACACGTGTTTTAAAAAGTTTACTTTTCACACGTGTTTCATACACTATTTTTTATAATTACGTGAAAAAAATCAAATCTCATTGGTTCAAAAATAATTCACGTGCTAATTTTTTTACGTAAAGAAGATCGGCATCGATAAATCTCTGGAACTACAAAAGGCAAACTTATTTTTAGTTTAAAGCCTAACATTTGAACATGGATACTGATACGAATTTTGAGCCTCTAGAAGAGATAGAAATATAGAAACTTTTCATACACCTTTTCGTAAATTTTTCTTGATTTTTCCGGAAGCATATTTGAAGTAACATCATTAGCTGCTATTTTTATCTCTTCTGGAAGCTCAAAATTCGTATCAGTATCCATGTTCAAATGTTTTACTTTAAACTAAAAAATAAGTTTGCCTTTTGTCCAGAGATTTATCGCAACCAATCTTCTTTACGTAAAAAAATTAGCACGTGAATTATTTTTGAACCAATGAGATTTGATTTTTTTCACGTAAGTTTTACTTGAAATGTTGGCATCTTATAAAAGATGAAAAAAAGTACTTTTTTCACTGCTTTTGGGTGAAAAAAAGTAATTTTTTATCACTGTTTCTAAAAAGTATAACTTTTCGCACGCGTCTGATATTAAAATTACAGTGTAATAGTCGGATTTTTTTCACGCAATTATAAAAACTTATTTTTGAGCATTACAACCGGAGAGTTAATTGAAAAACCGTCGTTATAAGCAAGATATTAAATAACACTGAGGGGCAATGAAAGGGGACGAACATTTATTGTGTTATAAACGAGTTTTCGTTTTAACCGAATTTGACCGTAGTTTTTCTAAGAAAAACAGTAAATAAAATATGATTTATGAAATTTTAATGATGATCACAGAGTCGAAAAACTAATCACTGAAACAAATCTGATCAGGCATTACCAATATTTTAATTTTGTAATTTTACTATCGAGCTGTCAAAATTATGTAAATAGTCTTATTTTTTATAGTAGTTTTTTCAACAAAAAAAAAAAACGTCAATAAGATTTGTTTTATGAAATTTGAATGAAGATTTCATAGTCGAGAAGTAAATCGCTGAAACAAATCTGATATACAGCATCTTTATCCTATTCCTACCTCCAACGATACCCCGTTCCCAAAGGTGTAGGCAAGTTTCCTGAGATAATGAGTTACCAAAAAAGAAAAAAAAAGACGCCATTGAAATTAGAGATAGAACAAAAAACGACGAGATGACGTTGACGAAATCAGTCCCGGCTCCGGAATGACAGTTCTGACACATCCAATGTTCCACTGACCGGAAAAAAGAACAGAATAGTTACCGAGGTGTAAATGGAGGAATGCAGAGTTATTCTTACCTGCGTTTTTTGTCTATCTTTTTATTCGAAAGAGAATGTGCATCGATATCTTGGAGATATCGGTCTGTAACCCGCTTTCAAATTCGGTTCCATCCGTCGAAGTTTCAATTTTTTTGGTTGGTCTGGGACATATATATTCCCGACAGCCGATAAGACAGAAACCGACAGCCGAAATGTCGATAAGCCATTAACCCGACAGGCCATAACCAGACACTAGAAAGACATATTTTTTTATACCTAAATTTTTGTTTTCGAATTTAGAATGTTTATTTTAAATAAGATATAAAAGTTTGTTGTTAAAAATTATTGGGTATTATTAAATATTTGAACTCGGCGCGAAAAACACCATTAACTTACTCTACATTACCTATAAGAATAAAAAAATTATATCCATCGGGACCAGACCACATAATAAATAAGTCCAAATTATTTAACGAAAACACAAAAAAATAAACATAAACAATGCACTCTATAATACTCCGAAAAATCATGTTTGTGATTTCCGTATAAAATGCATTTCGAATATAACACTATGTTTACATAACAACAAATGAAATATCCCCTTCTTCCCATTTGCAAAAATAAGTACCTTAATTAAGCATAACGGCATTAATTTGTTGGGATTTCGAACCTATCTTGATTTCGGCTGTCAGCATTCAAGCTTGTGGGGATTTCAGCTATCGGAATAATGTCAGGAACCCTTTTCAAATACAAATACAAAAATTGTCGACCAACAACAGACCAGAGGCCCAGCAAGGTTGGTCCAAAATAAATCTGATACTTTACCAATTTCAAATGACTATCTAGATTCTTCTTAAAATCTTCTACTCTCTTCGAATACACCAAATAATCTGGTAAAGCATTCCACTCATTGACAACTCTATTGTAAAAATAATGTTTTCTTACCTCCCTTCTAAAGCATGATTTATTCAATTTCTGATCATGTCCTCTGGTCCGGCTATTTAAGGTAAAACCTAAGCCCTCCATGTCTCCCTGTTTTTATGAACTTGAATAACTGAATTAAATTAACAATACTTTCAACTCGATAGTCGTGAGAGCTGTTCTTTGAAACAAACCTTCATGTTAAAATTCCTGCCGAAATTCTGGTTTTGAATTTGGTGTTTTTCTTTTTATGGGGAAGTAAAGTTTCGATCTGGTTAAATGTTCTGGCAGAATGAATGTGTAAAAAATGAAAATTTAAAGGTGTGAAATGTAGGAGACTTAATCTATAATCTAATCTATACTTAAATATTCTGTCAGTTAACTTTTGGTTTTAGTTAAGATTTCGGTGTGTGAAGTAAATTTTTATTATTACTGTTTTATTTAACATGACATTTTTCTATATTTATGTTATCATAGTAATTTTAAATGCAGTTGAATCGCTTCGAATCGATTCAAAACTCGCAGTATTCTTACATTAAGTGCCATTTAGAATATTTAATACATTTCCTGCAAGGTCAATATATTAATACCAGGGATCGGAGTAACGCCGTTACTTGTAACAGTTATTTTTTAGGGAACGCCAACGCCGTTAGATTTTTCAGAAAGAAACTGTAACTTAAGGGGGAATGGGCGCGCTGGACTGGGGGTCTCCAAAGCAAAGCGCATCAGTGTTAATCCTATGGCGAAAAAAAATATTTTCTCTGCCACGTTTCTCCGGCTGTATTGAATATTTTTACAAGCGGATTTTTTTATGTTATAAATGTAGTTGACTTACAGGTCCCGACCTTCCCACTTTTTGAAATTGGTTCGAATATTTTTTTTAATTTTCAGTAAATAATTGTACACAAAATATTCGAAGCAATTTCAAAAAGTGGGAAGATAGAGACCTGTAAGTAAACTACATTTATTATTTAAAAAGAAAACCGTTTGTAAAAATATTCAATACAGCCGGAGAAATGCGGCAGAGAAAATAGTTTTTTTGCCATTGGTTTAACACTGAGGAACTTGAGTTTGGAGACCCGCGGTCCAGCGCGCCCATTCCCCCTTAATTACTTTTAGCGGTATGTAACGAAAATATTCGTAACTTTCCAAAGGCTGCCGGATGCCAATTTGAAAATGCATCTTCTATAAAATTAGAAAAAAAAATTAATTAAATATAATAGCAGTTTTTTGTTTATGCGTATGTTTCTTTAATTTTGGTTCCCTTTGAAAAGCGGTAAGATGGTTTAATTCCTATTTTTAGCTTGAGTTATATTTATATGTTGACTCAGAGCCTGAAGTTTTTAAAAGTAACTATAATAGTTACTTTTCGTATTAAGTAGTAACTGTAACAGAGTTACATTTTTTATAAAGTAAATGTTAATATAACAGTTACTTTTTAAAAGTAAGTTTCCAATACCTGATTATGACATACAAGGACATTCTTTAAGCGAAGGCCGCGGAAGTTTCTATTTACTATTGCTTTAATTATGTGGATGTGGTTTAGATTGTCGAAGATTTGTTTTTTAAAGTTTCGCTTGCTATTGGGATTTTGGCGCCGCTTTGATAAGCGCGACCGCCCCGCCCTTAGATCCCACTGACTACTTCGTGAATACCATTAACACCATAATCTCTCTATATTAAAGAAAAGTATTTCCGAAAAAAAACATGTTAAATATGTTATTTAATTACGTTTTTCGTGTAACTCTACATAAATGGTTCAGGACCACGGTCTTCATTTGTTTTGCCCTATTCACTCCCAAAAAGTTCCTACGCATATATTCTTTATATAAACATATTTTTCAAACAATTATGTATTTAGAAGCATGTTTGGCAAATAATTATAGTTTAACAACAATTTAGCGGAATTTGAGGTTTTGAGCGCTAATACGACAAATGTTTTGTGTGCTATGGATAAAAAAAAATCTGTCAGTATTTTTGTGATTAATAGTGTAACGAATGACAATATTCACAATATAAGACATCGGAACAATAGGACTATTCCACTATTTTATTAAAAAAACATTTTAAGTTCGATTAATTCAGTTTAGTTATTTTTACAGAAACCATTTAAATTTTAAAGCAATGTAGACCTCAATCTGTCCCAAAAGAGTACTTATAGTCAAACTCATAGTCTCCTTGCACAGAAGCCACGGCCACGGGTGGAGCTATAAAACGCGCGGAGCAATCAGATAAAGACAAAATAAAACGGATGAAATTGCCTCTTCATCTGATTGCTCCACGCGTTTTATAGCTTTGCCCATGGTCGTGGCTTCTGTGCGAGGAAACTGAGTTTAAATATAGATCGTTCTGTTTTGGCGGGGAAAACTTCCAAGGTGGCCGGTAGGGGGCCACGACTTCAGGTACGTTACAATCATAGATATCATAGTTAAAGTATTAGATTGGCAGATCACGTGACCTCTAATGCTAACGACGTAAATGCTATATCCAATGCATCCAATGCTAATATCGTAAAAATACTAGCTGCATTTTGAAATCTTTTTCTGGTATTTTTTTTTTTTTGTAATTTTAGAATTAATGTATTTTTTCGTAGTATTTTTCTCCTTAAAGTGGCAGCAACACTGGCCATTTTGACCTCTTAAAATTTCTCCATGCGCGTCCCGTCGTTAGCATTAGAGGTCACGTGATCTACCAATCTAATACTTTAACTGTGATATCTATATGGTTTTTGACCTCTTGCGCAACTTTTTGTATTCCTCCGCGGAAAGGAAATTCATAACAGGATAGTATAGGTCCAGGATAGTATTTAACAGTATAATTCCTCACTCCACGGTGTGTTGTGAAAGAAACACAGAAACCGTGGCAAAAAGTTCTCGAAATTGTTGCTGCCACTTTAAGGAGAAAAATACTACGAAAAAATACCATTTAATTCTAAAATTACAAAAAAAAATACTTGAAAAGGATTTAAAGTCACTAAAAAGATTCCAAAATGCAGCTAGTATTTTTGCGATTTTTTTTTTTGTAATTTTAGAATTAAATGGTATTTTTTCGTAGTATTTTTCTCCTTAAAGTGGCAGCAACACTGGCCATTTTGCCCTCTTAAAAGGCCTCCATGCGCGTCCCATCGTTAGCATTGGAGGTCACGTGATCTGCCAATCTAATACTTTAACTATGATATCTATGGTTACAATAGTTCATTCTAACTTTTGTTTGAATCTGAAATATCTTATAAATAAACCGCTGATAATGCACGACTTCCGAAATCTGCTTGACCGGTTCTTTATTTTTTTTTTTGATACAATTAATTAATAAGCTGCTTCGGGGTATCGGAATTTTTTTGAAAGCTAGAACATTCTGGTTTACATTTAAGAAAAGTTAGTACTAAGAGAAATTGTAAAATGAAGTTGTGAAGCGAATGGGGCTGTGCACATATAACGTTATCATTTTAGGGGGGGAGGGGGTAAGCAAAATGATATCGTAGGATATCGAGAGGGGGGGGGGGGTTAAGTTTTTGATAACATTATCATTTTTTATTTATTTATTTAATTTCAATTTTCGTACATCGTGCAATATTCGCGAGTTTATTTCTAAATTTAATTGTGTGAAATCATTTTTTAAAGGAAATTTAAGGCACAAAACACATACAATATTCGATTGATTGAAATAACACCAGAAATATCACACCTACACTCCAGCCAACATTACTGATAATTATGGTATTGATATCGACTGTACACCAATCATTTTATGAAGGAATGGGTGTGATATAGAATTAAAAGCTTAAATTTTCTTTTTGTACCTGATAACGATATCATAGAGTGGGGGGAGGGGGGTCGTGTAATGATAACGCTTGATATCGAGGGGGGGGGGGGGTCAAAAATATGTGTAAAATTGGTAACGTTATATGTGCACAGCCACAATTTTACAAAGGTTCACGTGTATGTACCTCTGGAGCGAAGAGGTTATATTTTGTTTATTTCGACAAACTTAGCCGAAATCTCATTTCCGCGTGGCGCCGATGGACGGGTTGACCCCAGTCATTTCTTAATCGCCCTTTGTCTCACTGGGCAAGGAAACTGGACCGTTGTAATTCGGTGCAACTTCCGAAACTGTTACAAGAAGAAAAAATAAAGAATCGCAGCAGATAAGGTATGGATCGTGACTGAGGACTAAAAAGAAGATCTCTCGCGTAGACGTGTTTACGTTCACTTGGTGGAGGCCAGGAGGATGGTTGGCGCGAGAAAAGATAAAGTGAAGCCTTCTTATACCTTTAAGACCCCGTCAGACGGCGGTGATTTAAGTTTATGAGACTAAACTTTAAGAGTTTTATCGAAAAAGTTGCCTCAAACAGCATCAATGCCAGCAACTCCTTAAAAACCACGTCATTTTTTATACAAATAACGAATGGTCCAAGTCAGCTGCTTCGGTATCGATATTTTTGAAACGCTTGAACATTCTCTTTTATACCCGCTTGATCGTGATAGCTCGGTCGGAAAGGGTTAAGAGCGAATGAGCCCGATTGACCGCGGGTTTCCAAAGTTCCTCGGTGTTAATCCAATGTTGACAAAATTATTTTCGAAGCCACATTCCTCCGGCTGTATTGAATATTTTGTCAAACAGAATTTTTTTTAATGATAAATGTAGAATAAATGTAGAAAGACTTACAGGTCTCTATAATCCCACTTTTTGAAATGGGTTCGAATATTTTGTGTAAAATTGTGCATTGAAAATTAAAAAAAAAATATTCGAATCCATTTCTAAAAGTGGGATTGTCGAGCCCTGTAATGCAGTTACATTTATTACATAAAAAACCCGTTTGTAAAAATATTCAATACAGCCGGAGATATGCGACTTAAACAAGTAGGTTTGTTACAGAATCTGTCACTTATACCGCTTCCACCCAACATTTGTGCTCAACAGGAAACAAACTATTTATACACCTCAGAAAGAAATTCGCCAAACAGAGCCTTTAGCTAGTTGTAATTAAACATTTAAACGATAAAATTAATTATTTTCATTAATCTTCTTTCTCAGATTTAATAATTAGACTTTATCGTTTGCTTAATTTGTTTGAAGTTCGAAGAATAATAATGTAATCTTTTTTAATAAATATCTTTGTGTCGCTACAATTTACCATTTACATTTCTTTTGAAAATTCAGTCATTTATCGTTTGTTAAATTAATTTACAGTTCGAAAAATATATAATTAGTGCAATTGATGCTTTAAAAATAAAAGCGAAACTTTGCATATTTTTTTTATGCCAAGTTAGAATTCTCTATGCATCCTTCTTCATACATATATAATAAACCATCAAAAGAACTCTATTGTGATATTACAACAATCCAAACTGAATTTATATCGTATAAATAAATATTCTTTCAAAAGTGTTTATTTTTATTTTAAATAAAGTTTCTCATACGTTTAACGAAATGGCAACAGTGAAAATATTGAATAAAAATGGAATTTGCATGTTATTTCAATGTAGATTAAATTTTTAGTTATTTAAATTTTAAATAAACTTTTAATTAAATTTTTTTAATGAAATTTGGAATGTAGCCTAATCTGATTTTTTGCTTCAAAATGACGTATCCTACTTGTCTATGGGACTTGTGGATGGCAACAGTGAAAATATGAATAAAAATGTAATTTGCATGTTATTTCAATGTAGATAAAAAAAAATTAGTTATTTAAATTTTAAATAAACTTTTAATTTAATTTTTTTAATGAAATTTGGAATGTAGCCTAATCTGATTTTTTGCTTCAAAATGACGTATCCCACTTGTTTGTGGGAATTATGGTTCTTTTTGTGAAAGTGGGTGACAGACAGACGGACGGACGGACTGAACGATTATAATACCTTCCACTTTTTACGTTATAAACGTAGTGTGGAAGCTAAAAAATTCCCATTGGATTTACCACAGAGGCACTTAGGTTTGGAGACCCGCGGTCCAGTGGGCTCATTCGCCCTTAAAGTCGCCAAGTGATATTATGTCCAAACAAACCACAGGCCTCCTCAAAGCGAAATTATCTTGCATTTAATGAATAAAATTTCAATAAATACATGCATAAAAACGGATTTTAATTATGAAAACGAAACATTGAAGGATTTTAATTCATTATGATTGATAATTAATTTATATTGATAATGAGTAGATTTTAATAAACTATGATTGATAATTCCTGAACTTTAATTTTAATGGATAATTAATTAGCTAAGTTAATTACAAGAGTGGTCTTAGCCCCTCACTTTAGGAAATAGCAACAAAACATTTCAAATAAAACTAACTTATTTAAAAAAAAAATTGAAAGCTCTAATTGTAACATTTTTTGAAAATGACCCATATGCCGAGTCTGCAAAAGCAAAGTTTACCCCCAAAAGCAGCCCCATTTCGAAGAAGACTCCTCTATGGTTGAAGATATATCTACGCTCTGAAAGCAGCTTCTCGGCTTCGCTGGAATGCGTGCACGTGTTGATCTGTAAACCGAAACCCCAGTCATCAAACGCATTCTTCGGCAGTCGAGTTGTTGAAAGACGGTTGTTTGCCCTGAGAGCCCCCCCCCCCCCCCTTCAGGGGCCACCCTCCCTCTTTCGGGAGGTTCAGAGTATAAGGGGATTTATAAAATCGCGGTTACTTACGGTTGACTTACAGCTTTCTACTTACGTAAAACGGTTACTTACAGCTTTTATTTTTTTCTTGCTTTGAGTCGCTCGATGCAGGCTTTTTACTTACAAATACCTTAGATGAAATTGTATAAGAGGTAATGAAAGTATTGCAAGGGGGTCAAAAATTCGAAATGTAGATTTTAGGTTTTTTTTTGTTACTCGTTTTGGAGAGTGCTGAGAAAGTTCTGAAAAAGTTTTTTTTTTTTTAAAGTTCGTCTGTTAGACAGTCTGAAACCCCTCTAACTAAACCCCTCTAACCCTTTCAGCTCGAACTAAAAGAAGTTCTTACTTCAAATTTAGTACACAAGTTCCCCGTACCCAGTTCCGGATTTCTAAATAGGCTAAGTAGGCTGCAGCCTAGAGCGGCGAATTTTCGGGGGCTGCAGATTTTAAGACCAAAGCGGCATTCGGCATAAATAAATTATTATAGAGATACTAATATTTTTAAGAAAGAAAGGAAAATTACATCAATGTGAAACCGTAAACGTATTAGCACTAATATTTAGTGATAATATATAGTAATATTATCATTTAGTATTAATTATCATAGTTATGAATTATTCAGTAATATATAGTGACAAAAATCGATCGTAGCCTACAGGCGGAAAATCTTTAAATCCGGCCCTGCCCGTCGGACATCAAAAGGCCAGTAAATCGTATATGAGCAAATGGTAGCTGCAATAGAATGTTTTAGGTCTTAAACAGGGCCTGTTCTAGGAAATCTCAGACTATAGGCACAACCTATTTTGGGGGCCCCTTTACGGAAAATTTTGTGTATGATTTCCAGTAATGATGATGCTATAAGACCTATGCTTCCTTATAAACATCGATCAAAACAATCACGTTAGGTCACTTTCTTAGTCAAAATTGAGCAAAAAACAAAGTGGAGTATCAGATTTTTTAAAGTTTACAGATATTTGGATTACAGCATTTAGCACAATAGGAACTGTAATTAAAGGGCCCCTAAAATTTGGGGGCCCTAGGCCCGGGCCAACGGGCCTTATAGAAGAAACAGGCCTGGTCTTAAAGTTATTGAAACAAACACATCGGGTGTATAATTACCTTTAACGGTATTTGATTTATTGAGTGGTTATTGAAAGTAAAATACTCTTCTAACAGTTAAAATAATCTTTTAAACAATTCAATTTTTATGTATTTTATATAATTTTCCACCGATTTTTGTGTTGAGTAAATATAAAATAATAAGAATTTAAAAAAAAAGGACCAAAGTAAATGGTTTGGGGCCGAAATTGCAAGTTTCGAAGGATTAGTTTTGTTGGGTGTTAGCGCCGCATTAGAGATACTTGTAGGGGGTTAGAGTCCTGCCCTTTCAAAACAAGTAAAAGATACCGATTTGTTACGACGTCCTTGTGCCATGAGTTGGGAAACATTCTTATTTGAGGGGGTCTTACTTTTTTCCCCTTTTGATGTTGTGATTGGATTGAAGCTCCCTTTTTCCACACAGATTCTCTTATCACCATAGAGCTGGGTGTTCACTGTTCAGGACGTGTTGAGGCACGTTGGCACCCGGTTATTATTATTATTATTATTATTTTTGGGGGGGGGGACTGTAATTGTTCGTTACTCTTAGTGACATGAATAAATCTCAGTCGATAAGCAGAAAAAAAACTGAAGAAAGTTTATCATTTCGATTTATAATATTTGTTCAGTTAGAGAAAATACGTGGCGCCATATCGCGCTACCAGATGCCTGGGACAAAATCTGAACTTTACAGGGACATTTAAAGCGTCCACCAAAAGTTTCGGCCGGCGGAAAGTGTCTGACAGTATGGATTATTAACTGTTAACAGTATTTTCTAAAACATACACAAAAATCAGCTCTGAGAAAATGGGGTACTAAGTTAACTTATATTTTACCTACCTTTTTGATGCCCCCGGCGCTTGTAAATTGGCTGTCGGTCCACTCTAGCAGGTATGCATACACTAAAAGTATATGAAAACAGTGCCTAATCCGATATATTTCATTATTGAGAAAATAACATAGGTCTGGGGGCTCTTGGACTATTCTAATCTAGTTGGTATTGTTCTGACCGGGTTTTTGACTGTAACAATTCCCGGCGGCAACCCTGGGATCGTGACTCGACAGAGGGGGGGGGGGGGGGGCTTTTCGGACGCGTCAAATCTCGATAGGAAAAATGTTGTAATTAGGCCAATATTATGTGCCGGGGCTTGATTGACGTGACCTTACGCTGCCTCCAACGTGCAATTTCCTCGCCTAATTGCCGCATTAACTCGGCACACAACACGGAGGTGCCTGTGCTAAAAGACAGCTTTAGCACCTCCAGTTGCTTCGCTGAGCCACAGAAATTAGCAGATCTGTTTCTGAGAACTTAACCGTTATGAAGTTCTGATGGGCCCACAGTAGTTAAAGGCTACGGAGGCCGATTTCTAGTCTTATTCAGTTCTACGGAAGAAGCTACAGAAGCAGATCTATTTCTGAGAACTTAACCTTTAACTACTGTGGGGTCCATCAAAACTTTGTAATGTCTGCGGAGGCCGATTTCTAGCATTATTAAGTTCCACGAAAGGAGCTACAGAAATTAGTAGATCTGTTTCTGAGAACTTAACCTTTGACTATTGTGTACCCATCAGAACTTTGTGAAGTCTACGGAAGAAGCATACAGAAATTAGCAGATCTATTTCTGAGAACTTAACCTTTAACTACTGTGGGCCTATCAGAACTTTATAAAGTCTATGGAGGCCTATTTTTAGCCTTATTAGGTTCTACGGAAGAAGCTACAGAAATTAGCAGATCTATTTCTGAGAACTTAACCTTTGACTACTGTGGGACCATCAGAACTTTGTAATCTACGGAAGAATCTACAGAAATTTGTTGATCTGTTTCTGAGAACTTAACCTTTGACTACTGTGGGACCATCAGAACTTTGTAAAGTCTACGGAGGCCGATTTCTAGCCTCTCTTATCAAGTTCTTCAGAACAACACAGATCACACGGAAGGTGAGGTTAGTTTGAATCATCGTCGCACTAGAGCTACACGAGGGCTATTGGCGAGGGTGTCAGCTCGACTGTGTTTTTAAATTACGATGCCCCTCGCCAATAGCAATTTCGTCCCCTATTGGAAGCTTTAGAATGAAACAGTTAACTATTTAAAGAAAAAAAAATGATTTTTATGCAATGAAAAGGATACAATTTCCCCAAATGTAATGCACCGTCCTCAATAAATTCGGATACTCAGCAACGCTTCGGAGAATTGGAGTACTACTGTAAAAAAATAATTCAATTTCTTAAGCCTTATTTTTAGTGGTTTATTCAGCTACTGAAAATCACAAAAGATTGAATAGACGAGATTCTCCCCCAAAAGTGTTGTTGAAGGGGAGTGGTGTTGGCTAGAGGCATTAATGCATAGAGTTAAGAATGAGATCTAGATGCTGCCGGACAAAAATCAATGCAAAACCCGGTTTGCCAAGTGAAGCCATCGATTGCTGTGTAGTAAGCCCAAACGTTATCGGCGAGCTATTTGGCGCGATTCTACATAATAGAAGTTTCCATAGGCGACTTGGCGATTTTTGACTCTTTAATAAAAGCTATAATTACAACGCATTTTTCTTACCTGTAAATGGAATTACTACCATCTTATGTCAATTCAAATCTCGTGCCACAGCCTAAACTGCTCAAACAGTCATTTTATGATTTTTTTTATAATATCGTGCAAAAAAAACTTTTTCAAATCAATAATCGTGGCTTAAGTGATGATTTTAACGAAATCGTGTTTCAAAGTTACTTTTACGCACTAGTGCGACAAAGTAAATAAGAGCATCTGATTGGTGTAAAGTTCTTTATTTGAACGTGATTCTTTATTTTGCGTCTTATTTCCAATGCCAATCTAAGAAATACTTTTTGCACGTGATTTTAAAATAATCATTAATATAAATAATCACCTTCAAATCATTTGAACGTGATAATAAAGTAATTAATAAGCCAATCAATAAATGCCAATGTAATACTTTTTTTGCACTTTATTATAAAAAATAGTGTATGACAACACGTTGAAAATAGCCTTTTTTAAACTCGTGAATTTATTTCACTCGCTCGTGAAATAATTTATTAAACTCGTTTAAAAAAAGCCTTACTTTTCACACTAGTTGTATAAATAACTATTAATCGACGCTTTTTAAGGAATAAAATGATGCGTTTCGGCATGAACTAACATTGAGTGAGCGGTTTCTCTGGGCTTACTAGGGTTGCTTGGCGACGAAGGCTTCACTTCGTTTTGCGCCAAGCATCTCGATCTTATTCATTCATTTATGGTCCCCGCTCCCTTTTGAAAATCTCTTTTCCACTTTTTAGGCTCTTTTCAAATCTTTTTTATGGGAAAAAGATATACATTAACGGACTTATTGTTAGGGCTATGCCCCTACCCCAAGGCCCTTTCAAAAACCGAAATATAATTGAACCGAATTTAAAATATTGAGATTTTTGTTTGTTGTAAGTTATGAATATTTTAAGAGTGTAATGGGTGCCGGCAACTTAAGTGTTTAACAAAAAATTGCTTTAAAGTGACGAGTTTTTTTTAGTAGAGTGGTTGAACGTTTTAAGAGGAAAAACATGATTTTCTACTGTATATTGGCAATATTATCTATGGTCTTGTAGCTTAAATTCTATACAAAACAAATTATCAACTAAATTAAGTATCAAATAAACAAAAAAAAAAATTATAACGTCAGAGCTTACAACTCAAAATATATACGTTTAAATAATTGCCATTTTTTTAATCCTTAGAATTATTAGTTGATTCTTTTAGGTATATTTTTTTAGAGTTTTAAATATATTCCATTAATTATGATGTGTGTTTAAGTCTCTTGAATTTGTGCTTTTAGTAATGTAAATTATTTTTCTTTTCAGGTAAGCCCTTAATTATTTGCAAATATCAACATTTTATGCTATATCACCTGGTAAGATTTTTTTTAAATTATGAAATAAAAATGCACTATGCATGTGTGTGTAAATTTGTATGGAGTATCGCTTAAGTCTCGTTATTTTGCTATTTTTTTTTTTTAAAGATTTTATGTACATTTTATCTATGTTATTTTAAGAACAAATGTTGATTTTCGTATTTTTCCGTATTATAGAGGAACTTTTATCTAACCAATATAACTGTATCGCTAAAATACCTTCCAATATTATTTATATTATAGTTTAAACTCGAATGTAACAACGCATATATATTTTTTTGCGAAATAAATCTTTAAGTAATTAATAAAAAATCTTTTTAAAGTTTTTTTTTTCATCGGTACTTCACGTGATCACAGGCCCGTCAATTTGGCCGACGTCACATGTAAACAAACAAACCGGCGTGATTTTTTTTTTTTTTTTTTTTGTAATTAAACTTGTTTTAATCTCGTTTGCTATTAAAACAATAGTTATAGAGATAACGGAAGTCGGTTTTACAGAAGCGGATCGTTCAAATTTGCCTAAAGTAGATTCCAATATGGTGTTTCAAAGTTTGTTTATACTTACTGATGACGTCGCAGATACCACGTGACAACCAGAAAGCGTTTTCGCCCGAATTTTAAAATTTATTTATTTTTTATTTTTTAACAAAATTTTAAAAATAAATAGTCGTGTTTTTTCATTTTTTCGTCGTGTTTTTATTTACATATGTTTAATGTACGATGATAAAAAAATTTAGTCAAATACTCTATTAGTAAAATTTGTCTTAATGTTATTTTACTTTTACAATGAAAAATAATAAATGCTGTGAATGTCTTTCTTACTGTGGCTTAAAAAGATTTTTTTTTTCAAACTACCATATTGTTGATAAACAAATTATTTTGATTTATTTGCGTTGAATACTGAAAACCTTCATTATCTACTTATTATTGTTTAATAATAATATGCGGTTTCACGAAATGTAATGGTTAGAAATGTGTTTTAAGATAGTTCATTCACCCTTTAGGATATTATAATAATAAAGAACTGCATATTGCGGGAAACGAATTATTGCGTCGGATTTCCGCTAGACCTTCAGTTTTTCTCATTTTAGTCATGTGTTAGCCATGAAATTTGTTGTTTACACTTGTTTTTTTTAGTTGGTTCGTTCACCCTACTTGAAATTATTAAAAAAATTTAAAAAATATTGCTGACATTTGAGATGAAGTTTGAAAACCTAGAAAAAATATAGTTATCTTTAAATGAAGTTTAATATGTACTACCACTAAATATACTGGTTGGAACTATGTTTTTTTAATGGAACTTTCTCCTTACATCTACACTCTTAAAACAAGAGTGAAATCCACTCCTATAGGGGAAGTGCATTTTCGGCACCGGAAAGGAGTGGAAATTAACTCGGGCTGAGTTAAAACCGCTCGTCTTAAGAGTGTAGGGCGTGGATTGTTTTCTTTTATTTCTTTTACCCACTCCGCAAAACGAGTGAAATCCACTCCTATAGGAGAAGGGCATTTTCGGCACGAAAAGGAGTGGAACAGACTGAGGAGTGGAACAGACTGAGTTAAACGCTATTTGTTTACGAGTGTAAATCGTACGCACTCTAATTATTTTGATATACACTCTTAAACAGAGTGGTTAACCAGCTGAGTTAATTTCCACTTCCGTCGAAAGCACTTTCCATGAGATTTCATCTTTTTGGTGGTAAGAAATAATAACATCTGCGTCTAACACTTAAAACGAGCGGTTTTAACTCAGTCTGAGTTAATTTCCACTCCTTTCCGGTGCCGAAAATGCACTTCTCCTATAGGAGTGAATTTCACTCTTTTGTTTTAAGAGTGTACAGTGGAATGTGTGCTAAAGTTTAAATAAACCTTAAAAATATACTTTTATTATCTTCTAATATTGTACTTTTATGAAGTTATTATATATTTTTTTAATTTTTCATTCACCCTACTTGAAATTATTAAAATTTACTTAGCGCTCTTGGAATTTTAGCTACACTCTTAAAACAAACGAGCGGTTTTAACTCAGTTCATTTCCACTCTTTTCCGTGCCGAAAATGCACTTCCCCTATATGAGTGGATTTCACTCTTTTTGCGGAGTGGGTAAAAGAAAACAATCTACGTCCTATACTCTTAAAACGAGCGGTTTTAACTCAGTCTGAGTTAATTTCCACTCCTTTCCGACCCGAAAATGCACTTCCCCTATAGGAGTGGATTTCACTATTTTGTTTTAAGAGTGTTCGTTGTTATGCGAAAACTGAAATATGTGTGGAACTCATTTCTATAATTAAACTCATAGTTTCCTTGCACAGAAGCCACGTTTTATTTTGTCTTCATCTGATTGCTCCGCGCGTTTTATAGCTCCGCCCATGGTCGTGGCTTCTCTGCAAGGAAACTATGAGTTTAACTATAGCCACGAAAAAACCTTATTTGTTTGGGGTCTGTTTCCGTTTGAGTTTACTTTTGATGCTGGGCAGGAAATGAAAGCATCGAATGCATTAAAACCGCTTAAAAATTAATGAAAAAGTACTCATTCGAATGTAATCCAAATCTATCTAGAAAAAAATATTTTTCCTATTTATCTGCAGTTATTAGAGCACAACATTTAATAATTTTAAGTAATTAATTTAAGCTTATAAATTTTTAAAATGTGTTAAGGTTGTCCGGAACCCTCCATTAAAGCCCATGTTAAAATGACCTTTTTTATGTACCTTTTTCTCAGAATCTATTTGATACATTTGAATGAAATTTTTACTAGTTATTAAATGGATGTTCAACTATACTGTACTGGAAGCATTTTTCAAAATTTTGTTTAGCTTTTAAATTATAAATTTTTAAGTGAAACTACATATTTTTGACCTAAAAAAACATCAATAATATTATAAAGAAAAAAAGTAAGATCGTTACACTCAAATCCCTCCAGCGAATTTTATAAACCAACTTCTTGAATACGTATAAAAAAAATTCAGGTTGATACTTATAGTAGATTCTGAGAAAAAGGTACACGCACATTGAAAAAGTAAGTTTTGAGATATAAGCGTTTAAAGTGAACAATAGTGTTTTATTACCTATGAAACGTAAGGGGATTTTACCTAAAGAACATTTTTTTAAAAAATGATTAAAAAGACTTTGATACTTTTATTTTAAGCTATCGTTGTAAAGCTAAGATTGCATAGTTTAAGAAACACTAAAAACATTGAAATGTCATTTTTGAAAATTTGGAGGGGTCTGGTCCCCCTTAAAACCGCTTAAAAATTAATGAAAATTCGATCTAATCCAACTCTTTTAATAGTTGATAGTTCTAGTGCCGTTACATAGAATATTGTGGTTAGGAATCTGTTCTAACTTTGGCCTAAGCAGAATATCATAGTACTGACTTCTACTTGAATATTTGTTTACTTATTGGTCAAGACAGAGTTGCCACTGATTGAAAAATGCTAGCATATTTTTTTATAGATTGTATATAATGAGAAATGATTGGCTTGGCTAAGTTGGGCTAAAGTCACTTTACAGGGCCAAAATTACCCGATTCGACGGTACTTGGAATTATTTAAAAAAAAATCCTTTTATAAAATTTTATGAAGCGTCAAAATAGGTTCTAAAATCTAAGTAATATAAACAATCATCTGTAAAATCCATCAGTCTAAACCAGCGGTTCCCAACCTGGGGGCGATCGCCCCCAAGTGGGCGATTTGTGTTATATCAAGGGGACAAAAAATACTTGAGAGGCTATACATATCAGGGGGGCGATGAGTATTCAAAGGGGGAAAATTAAAATAATGTTGTACCTTTGTACAGTAAAACCATTCTTCAACCATAACCAAACCAGCCAATTTTTACTTTCAACTCTCGTAAATTTTCTAGAAACCAGTAAAAATAGCTTAATTATTTCACTTTTGTTCTTTAAAAATATGTTTTATGTTTTTTCTATTTTATTTAAAAGAAACTGGATAAAGCTTCTTTGGTTGTTTTTATAAACGGTATGAACTGTTATAAAACTGTTTTATAGTTACACTTTAACTCAAATTATGATTCGACATAATATGAAAATTAAAAGGGGGCGATGGATGTTAATCAACCTAAAGAACGAGGCGATGGTCCAGAAAAGGTTGGGAACCACTGGTCTAAACAATCGATGCATCAAAGAAAAAAAATTCATTTTCAACATACAAAAAAAACCCCTTTTTTTCTGTTTCCGTTTGCTTTCCATGCAGAAAATGAGAGCTCCAAATGCCAGAAGACCACTAAAAAAAAAAAGCGAATAAAAAGAACTTTACCAGGTAAACTGCCATTATTCTCATTGATGACTTAAACCATTTCTGTCCTTAAATAAACAATTATTTAGTATGCGTTATTGTTAGTTGGTAGTTATCGAGTTCTTACAACCATGGTCCAAGTCATTACGTGTAGATAGTGCAGTTTACCTGGTTCCAGGCAGAACTCATTCCGTTGGGCGTTAGTCTCGCTTCGCTGAGAACGCAGAACAAAGAACTGTTATTGTCTTTCCATACTTAGGATGCGATTTTCACTTCTTTGGGTAATTCAAGTAACGGGGCGATGCAATAGAGAACATCCGAATGTATCATTAGGTAGGGATTTCTTCTTTAAAAAAAATTCGGGAGAACCTATATGTGGGTTTTACTCTCCTTATTGTATAGGGGGAGTAAAACTAACGATCTTTAAGGGGGAATGAGACTGAATGACCGCGGGTCTCCAAACCATAGTGCCTCTGTGTGAATCCAATGGAACTTTTTTTTTAGCTGTATTGAGTATTTTTACAAACTGTTTTTTTTAACCTAAATGTACACTCTTAAAACAATAGAGTGAAATCCACTTCTATAGGGGAAGTGCATTTTTGGCACCGGAAAGGAGTGGGAATTAACTCAGACTGAGTTAAAAACGCTCGTTTGTTTTAAGAGTGTAGGTGACTTACAGGTCTCTTTGATACTTTTTTTTTACAATTGCTTCGAATATCATTTAAAATTTTTATAAATTGCTGTCATTAATTAAATATCATTTAAAATTTTTATTACTGATCGATGTCGCAAAAATAAATTTATTTTAATTTATTGTCTAAAAGAATTAAAGTTGCTCGAGCGATTGTTGCGAATGACAATGGTTATTCTAATAAAAATGGCTTCGTACGCTTTTTAAATGAGCATTTAATTTTGCAGTTTTTTTTAAATAAATGAAATGACTTCGAATTCGAATTCTTTACTGAAATGTATTCTACACTCTTAAAACGAAACAGTGAAATCCACTCCTATAGGAGAAGTGCATTTTCGGCACCGGAAAGGAGTGGAAATTAACTCAGACTGGGTTAAAACCGCTCGTTTGTTTTAAGAGTGTAATTTGATGCGCTGAATTTTTTGACGCATATCACACTTGCCTGTAGCATTTGTAGTTTGGACTATGAAAGTGGGTGACGAACAGACAGACGGACTGAACGATTATAATACCTTCCACTTTTCACGTTATAAACGTAGTGTGGAAGCTAAAATTGATATTGACATGGTTCAAATATAGTTACGCCCATTGCGTGCCACTGAAAATGAGATAGATTTTCTCTTTAAATGTGCATTAATATGCTGATAACTCTAAAACGCCACAAGGGCAGGTACAGTCTTCTTTCTTGCAGAGGCAGAATAGCCCCCAAGGGGAGGGGGGGGGGGTATTTGCAGGGATTCTCCCCGAAACCAATCATTCGGTCCAATCATGCCCCTACCCCTATGGTTCAAGTGTCCATAAATCCCTTTTTATGCCCCGGGCTGCCCAACCCCCACTCCACCTGCATTGGGGTTCGGGCAGGTAAACTGCAGTATCAGACTGATGACTTGGACTATTGTTGCATCATAACTCTAACCAGGGATTGGAAAGCTCCTTTTACAAGGTAACTGTTACAGTTACTTATTGTAAAAAGTAACTAATTACAGTTATTTAATTTAATACAATACTAAAAGCAACTAAACGCGTTACTTTTCGACATTTCAAGTTGATAAGAAAAATTGAAATTTAGGCAACTTACCGTTTTTCAAAGAGATCCAAGACTATAAGTAAATAGAACAAAAATTTCAGCGTTGTTGAAAGTTCAATTTTAAATAATTAATTTCAAGCCGAACGGCGAACTGTGCCTTTTAAATGAGCATTAAATGTTGCAGTTTTTTTTTTAATAATTGAGGTATTTCGAATTTTTTTCTGAAATTTTCAATGTATTCTAATTTCGAGTGCGCTGAATTTTTTGTCGTATCACACTTGTCCGTAGAATTTGTAGTTTGGGCTATGAAAGTGGATGACAGACGGACAGATAGACAGACGGACTGAACTATTATAATACATTACCCTTTTTACGTTATAAACGTAGCGTGGAAGCTAAAACGCGTTCTCCCATCCTTGTTTATAAGGTAGTATATTGAAAAGACTGATTATTTCAGAGCAAAAATGGTCCAATTCATTGTTGACAGGTACAGCAGTGTACCCGCCCACGGTTGGATATATTCGTGGTATGTACTTTTTTCAGCTGTAGGGCTACTCGAATCGCAAGTGTGTCCATTGTGCGATTGAGAAAAGAATGACAAAAGTATTTCAGGAGAAAGGGGGACCACGTGTTCAATTCCAACAGAGGTTGCACCTGAGGCTTGTCTATGGCTGTTTTTGTGGTGGATCCACTTCCAACTCGAAATGGCAGGCTTCTAAAATCGCTTTTTAGGCGAGCCTTCTGTGGCCGTTGCAATAAAGTTTAGAGTCAAGTCATTAATCACGTAATGCGATTTTGATGATTTTTTACGGTCCCTCTACGGTGAGATTTCCTGATATTTAATTTGGCGTGACCCCCCCCCCCCCCCCCCTTCTTTCTGTAAGTCCAAGTGATATTTTTCAAAATTCGTTTTTTTATTTAAGTTATTTTGTGTAAATTTTAAAATTGGTTTTTTAATATTCCAACATTTTTTTAAATATGGTCTGGAAAACCATGATAAATATTATCACGTAAAATTTTACCATATTTTTCTCGAAGAATTTAATTTAACCTAATTTTCTGGCAATTTTGCGTTGATTTTTTGGCGGGGGAAAGTTACGTGACGTTTGACGAGAACCGTTTAAAAAAAAAAGTGGTCTTACTTTCACATATTTTTTTAAAAACATAAGTTTAATAGCAGGGTAGAACCCTAATTAGTAATTGGGACATAACCACATTCGGATAATTGGAGTAAATCGGAAAAAAATGTATAATCAATCAATTACCCTTTTACATAACAGATGAGTACCAAGTATAAAAGCAAGTACATTTAGTACAAAAGTTTATATGCGACACATAAACTTTTATACCCGGCCTCTGTTGCTGTTCGTTTACGTTGGATGTCATGCCAAAAATATTACTAAGCATGACAGAGGCATAGGGTGGAATTTTTCCTGTAATTCGGATAATCAGCAAGGGGCTGGGGAGCCCAGTCGGTTAGGCACTCGTCTATCATGCGAAAGGTCCCAGGTTCGGGTCCGAGCATCGACAAAATAACTGCCGACCTATAAACGGCCCGTGCAGCCAAAAATGTCCGACGAATAATACCCCGTGTGGAGGGAGTGCACGTTAAATATCCTTCAAAGTCCTAACGCTGCGTACGATGTCGCCCTTAACGGTTGCGTTGGGTGCCTATTCAGGTGTCGGTTCGTCACTCGAGTGTGGTTCTAAAATACGACGCCCGTCGCCAATAGCCTTCGTGTAGCTCTAGTGCGACGATAATTCAAACCTAACCTAACCTCTGCTAATCGGAGTTTTACTGTACTAACACTCTAATCACAAACAGATGCCGGTATGTTTTCCCAAAAACAACAGTCGGTGTTTAGGACTCCCCGCCCTTTCATTCGTCCTCCCACCATCAGTACTACTACACAACAAATAAATTCAATCCGAGCAGACGTAATGGCTCCTCTTAATGCCGTGTTGTCTCGGATAGGTGTGTAAATATATTGTGGGTATCATTCTTCACAAAACAAAAAGAACCTATCTCTGGGATAAAGAATGATGAAAAGCGAGAGATAATAATAAAAAAATAAGATAAAGAATAATAATAAGCGAAATAATAATAAAAAAAGGCCTCGCTTCTTCTCATCTCTTAAATCCGGTTTCTAGTTTCTCCATAGATAATATCCATCCCAGCTTATGCAGCCTGGGGTCGCATCTCTGAGTATGCTGAGAGTTTGTATCTCCTGTTCTCGTGCCAGAGCAGTTACTTCGGATTCGTGTTTATTTTTACTTGATCGTAAGACCGAGGGTCTCAGGGCCGGATTTAAAGATTTGCCTCCTGTAGGCTACGATTTGCCGCCCCAGCCACAATATTCTCCCCCTTCGGGGAAAGGTAGCTGGTTAGCTGGAAAATAGGGTGGTATGTACTGTTTAAAATAGATACACATATTAGCATCATCTTTGTACCTTTACACGCTAATTCGAAAGCGAAATAGGCGATTTTTTTTAAAAAAAACTGTTCTACTAATTTTCTTTCAACTTCGAAATCCGGGAGGAGGGGGTGCACTTGCCCTCGCAGTGACCGTGTTTGCTACGAAATATATACGTTTAAGTTTACGCATTAATGTAAATTATTTGTTTTCTTATTCTTAAAAATATTCGTATCTTTATAATAATTATTTTATGCCAAAAGCGGCTTTAATGGGTCTTGAACTTTGCCGCCTCATAAAATTCGCCGGCTACAGCCTACTTAGCCTATTTAGAAATCCGGCCTGGAGGGTCTACAAACCAAAGTACCTCTTTGTTAATCCAATGGAGGAAAATGATTTTCTAAGCCATATTTCTCCAGCTGTATTGAATATATTTTTGCTCTCTTTAGAAAAGAAGTTATATGCAGTGGTAGAAGTGGTGGAACAAGTGCAGGGGGGGGGGTGTCACCAATTTGGTCCCCCCATTAAATACCATAATTTACATAAACATCAATTTATGTAAAAGGAAGCTCGGATCGTTACGTAGCATTAATTAGGGAATGTTACACATTGAGCTACAACAAATAGTTTGGCTAAGTTAAGAATAACTAAAATCTTAAATGCGAGATAGGTTAAAGTCGTCTATGTTTTCTTTTGTTGTAAAAAAGTGAAAATTGGTAAATGGGCAAAAACAAGTGGGGGATGGATTTTGGGGTATTAGAAGTGAGGGGAAGCATGATCATTTTCTTGAAAGGTGTGGTTGAAGGGGGATGCATCATCCCCCGTCTACTCATACTTCTAGTATTGGAATAATAAATTTTTTTTATGGAAATTCTTATATTACGTATAAAACGAAAGACGAAAAAAGGATATAGGACAGACAGGCGGAAAACTGTACAGACCGATGGACACACACAAAAAAAGATACTTATTTGATCATATCCTTTAAACACAAAAGAATTTTTAAATTTTGACTGTTAGAACTGATAAAACAACAGACCGTCTTATAAAAAAAAACGTACAGACAGACGGACAAAAAGTATAAAAGGTCTCTGATGTTAAACCTTTCTACATTTTTTTTTAAAAAATCGGATGGTCAAAGTAGAATTTGGAGCGTGGGTACAGACGGACGTAAATCTCCACGATATCTACTTTCCACTTATTTTAATTCTGTTGAATTAAAAAAAAGGAAAGTAGGCTAAAAATGATTATAATAATGTCCTACATATAGCAATACAAAATTCATTAAATACTTATTTTAGACGCTTATTGTGTGATGTTCACCCCCCCCCCCCCCCCTTAAGAAATCTTGAGGGGGGGTGAACATCAGAACATCACACAATAAGCGTCTAAAATAAGTATTTAATGAATTTTGTATTGCTATATGTAGGACATTATTATAATCATTTTTAGCCTACTTTCCTTTTTTTTTTAATTCAACAGAATTAAAATAAGTGGAAAGTAGATATCGTGAGATTTACGTCCGTCTGTACCCACGCTCCAATTTCTACTTTGACCAGAAATCTTGAAGGGGGGGGGGGGGTAACACTACACTACTTTCAATTTCCGCTCAATTAATCAATACACAGGTAAGTTCAATACCTTTTAAAACCAAAAAGTTCTATTGCAGCACACCTTGCATCTGTGCGATTTTCTCGGGATACCTTCTTACGACGTCGGTCAGGTACTGGGTATCCGTATACCAAATTTGAATTCCGTAACTCTTTTAGTTCCAGCTGTAGCGTGGTTTCAGATAGATGGACAGTGCTTAAAAATCACTTTTTCGGAATCGGCACCCTCCAAAACGTGTAGGAAACACGAAATCTCCATTTCCTATTTTCGACCCCATCGCAATATTGTCATTACCTTGTATTTCATATTAGGTAATTACAGCGGTAGAAGTGGAGAAGAAGATATACACTCTTAAACAAAAGAGTGAAATTCACTCCTATAGGGGAAGTGCATTTTCGGCACCGGAAAGGAGTGGAAATTAACTCAGACTGAGTTAAAACCGCTCGTTTTAAGAGTGTAAGACGTAGATTGTTTTCTTTTATTTCTTTTATCCACTCCGCAAAAAGAGTGAAATCCACTCCTATAGGGGAAGTGCATTTTCGGCACGGAAAGGAGTGGAAATTAACTCAGACTGAGTTAAAACCGCTCGTTTTAAGAGTGTAGGACGTAGATTGTTTTCTTTTATTTCTTTTACCCACTAAGCAAAAAGAGTGAAATCCACTCCTATAGGGGAAGTGCATTTTCGGCACCGGAAAGGAGTGGAAATTAACTCAGACTGAGTTAAAACCGCTCGTTTGTTTTAAGAGTGTAG
Organism: Oedothorax gibbosus; assembly: GCA_019343175.1. Taxonomy (NCBI): domain Eukaryota; kingdom Metazoa; phylum Arthropoda; class Arachnida; order Araneae; family Linyphiidae; genus Oedothorax; species Oedothorax gibbosus. The sequence continues at coordinate 201,962 of JAFNEN010000456.1, read as the reverse complement.
GAAGAACAAGTATGCGCGGGAAGTCGCCGTTCCTCTCCTAGAGGAGGGCGATTGTGTATTCTCGAGGAGTGGAGCCGAGGGAGGGACGGCTGGAATGCCGACCAAGGTGCGTCCTCATTGACGATGCGGCCGCCCCCCCCCCCCCCCTCCCTGATGTATGGGGAGACTGCAACTGGAAATGTCCAGCGGGGAAGGAGAAATACGGTACGACGCAACGCATACACTACAAGAAAATCCAGGGATCAGAAAGTTATTCTTTAAAAAGTAAATGAAAAATACGGTACGACGCCGCATACACTGTAAAAAACATCCATGGATATATGAAAGTTACTTTTAAAAGAGAAGTTACAGTAAAAAGCAAGTAAGTTACAGTCAGGGTCTGATCTAGGAAAACTCAGACTATAGGCACAATACAATTTGGAGGCCATTTACGCTTTACGAAAAGTTTTGTGTATGATTGCCCTCATTGACGATTCTCGAGGCGGCAACTGGACGATGACGATACTCGACTGTGGCAACTGGAAATGTCCAGCGGGGAAGGAAAAATACGGTACGACGCCGCATACACTGTAAAAAAACATCAAGGGATTGGAAAATTACTTCAAGTAGGTTTTAACAGAATATGTCATTCAGCCCGCTTCCACACAACATTTGTGTTCAACAGGAAAAAAGGCACCAAACACAGTATTTATTCTTTATTAAACAGACAGACGGACGCACTCAACGATTATAATTAATACCTTCCACTTTTTACGCTATAAAGGTAGTGTGGAAGCTAAAAGGAAGTTACAATTAAACATTTGTATAAGTTACAGTTGCTTTCCGCTCCTGATCCCGGGATAAAAAAAAAGTCTGTGGTAAAATTAAATTTCGATGTTATTTTTAAAAAAAATTGCTGCCCGTATATATGCCCTGTCATAATCAAGTTTTTGAGAAAATCTCGCATGCGCATATCTTACCTTATATAGGGTATGTAATTTCCATTGAATGTGTTTTGATTCATTGAGTGGTAATTGAAAGTCGTGTAGTGTTTCACACCCCTAGGTTTTATTGCAGACACTCAAAAAAATTCTGATGTGTTTAGACCGAGCGTGTAGCATCAAATTTAGTAGTCGGAGGGATTAGTTACGCGTTACTTGTAACAGTTACTTTTTTCAGAATGTAACGGTAACTTAATTACTTTTAGCGGTAACGAAATTTTTCGTTACTTTTCTGTTACTTCTCACGCCGCTATTCATGGATATTTTCGGCACAGTTCGGCGCTCGGCTGAAATTTAATTATTCAAAATTTAACTTTCGTTCTTAACTTTTTCCGATTGTCCCTATTTATTTATAAGTCTTGGTTCCCTTTGAAAAATGGTAAGGATGGCTAAATTTAATTTTTTTATAATTTCTAAAAGTAACTTTGATTCGCTACTTTGCATATTAAGTAACTGTAACAGAATTACTTTTTAAAAGTAACTTTCCAATCCTGGGTTTAGGCTCGGAAGCCATAAATGCTTTCACTTGGTAAACCTGAAATAAGAAAGCACCTCTCTACTTTCCCTCTCTCCAAATAGTGAATAAAATGTTGGAGATGCTAAATAAAAAGCTGTGAAGCCCTCAGAAAGTTGCCTAATAAGCCCAAACAAACCACTTTTTCAACGTTAGTTCAAAGTAAAACGCATCATTATATTCTTTAAAAAGCGGTTATTCAAAATAAAATAAAAGTAGGTTTGTAACAGAATCTGTCACTTAACCCGCTTCCACACAACAGTTGTATTTAACAGGTAAAAATGCGCCAAACACAGCATTAATTCTATATTAAGCATTTACATGCTAAATTTGGCTAGTTTCTTTTATTTTATTGCGAAAATTCAATAATTATTACTTTTCGTTTGCAAAAATGAATTTATATTTCAGAGAATAAATATATGTAATATTCCTCGCTTAGAATAGAATGAAAACATTTCATATCAACATACAAAGAATCTCGTAGTGAAATATATTTGACGTCATTTCAAACGGAGCGATGTCGCAAAAATGAATTTATTTTCATTTATTGTCTAAAAGAATTAAAGTTTCTCGAGCGATTGTTGCGAATGCCAAAATGGTGATTTAATTCTAATAAAAATGGCTTCTTATGCTTTTTAAATGAGCATTACATTTTGCAGTTTTTTTTTTTTAAATAATTGAAGTAAGTACTTCTCTGATTCTTCTCTGAGATTTTCAATGTATTCTAATTTCGATGCGCTGAATTTTATGACGTATCACACTTGTCTGTAGCATTTGTAGTTTGGGCTATGAAATTGGGTGACGAACGGACAAACAGACAGACGGACTGAACGATTATAATACCTTCCACTTTGTACGTTATAAACGTAGTGTGGAAGCTAAAAAATGGCTGTTTGCGCAATTGTAGGCTGTAGCGCGAGATTTGAAATTACACAAGATGGCAGTAACTTCCTTCACAGTTAAGAAAAATGCGTTCTAATAGGGCCTGATCTAGGAAAAGACTATGCAGAAAAATTTTTAGGGGCACCTTACCAAAAACTCGATACGTTGTAATTATAGTATTAGAGAGTCCAAAAGTCACCAAGTCGATTCAATAATCCTATACAAACTCCACTTTAGAATCGCGCCAAATAATTCGCCGAGGGCGTTTGTTTGGGCTTACTACAAAGCGATCGAAATATGTCGTCTTTATAGGAGCCTAGTCATTGTAATATGTCTATGTCAACCACACGTTATAATCTTGCCAAATAATTCGCCAAGTGCGTTACTACAAAGCGATCGATAGCTTCACTTGGCAAACTTGTTTCTGTATCGGTAGCATCTCCTTCTTCTTCTTAACTCTATATGAAGCGCTTAGTGGAAGAGCGTGCTAAGTAACAAAAAGGTAAAAACGAGAAGATAGTTTTTCGTTTGCACTTAGATACGTTAAAAACGGCAGTTATAAAAGGTAAAATAGAAACTGAATTTAAAGGTTATGAAAAGGGAGAATCTTGTTATCTTTATATATATAAAACATCCTTGAGAATGCTTGGGACTCGATAAAGATCTTCTTGAGCGACCATTGTTGGTTATTGATTTCTTGAGAGTGTGCAATATCATAGACCTGGTCTAGCTCTACTGGGCAACAGGGATCAGCAACAACAACATGTATATAAAGGAGGGAATGACATGTTCATTGACACAAAAAATCTCATTTTTGTTCAAAATTGTCACTTAGCACATTCTTCCACTAAGCTGTTCATATATGTCCCTGACATCTCCCCTTTGGAATTCATAAGACTCCGAGTCTGTTCTTGCTCGGGATTCCGCGGCCGAATAATTAAAGGGTGAGCTTCGAAACGCGGAGGAATACCAATGGCCCCACACCCCTGTGGAAGCGCTCAACCCTTTTTCTTATCCGGAGATATATCTGATTGTAAAAAGAGGACGATCTTGCAGCATTTGCTTTTTTCTTTCACAATGGACCACCCTTCTTCATAAGAAATATATTTTGCCGCAAAGGACTATTTATAAAATGTCGATAGTCGAAATGGATCCTTCAGAAAAGTGTCGATATGGGCCAAATGGACCCTTCACAAAAGTGTCGATATGGGCCAAATGGACCCTTCACAAAAGTGTCGATAGCAATGGACCCTTCAAAAGTGGTGTCAAATGGTCCTTCACAAAAGTGTCGATATGGGCCAAATGGACCCTTCACAAAAGTGTCGATATGGGCCAAATGGACCCTTCACAAAAGTGTCGATATGGGCCAAATGGACCCTTCACAAAAGTGTCGATATGGGCCAAATGGACCCTTCACAAAAGTGTCGATGGTCCAAATGGACCCTTTACAAAAGTGTCGATGGTCCAAATGGACCCTCCACAAAAGTGTCGATGGTCCAAATGGACCCTTCACAAAAGTGTCGATGGTCCAAATGGACCCCTCACAAAAGTGTCGATGGTCCAAATGGACCCTCCACAAAAGTGTCGATGGTCCAAATGGACCCTCCACAAAAGTGTCGATGGTCCAAATGGACCCTCCACAAAAGTGTCGATGGTCCAAATGGACCCATCACAAAACTGTCGATGGTCCAAATGGACCCTTCACAAAAGTATCGATGGTCCAATTGAACTCAAGTCACAAAAGTATCGATGGTCCAAATGGACCCTACACAAATGTGTCGATGGTCCCAATAAGTGTCGATGGTCTATCTCAAAAGTATCGATTTTCCAAATGGACCCTTCACAAAACTATCGTCCATTGTGGGTCATCTATGTAGATGGGTTAGGATTATCAATTTTGGAAGCGTTAACGCATATTAAAAGTCACACAAACATTAATTTTTGTCCTTTTGCGAAAGTCAGATTATACTTTTAATTCTTACGAATCCACATACCAGTATTCTGCATCATAGATACCGATTATAACTGCTGCATAACTCCCAAAAGGTTTATAAATCCAGTACAAAAAAATTATTTTTTTTATAAATAAAACAAGTTATACTTATTTGTGTTTTCTAACCAGATAAAGTTCATGGAATTGTTGTATTTTAAAGACACACCAAAAATTATTGTTATATAAATTCCTGTTAAACTGCTGCTTCTTTTTGTCACAGTTGAATGCGTAATGCAAAACAATAACGAATAATGAACACTTCTTTTTTAAAATATATACGTATTGAATATCCTTTAATATTTTGGAAATATATAGAATTGTTTCGTTTGTTTATAAATCCGTTTAAACACGTTCGAATAAATGGCGAATCGATAAAAAATCATTCTCATAACAAAGTTACTCGAATCGAAGTTTTCTTTCCGAGAAACATTCCAAGTGTGATTTATTTAGTAAAGAAAAATAGCTTTAATGGTCATTTGAAAGAGCCTTAAAAAACACTATTGTGCTATTCCTGACCCATAATTTGTAGATCGCTTGCATATATAAACAAACTTTGTTGACAGCTTTGAGAGCAGATAGCTTCTATTTTATTGGAATGTGTTTTTTTAATAACCTTCAGGCCCCTGTACACGAGGCTGTCCAAATGCATGGAAACCAGTCTACTTGTAGTCAACAACTACACTGCTCAAAACAATTAGGCGAACATTTTGCGTACTTTTGTTAACCCTTTCAGTCCCAACTTTTCCATTTTTATTCTAAAAATCTAAATGTTGTGAAATAGATGCATCCAGAATGAAATGTTAAAATACAGGGGGGGAAATCTTAAATTTTTGAACTAAAATTTAAGGGAAAAAATTGGAATCATAACTTTTGATTAAATTGTAACAATCAATAAAATAGTTAAAATCAATTTTTGAACATCTAAAAATGCAAGCATGAAGAATTTGGGGTCAATTTATTTAATAAAATGGATTTAGAGTGAATTTTATTTTACCATGTTTTTCATCTTTTCATTTAATTAAAACAAACATTATTTAATTCTTCAAAAGACACGATTCTACCCTAACCAAACAAAAAGAAAATTTCACTTTAGCGAGGAAAAAAAATCGCAAGCTGATGATTCCAAATGGAATCATCACATGTGTAGCTCTAGTGCGACGATAATTCAAACTAAACCAAATGGAATCATTAGGGGGTGAAAAGATCAAACCATTATGTGCTCCCCTAATTGTTTTGATCCATCAAGTCTCTCTTTCTCGAATTGTCGGGGCTTGGCCATGTTACCTTCCTCTTTTTCGTTTTCCTTCAGTAGAGCGAAATGTTTGGTAGCATCTTTCTGGGTAGTAGCTTGTTTCAATATTTCCTCATTTTTGATTTTCATTTGAATTTTTTTTTAATATGTGTCTTAACCCGTTCACTCTTAAGCTTAAGAGGGATTGTCAGTCCCATACAGCTAATGCATTAGTTCTGGAATCACAACTTCCGCAGAAGTATTGCTTTGCCGTGTTAGCCCTTTTTCCCCAGGTATGGGGAATCCACATAACATCGAAATCAATCAAATTTGAAACGAAAATGTTATATAGTTATTTAATCATATATTTTTAAAGTTAAATTTTAAAACTTTATCAATTAAATAACCGGATGTTATTTTCTTTTCAATTTTCTTTTCAATTGATGTTATGATTATTCCCATATTTGGTCAAAATGAGACATTTGACAAAGCAATTTTTTTGCAAAAGTTTATGATTTCAAAACTAATGCATTAGCTCTATGGGACTGACAGTCCCTCTTAATGTATAGTGGACGACGTACACAGTCGTTGATTATCGAATTGAGAGAAAGTACACTCTTAAAACAAACGATCGGTTTTAACTCAGTCTGAGTTAATTTCCACTCCTTTCCGTGCCGAAAATGCACTTCTCCTATAGGAGTGGATTTCACTCTTTTTCGGAGTGGGTAAAATAAATAAAAGAAAACAATCTGCGTCCTACACTCTTAAAACAAGCGGTTTTAACTCAGTCTGAGTTAACTTCCACTCCTTTCCGGTGCCGAAAATGCATTTCTCCTATAGGAGTGAATTTCACTCTTTTGTTTTAAGAGTGTACACTATGTAAGTCCTTCTAGTGAAGAAGTTTAGAAACTCTGCAGAAAAAACTTTTTAATAAAAGGCCTTATATTCAGCCTATGTTGTCGGATAACAATATTTAAGACATTGGCTTCTAGAAGTAGGTGGTGTCCACTTCAAAACGTTACCTGTGGCAAATCGTAGGTGAGGGATAATATAATGCACCATTGTCAAAAAGCTGTAATTATAGCACAAACTTCCCATGTTAGAATTTTGAAAATAAACTTTTTTTTAAAAGTAGAACATATAATTACCTACTATTTTTATATATTTTTTATTAAAATTTTTAATTCATAAATTAAAAAGTGATGTAACACAATCTTTATTTGTATATTCACCATTAGTGCATGAGAAAGGCAGCATAAACAGGTGAAAGTCTGAACAAAAAAATTAACTAATATTTCGAATATGTACCAGAGGCTTGCTTATGTTTTGGCTTAATTTTTGTTCAGTTTGAAGGTATAATATCAGTTATTTACCTATATCTTTTGTCTATCTGTCTGTCTATCAGTGCTATTAGAATTTCTGTAAGTATTCAAAATAACAAGAAAGTAGGCTGATTAAGTTCTTATATTAGATTTCTTGTTAAAATGAGTAATTAATTTTTCCAAGTATATATTTAACCCTCTGGGAAGTGCAAACGTATAAAACGGGCACCCGATTATCAGGTTTTACAGCAACATACATAATTTTTTTTTAATTAATATTTTTTTAATTTTATTAAATTTTAAATATTAATAAATTTCATAATTTCATTAAATTTTAAAATTTAAAGTATGTGAAGTCATTTATAATCGTTCGCTACAGAAATAATTTTTTTTAAACATTTATAGAAATGAAATTTTTCTATGAAATTTCAAATTTTATCTTGTTAAGTGAAAACAAGTTTAACTTTAGTCAATTTGCTCATCCCTCAAAAGGATAAGGTTACAAACCAATCTAGTGCCCCACTTCTACTGACGCAAATATTTTCGATCTCCCAAATTCCATCTGTTTCTCAAGAATCTTTCCCCCGCAGCGCATTGCTTATTAATGGCTGGTCGTTGGAATGTCTTATGGATTGTCTCTCGCTTATGGGCGTCGGAAGAATATGGAGATGTTTGGCGCGAAAAAAAAAGAGAAAGTCGCCAAATTGCCGATTAAATGTCGACAAATGTCGTCAAAGTCCAAACAAGTAACTGAACACTGAACAGCTTCTCGTGTGTTATTTATATGAATGGTTTATATAGATATCGGGTCGAATTTTTTTTTATTGATGATTTTATAGATATATTTTTAAGTCAATAACGCTGGTAAAATTGTGGCTTGATCCATATATGCGACAAATTTCTCACGTAAAATTTTTTCTGTTTTATTTCCTACGTGACTAATTCCAATTTCACGGTTGATTCAATTAACCTCTGATCCCAAAAAGCCGCGGTTACTGAAGTTGCAAAGTAGCATTATTTCATTTTTACAAGAAAACCCAAATTGTAGTAACAAAAAACGGTTTAAACTAGTTTAACTGTATTATTTTTCTAATCATATTTAAACTCTATGAAATTCTTTTAGTTAAAGTGTTACCGATCTTATACTAAATGTTATGGCGTATCCAAGAGAGGAAACTATAATACCAACTATGTCTGAATCCCAATAAATAAAACCAAATAATCGCGAGTGTTGAAACTGTAGTACCAAATAATTATACGCGTTTTAAATTTAGTACCACAATATGGGGAGAGTTGAAACTTTGATAACCAACTTATATCAGCACCATAGAAAATTTAGTACCAAATAATCGCGACTGTTGAAACTGTAGTACCAAACTATCACACGTGTCGAAAATTTAGTACCAAATTATCACACGTGTCGAAAATTTAGTACCAAATTATCACACGTTTCGAAAATTTAGTACCAAATTATCACACGTGTCGAAAATTTAGTACCAAATTATCACACGTGTCGAAAATTTAGTACCAAATTATCACGCGTGTCGAAAATTTAGTAACAAAATATGGCGAGTGTTGAAACTTTCGTAATAAAGTATTGCGCCGAGTGTTGAGACTTTAGTACATGTCTTTCAATCATTCACTAATATAGTTTTGACAAACAAATCACTAGAGTTGCACCAAATAATCGCGAGAAGTGAATACTAAATAAATTACGAGTGGATACAATTTTAGTTTAGATACTTGAAAAAAAAAACTAAATTCACATTCAAGTAATGAAATTATTTCAAATAATAATAAAATCATCGCGACTGAAGAGCGCTTAAACAGACGATTCCCCGAATTCAATGTTATTCTTTTTGAATTGTAAACAATTTCCAGACGGAGACGAGTCTTTTCTGAGTACTTCTGAGATAATGTCGTTGCATCATGAGTTTATTAATGATGTCATAATTAACGGCCTCCGCGCATTGGCGCGATACCGTCCGAAACTCCGCCCTGTTGCAGCCTTCGAAACAATCAAATATAAGTTTGGGCGTGACGCGCGCAATATTGTGATTCGTCAATAAGGAACGTCACGCGCGACTGACTCTGGCCACGCCCTCTTCCAGTGAAAGGAAGAAAAAGCAGAAGATATTTTAATTGCTTTTATTATTGCAGTCGAACGTTCTTCATTCGAAACTCAAGGGACTTACAGAATTGCTTCTTCTTTTTTCCTATTAAAAGCACTATTTGAAATTTGCTATTTCATTTTATGTACTTCATAGTTCTGATTAACAGCATTTTCGTTATGCGTTTGGTTACAAAAGTTTCAACACTCGCGATTATTAGATCCTACTAAAGTTTCAACACTAGCGAATATTTTGTGTTATAGTTTGAACCATCGCAATTATTTGGTTAAAATAATGCATTCGACTGTAACTTGACATTTTGCTATTTTTCGTAACGTCTTTTTTTTATTACTTGTATACTTAAGATTCTCATCATGAATGGCACACATTCTTACAATGGTAATATATAATGTTAAGGGGGAACCAGACCCCCCAAAATTTTCAAAAATGATATTTCAATGTTTTTAGTGTTTATTAAACTATGCAATCTTAGCTTTACAATGATATCTTAAAATAAATATTTCAAGTACTAGAAGTATTTTTAATAATTTTTTAAAAAGTGCATGTTGTCTAGGTAAAATCCCCTTATGTTTCATAGGTAAGACCACTATTGTTTACTTTAAACGCTTATATCTCAAAACTTTTTCAATGTGCGTGTACCTTTTTCTCAGAATCTACTGGTAGTATCTGGTATCAACCTGAATTTTTTTTTTTACGAATTTAAAAAGTTAGTTTCTAAAATTCGCTGGAGGGATTTGAGTATAACTTTCTTACTTTTTTCTTTTTAATATTATTATTAAATTATTAATATTATTATTAAAATATGTTTTTCACTTAAAATTTATAATTTAAAAACTAAACTAATTTTTTAAAAATGCCTCCTGTAAAGTATAGTTGAACATCCATTTAATAACTCGTAAAAATTTCAATAAAAAGTATCAAATAGATTCTGAGAAAAAGGTATACATAAAAAGGTCATTTTAACATGGGCTTCAATGGAGGGCTCCAGTCCCCCTTAACACAATTTAAATTTTATAAGCTATAATTAATTACTTAAAATTATTAAATGCTGTGCTCTAATAACTGTAGATAAATAGGAAAATAATTTTTTCTCATTTAACAACAATTTTTTAAAACTTTATTAAGCTTTTATTTATTAAGTACAGTAAAAAAAGTTTTAATATTCAATAGTATTATTGACAGTTTAGCTAAAATTAAAAGAAAAATCATTTTTTAAGTATAATGCAAGTTCTCAGAAGTGTTGAAACATTGTAGTACTAATTAATTGCAGAGGTTAAAACTATGCAGTACCAAATATTTGCGAGTGTTGAAACTTATAATAAAACCTATAATAATCGCGAGTGTTGAAACTTAAGTATTTCATGTTTGTGAGATTTGTATTTTTTTTTTAGAACCAAGAAATGCGAGTGTGTTTAAACTTTAGTACCAAACAATCCTAAGTGTTGAAAATTTAGCATGAAATTAATAAGTGTTGAATTTTTTTTTCTGAAATAATGGCGATTGTTGAAACTTCTGGACTGAACCAGGGTATTGAATATGGGCAATTGATAAAGAATAATTTGAATTTTAAATGTTTTACTTAAAATGTTTTTTTAATTTTTTTAAGATAAATTTGAATAGTGAAATTATGAAAGAATTGATCGATTTGACAAATTGATTTCTTGTCAGAAAATTCGAATTATTCTCTAAAAATGAACAAATATAAAAACTGTTAGTCCAGTTAATGGCGAATTCCAGTAAAAAGCAGGATATCAAAGATGGATAACGATATACTTACTTTGTTTTGACAGAAACGCCATTATTCACAATGAATGGGATTGTTTCAGATGACGTAAGTTTCCAGTTTTCATTCTTGCATTTCCACGATTACATTGGTTGTTTCGGTGTCACTCTCAGTTCACAAAAACCGCGGATATTTAGAATTTAGGAAATTTAGCGATTATTTTATATTTAGTTATCTTTTAGTATTTACACTCTTAAAACAAAAGAGTGAAATACACTGCTATAGGGGAAGTGCATTTTTGGCACCGGAAAGGAGTGGAAATTAACTCAGACTGAGTTAAAACCGCTTGTTTTAAGAGTGTAGGACGTAGATTGTTTTCTTTTACCCACTCCGCAAAAAGAGTGAAATACACTGCTATAGGGGAAGTGCATTTTCGGCACGGAACAGAGTGGAAATTAACTCAGACTGAGTTAAAACCGCTCGTTTTAGAGTGTAGATAAAACTATTTTACATATTACAGTACAATAAATTACGCAACGTAAAAAAAACAATAACAAAACAAAAACGACGGAACAAACAAAAAAGAGAAATCGCTATGAAAACAAACACTGTACAAGATTATTTAGCAATTCCATGTATATTTTTTTAAATATTAAATTTAAATAATTCTATCCAATTATCACCAAAACAAATGGAATTCCAGAAGGTTCAAAAATGAAAACAATACCGCTGTATTTATTACCACTCCTGACCTGAAACATGCCCATTGATTTACCTTATTGTTCAGTTTTATTTTGGCTCCGACTCGAGTAATAATGGCGAATGATAGTTCCACAGATAAGCTCCATTTAAAGCTTGAGTCCATTCTTACTGTATACTGGTGTATCCGAATGGGGTCGTAAAATTTTATAGTCCCTTTATCGTAAGGTCTTGGCTTTTGGCGAAGGTCACTTACCGACCGAAATTCCGGGTCGTAAAAATCGTCCCCTCGATCGTCGAATTCCGATCAGGGGCTACTGCTCATTATTTGGGAGAAACCGACGTCGAAAGATGAAAATTATTCGCCAAGTAAAGGGCGTTTCACCAACACCTGCTCCGTATCATACGAGCGAAAATTCTTCAACCCAACCCTCAAGTCAACCATGTCGTCAACGCAAAACTCAAAAGTTGCATCTCATCTGCTGTCTGCTATAAAAAGTTAAGGTTGAAGAAAGTATCGTCATCAACTCCAAACGATCTGGTCGATCCAGCCTAGTATTTTGGGGCTTGGGAGCTCAGTCGGTTAGGCATTCGCCTAGCATGCGAAATGTCCCAGGTTCGGGTCCGGGCATCGCCAAAATAACTGCCGAAAAAATAAAACGGCCCATGCCTAAACGGCCCATGCAGCCAAAAATGTCCGACGAATAATACCCCGTGTAGAGGGAGTGCACGTTAAATACCCTCCAAAGCTCCGACGCTGCGTACGATGTCGCCCTTAATTCAGGTGCCGGTTCGTCACTTTACTGTGGTTCTAAAATATGACGCCCGTCGCCAATAGCCGTCGTGTAGCTTTAGTGCGACGATATTCAAACTAAACCTAAACCAACCTAGTATTTTAACCAATCAGATGCATAGGTTACTGCTTTTGTAACAGCCAAGAGCTACTTCATCATTTTAAAGCATGCGTAGACTCACCCAACTTTGATAAGCGAATAAAAAATGTGTGCCAAACAGATCACCAACCAAAGGATGAAGTTCCAGCAATCGTCCATTCGACCCCGGCAATCCTTTGTCGCGAAGTTGAAACTTGAAATTGATAAAATTTTTGAAGATTGAGTTGCGTTTAGGTTTGGGTTGAATATATGAGCGCCCATGTATATGCCCTTAAAATCTCTGTATTTTATTGACATGTATTCCTGTATGACATTGTATGACTCTGTATTTTATCATCTCGAAGAGACACCAAATTCGATAAGACTTTCATTTTGAATCGGCAAATGGTAAATGAAATGTCAAATATTGGTGGACCTTTCATCCGTGTGTTGGTCCATTATTTTTCGTATTTCTATTTATTTATCAACAAAGAAAGTCATGCCGTTTAAAAAATTATCCCAATTACTTTAAAGTATTGGGGAATGAGAAAATCATTAAAAGTACATTTATATCACCGCCGCCGGAAAAATGCCGCCGTTTCTTTTGTCTGTTAAAAAACAGCTTTTGCGTTAAAATTACAAATAGTTCGTATAAAATTAACATATTATCTCTGTAAATTTTACGGTAATTTTCTGGCACACCATCAGCTGACAGTTTTTTTTGCTGTAAAAACTATAGACTTTTTTTTTACAGTGTATCGCTATTTTACGGCGTCAATTTCCTTTTCGACAGGGGCAAAACTCTCTCTGACTGATGTCAATAGCGTCTCTAATCTCTGATCCAGTCCAGATGTCTGTGTTAATAACTAGTTTTCAACTTTTTATATTCTTCAGTCGCGCACATTAAAGACCGTGCAGTCTAGACTGGGATAACAATTCATCTCGACCCGATGCTTTGTTGCTCGGACGTGTTGGCCAAATGTTTTGGCTAATTTCGGTGTCTGTTGGTGGATTTTAATCGCATGCCGGGTCCTGTGTTTTAGTTTTCGGGGACTTTGACCTTTTTTTTTTGGCTGTTGAATCATTTGATTAAATGATTTTTATTTCAACTGTAAAACTGTTTTTTTAATGTCTCTTCGCGTGGACTGGCAGTTGATTTGAGAATTTCGGGCTAGCCTCTTGAGGCATTCTTTACTGAGGAATGGTGATCAAAATTGAAGAGCATATTCCAGATGTTGCTTTACCAATCCCGCGTATACACGGCAAATTAATATCTTTAGATTTAGAAGTGATACTTTTTCTAATGTACGCTAGTAATTTGGCGACTTTCGTATACGACATCACCAGTTTGAATGCCAAACATATTATCTCCATCTTTTCTGTCGCTGCAAGGCACAGCATAAGAAGATGTAGATGCTGACGGGCAGAAAACAATGCAAAAATCGGTTCGTCAAGTGAAGCCATCGATCGCTCTGTAGTAAGCCTCAACAAACGCTCTCGCGGTGAACTTTGTCGCATTCTACAATGGAGTTTGGATAGGTTTACAAATACAAATACAAAAATTGCCGACCAACAACAGGCCAGAGGCCCAGCAAGGTTGGTCCAAAATAAATCTAATACATTACCAGTTTCCAATGACCGTCAAGTTTCTTCTTAAAATCTTCTACTCTCTTCGAATGCACAACATAATCTGGTAAAGCATTCCACTCATTACTACATCGGCTTGACGTTTTCGGACTCTTTTGTTTATGTAAGTAAACAAAATAAAAGGCAAATGAAGACCACTGTCCCGACTAATTGCTGGGGGGGGGGGGGGGGAGTTAATTTGCACGAAGTGGACCTTTTTATTCGGAAATGAAGGTGTAAAATGGTATTGACAGAGTCATCGTGAATGGTTTAATGCTTTCTAAGAGAAGTAGGTTTGTAACAGAATCTGTCACTTAACCCGCACAACAGTTATGTTTAACAGGTAAAAAGGCGCCAAACACAGCAATAATTCTATATTAAACATTTACATGCTAAATTTGGCTAGTTTCATTTATTTTATTTCGAAAATACAATGATTATTATTTATCGTTTGCAAAAAATAATTTATATTTCAAAGAATAAATATGTAATATTCCTCGCTTTTAAATAGAATGAAAATATTTCATATAAACATACAAAAAATCTCGTAGTGAAATATATTTGACGTCATTTCAAACTGATCGATGTTGCAAAAATAAATTTATTTTAATTTATTGTCTAAAAGAATTAAAGTGTCTCGAGCGCTTCTTGCATATGGCAATGGTGATTTAATTATAATAAAAATAATGGCTTCCTATGCTTTTTAAATGAGCGTTAAATTTTGCAGTTTTTAAGTTCGATAGTTGAAGTACTTCGAATTCGAATTCTTTTCTGAAATTTTCAATGTATTCTAATTTCGATGCGTTGAATTTTATGACGTATCACACTTGTCCGTAGCATTTGTAGTTTGGGCTATGAAAGTGGGTGACAGACCGACAGACACACGGACTGAACGATTATAATACCTTCCACTTTTTACGTTACAAACGTAGTGTGGAAGCTAAAAAGATTGGTTTCACCATGAACTAACTTTGGGTGAGGTTTGTTCGTGCTTGCTAGGGAAGCTTGGCGACTTTCGTATGCGATTTCACCAGTTTTAACGCCAAACATATCTCCACCTGGTTTCTTGCCTTCAAGGTCGGTCTTTGGATTCTGTGTCTATCCCACCCTCTGCGTTCGTGGCAGGATGCTTTATTTGCTGTTTTCATTCCCCCTTTGTTCAGCCTCCTTCTTTTTTTGCTATCATATCTCTTGCGACACACTTCCTTAATTTTCCCTCGCCTATAGGGATTTTTGGTTTTCATTGTTGCAACGAATTATCTCAAACGAAACTGATTTATATCACAAAAATAAATGTTCTATGAATCTCTATTTAATATGGATAAAATTTCACGTGCGATTGTTGCGAGTGGTAATTGAGTGGTTTAATGGGAATAGTTCTTATGATGTCACGCTCTCTATACTGCGATTTCATTGGTTGTTTTGTTTTCTTTGACAAAGTGTTGAAACAAGCCCATTCTTATAAAAATTGACTTCTTTTGCTTTTTAAATGAGTATTAAATTTTTCAGTTTTTTTTTTTATATAATGGGGTTGTTTCACATTGTGGATGGCAACAGCTCCAACTGTTTGTTTTCCTTTGTTGTATGGAATTACTTTGTTTTGGTCGCCGAAAATGATTTTCTAAGAATGTTACGTATTAAATATTTTAAATGCCAACTTCTTTCTGTGCTGTTGGTTGTTCAAACCATTTGTTAAAGAAAGCTTGCATAGAAAAAAAGTTTCTTTTCTATATCGGTCGTTTTAAGAGTGAAAAAAAGTGGATTTTTAGTTTTCATTGCTTCAACCAGAGGTTGGAAAGTTACCTTAAAAAAGTAACTCTGTTACAGTTACTTAATAAGAAAAATTATTAGTTACCGTTACTTAATACGAAAAGTAATTAAACACAGTTACTTTTAGAATTTCCAAATTATAAGAAACATTCCGATTTAACATCTTCGGTTTTTAAAAGATAACCAAGATTATAGAAACCTAAGCACAAACAAAACTTTCACTTCGAAATAAATAACAATTTTTTTAAAATTGCCGTGAATTAATGGAAAAATTACGAAATGTTTCGTTACTTTAGCGTTACCGCTAAAAGTAACTAAGTTTAAGCTGCGGTTACTTTCAGAAAAATCTAACTGTGTTACCTGTAAAAAGTAACTGTTTCAAGTATCGCGTTATTCCAATCTTTGGCTGCAACTTATCCTTAACGAAACTGATTTATATCACAAAAATAAATTTTCCTTAAACCTCTGTTTAATATAAATAAAGTTCCTCATATGATTGTTGTGAGTGCCAATGGTGATTTAATTCCAATAAAAATGGTCTTTTTATGCTTTGTAAATGATCATTAAATTTTTCAAGTTTTTTAAATGGGTGATTAAACTAGTTCAAATTCCATTTATTTTTCTGGGATTTTCAATTCTTTTTAATTTCAATGCGCTGACGTATCACACTTGTCTGTAGTATTTGTAGTTTGGCGTATTAGAAAATTAAAACAATTACTAAAATTTTGTATGATAGAAACTAAAATTTAAAGTCTCTTAAAGTTGGGGGGGCTCGGGCCTGATAGTCATGGTAATGTTTCAGATGATGTAACGCTCTTGTTTTCATTTTTATCCATACTGGATTTCATTGGTTGCTTCGGTTTCACGTACTACGATTTCATTGGTTGCTTCGGTTTCACTCTTAAAATGACCGAAAAAGAAAAAAGAATTTTTTCTTTCTATGCAAGCTTTTTTTAAGAAATGTTTTGAACAATCAACAGCACAGCAAGAAGTTGACATTTAAAAAATGTAATATGTAAAATATTCTTAGAAAACTCCTTTTCGAATACCAAACAAATGTAATTCCATACAAAAGATGAAAACAAACCGTTGTAGCTGTTGCCATCCACGACGTGAAACAACCCCATTTAGGACCTGGGCCTCCAAACGCCTCAACCCATAGTGCCACCCCATCCAACCAGGTTAACGAAATGCCTGTTTAATTAATCCCCACCCGCCTTCCATTTTCCCTAAGACAGGGAAAAACAGGATTAATTTCTTTTCTTTTTTTAGTTTGTTTCAACTTTGGCCCAGACTTTGATTTTAGAAAAGAGCCCCTGTGTTTCTGTGAGGCGGAGCGTACGCTTAGAATAACACAAGAAAAATGTTTTTCGATACCCCTCGCTGTGAGTCTTCTCAAAGCTGGATTCCTTTTTCTTTTTATGACCTCCAGCCCATATATCTCTCTGGGATAACTTGTAGATCTTGTTTTGTAAGCTTTACCGAGGCAGGATATTTTAATTTGCGTGGCAGGGGTGTTGGAATGTCTTCGACAAACCCGAATTGTGTTTTAGAACAGGGTTTCCAAACCGACCACAGTATACCACATGCGTAGCGGTCGATTTAGAAGTCAAATAAATTTCATAAGAATAACATGCAGGGCATGAAGACCGTATAGGCCTTGGAAGCCCCGGCTTCTTCGTAAAAAGAGTTGAAGGGCCTTAAATCGACCATTTTTTTGTACCTGTCGGTGCTTGCTCAGGTGTCGGCCCGTCACTTGACTGTGGTTCTAAATTTCGACGTCCGTCACCAATAGTCCTTGTGTAGTTCCAGAGCGACGTTAATTCAACTTAACTCATTAAAAAAAACATTGCCAAAAGTATTAATTTTCTATAAAAATTGTAAGGTTGTATTTGGCAAATACGTCTAAAACTAAAATTTTTCACATTTTTTTTCGATGAAACTAAAATTCAAGTAAGAGTTGATGACCCAAAGCCAAAAACGCATCACACGCCTGGTAAAAGGGCTAACATGGCAAAGCAATACTTCTGCGGAAGTTGTGATTCCAAAACCAATGCATTAGCTATATATGGTAATGACAATTCCCCTTAACTTCGCAATTTTTAGAGAAAATATTAGGTTCTAAAATCGCCAGGCGGATATTTTTTTTAAACCAATATAACCTGTTTTAAAAAAAAAGACGTCATATATATCTTAGCGGGCGGATTCTTAGTATGCTATTTGTTTAGGGAGGTGGCGGGCCTACACAATTTATTGTTGTAAGCTGTCCCATGAATTGTGGTGTGTTTAACAAGTGGGAAGTTAAGTCTGAAAGATACGAGTTCTAAGTCAACGGAAAAGATCTCACAAATCAGAATTCTTTTGAAATTTATGCTGTAACTATTTGCTGCCTATTTAAGTTGTACATTTGGAAACATTTGAGTGTTTTATAAAGACTCTTTGCGTATTTAGAAAGATGTTTTGGAATGCATTTTTTTTACCGGGTTAACTACTTTTCCACGCGAATCGTTCGCTAAGTTAGGTTGTACATTTTTCCGGCTGCCGATTTCTAGCCACCATAGAGCTTGAACACAGCCACGGAGCTTTACATCTCGTAATTTCGTTCCCTGGTCAAGCAACGAGGTCAACACCTGAGTGGGGGTCCCAAAGCCAACCACTGGCACCATCGTGCGCTTACGTCTCCACAGATTGAACGAGCACGTTTGTCGCAGTGTACTCAGGACATATACAGACAAACACACAATACAAATATCCATGCCCATGCCGGGATTCGAACTCGGGGCTTTCTGAGTCCCTGGTCAGCTCCCTGATCATTCAGCTGCCCAGTCTGCTTTCGATTGTATTTTTGACCAAGTTCAAAAAAATAACGCGGGACGAATTAACTGTTCTTTTTCGCACGAATCATTTGTTTGTTCTGTTGTGTAAAAGTAAACTGCAGTATCTAATGCTAATGACTTGGCGTAAACTTGACTGTGGTTCTAAATTACGACGGGCGTCGCCAGTAGCTCTAGTGCGACGTTAATTCAACTCAAAAAAAAATTGTCATCCTTTTGCCGCGAGGTTTCATTGGAAGTTTATGTCTCCACTCTTATCTCAGATCTAGGATTTGTTATATCTGAATATTCTCACGGTTAATCAATTTTCTAATACAGTTCGATTAAACAAAAAAAAAAACTTTGTTCGTTAATAAAATTAGCCCATGCTAAGGTCAACCCTTAGAAACATGAGTCTTCCAAAAAAAAAAAAAAAAAAAAAAAAATCAACACCTGCGCTACCATCCGACGACACCGGACTTTCCAGTGTATCAAATGATGTACGACAATGTCAGTAGTTTTATTAAAGCTTTGGAACTTTCTACATTTAATTCGCAAATTTATCATCTAATCTAGCCGTACATAGGCCAACTTCTGGAGACTGAAGACATGGATAAATTGAATTACAGGACCAGCAGATATTTCTTTTGATGAGTCTGAATGATGTTAGAGGTGTACTGGCACAATATGGGAAACATACACCACGAAGTGTCCGACAACTGATATTTCACATTCAGTATGTTCTTGAACATGTTGAAGAGAAGACTATATATGCAGTGTTCTACGATACAAAATACCATTGTGGAAAGTTTAAATGATGTTTTATGAAGAAACCTCAGACAAATGAGTTAGTACTGAAATTAAATTTCTTAAATGGATTTGAGATAACATAGGGTGCAGTTATTTTGGCATAGTCGGGTAGGGATCAGATTTACTGTACGGTCCCCCTTGGCGCGATTTTTTCGGATTTGGCGATAAGTAATTTTTTCTGGCAACCTTTCTGACTTCGACTGAAGATTCTAATTGACTTCGCACCGATGAAGTTTTTCGGCAACCCTATCGGACCGTTGGTTGAGTTTTCATAAGAAATATTCCCATAGGATCTTTTCTTTGAATCGCGGTTTTTAAAAAAAAGTCGCCGAAATACGGAGTTTTGGCGCGATTTTGGAAAGTTCGCCAAGGGGGACCGTACAGTAAATCTCTACCGTCGGGTAGCTTTCGCATGATCACCAAAAGAGTTTTCTCATGCAAGGCAAGCATCTAAACTACTGGGCTCCCGCCCATTAGACAGATTTTTATTATTCTCATGCAATCATATGCTTTGACTTTTGTATTTTAATATTTTATTTTTTGTTTTCTTAGGTTCCTTTTAGTTTTATATTGTGCTGCTTGCTTATCTCTACTGTAATGGACTAGTTGTACGTAGTGTATAAAATAAATAAATTCAATCATTTCGATTAAAAAAAAGCCATTGCTCGTTAATAAAATAAGCCCATGCTATGGTCGAACCTTAGAAACATGAGCCTTTCACAAAAAAAAAAAAAAAAAAAAAAAAATCGACACCTGCCCTACCATCCGACGACACCGGACTTTCCAGTGTATCAAATGATCCACGACAATGTCCGCGACACTGCGTTTGACGCGTTCCTCAATAAATCTTCTACAACGTACGAGGACGCGACGAGTCCGTAGAGGAGAGAGGAATGTGGGGATGCTGCCGGACGAAACGCAATACAGAAACCGGTTCGCCAAGTGAAGCCATCGATCGCTTTGTAGTAAGCCCAAACAAACGCTCTCGGTGAAATAATTGGCGCTATTCTGAAGGGGTTGGGTTAGTTTGAATGATCGTCGCACAAGATTTACCCGAGGTTTATTGACGACGGGCGTCATAATTTAGAACCGCAGTCATGTAACGGGCCGACAACGAGTAGGCACCCAACGCAACCGTTAAGGGCGACATCGTACGCAGCTTTGGGACTGTGGAACATATATTTCACGTGTACTCCCTCCACACGGTGTATTATTCGTCAGACATTGTTTTGTCTGCCCGGGCCTTTATAGGTCGGCAGTTACTTTGGCACTGCCCGGGCTCGAATCTGGGACGCATGAAAGACGAACGCTTTAACCAACTGGGCTCCCCAGCCCCGGAGTTTGCATATACTTGGCGATTTCTGACGCTCTAAAAACTATAATTACACGACGGATGTTTGTTACTTGTGAACGAAATTACTTACCATCTTATGTAAATTCAGATCTCGTGCTACAGCCTACAACTGTACATTTAAAAAAAAAAAGTATTTGCAGATTGTTGTTTTGTTTTGTATTTTTTTACAATACAAAAGTCATTTTTTGATATTTTATCAACGCGTTTTAAAGAATAAAATGATGCCATTGAATTATCATTGAGTGTGAGCGATTTGTCTGGTGTTACTTGGTTACACTAGTGTTACTTGGCGACTTTCTGGCGGCTTCACTTTATTTCGCGCCAAGCATCTCCAACTTCTTCTTTACTCTGTGGGCGAGTCATTAGTTCAGCCGGCCTGATTTCGGGGGCCTTCTAGGGGGGGACTGAAATAATGCCCCATCCGGAGTTGGAACCCCGTATTTAAAAAAACATTCTGTGTTTTTATTCGAGACCAATTACGTGGAATCGAAGCATGTGCGAATTGTTAATCAGAATTGGGGGGGGATTTTTTTTTACCTAAGAATAGATTGGCAAACAGGGGGGGGGGGGGGGGGGCATACAGGGTGTTACAGAACAGTGCAACGTTATTTATGCACCAAAGTCTATGAATGCTATGCTACAGTTTACAAAACAAATACATTTCATAATAAGACTGGGGAGCCCAGTCGGTCATTCGCTTGCTTTGTATGTGAAAGGTCCCAGGGTTCGCGCGTGCTCGGCCATGGCCAAATTAACTTCCAGTCTATAAACGGCCCGTGCAGCAAAAAAATGTCCGACGAATAATATCCCATCTAAAGGAAGTGCACGTTAAATATGCTCCAAAGTCCTGACGTCGCTTACTATGTCGCCCTTATAAATTGCGTTGAGTGCCTATTCAGGAGTGGATGCCGGCTCGTCACTTGACTGTGGCTCTAAATCATGACGCCCTTTGGTTTACGACGATAGTTTAACCTTACCCTAACGGAATAGTGTAGATTTGAGATGAATGGAGTAATTGGACAATATATTGGTTGAAGTAACGTCGTACTAGAACAACACGGACGCCATTGGCGACATGCCTCATAATTTAAAATTGTGTTTGGGTCAAATAAAAAGGAAACTTGAAAAATAAATCTTTCAAAAATATTTTGCATTTTTTTCACTCGCCAACAACGGCAATAAGTTGCAAAAAGTAGCAACCTTTTGTCGCCAATGAAGCGATCTTGGTTCCCCTCCCCAACCTGCCTTTTTGTTTAATGTCGATTAATTTCTGTCGTTACTTTCGAAGCGGTAGGGAGGCCAAAGACAATATACATGTTTCACGTCTTGAGCGGCATGAGTTCCAGCGGCATTGTTTTCACTTTTAGTCCTGCTGTAATTACATTTGTTTCGGCTAATAAATAGTCGTTAATGTTACATAATAATAATTATTTCAACTTTAACATTTGAATGCATTTACATACAGTTAAAATATTATCTTACATTTAAAATATTCGTCATGATAAAATAACATCAGACAAAATTTTGTAATAATGTCTCCGTTTTCCGTCATAAATTTATTCTATTTGCTATCTATAATTGTAACATAAAGAACTAGAAGTAATTACTAGTTTCATAACATTTTAATAGATTATATTAAACATGATAAACACCATTTTCTAATTATAGTTTTAATATTGTTAAAGTTTAATAATAACAAGAATTAAAATTTCGAATAGAATTGATTTGCACGTAGAGAACTCCAACATAAACAGACGAGGCAAAAAGACCGCGCATTAAGAGTGACATCGAAATGGAAACCGTGGATTGAAACCTAGAAAAAGCAGGGCTGGGCCGTTACTTGTTAAAATGTAACTCGTTACAATTACTTTTCATAAAGTGTAACTAATTACCTGTAAAATTACTAATTTCCAAAAGTAACAAATTACAATTACTTTTAAGATTACTTTTTACGACAAAATTTCATATTTACAAATGTTTCAAAAAATAAAGTATAAATGACTAAATGAATTTTTTTTAATATCAACTTTATTATACAGTTATCAGAAAATCTACTTGTTGTGCAACAGCTGCATCTCAAAATTTGAGTCGCTTACACAGCTACGATTGGGTCGGAGACACAAACTACCAGAACTAACGTTTCAACAGCCGCACTAGCTGAGAAGGGCGAATTATATTTTATGAACATACTTTTAAGAGTCATGAAGCCGAATTTCACCCCATGAAAATCGTAATGGTATTCCTATGGAGAATCTTCTCCGACTAATTGACGCCACAATTTTAATACTGGCCACTAGTTTTTGACACCATTTGAAAGAACAAAAGAAGTAAAATAGACTATCAGAAAAAAAAATTGAAAATCACATATTGAGTATTTTTAATAATTTTTTAAAGTTTGGAAATCAGTGAAGAATTCAATGTCCTTAGTGTATGACGATGTATCTCAGTAAAAAATAAAGATGCTGCAATAATTATATATTTTGAACACAATCGAAATTTTTACTTTTCAGTTCATTACGATATAAAAAATTTAATTTCAATATCTGTATTCTAAAAAAAATTTAGAAAAGTAATTGGAAGTTTTCTAAAAGAAAATTGTGGCAACCCCAGATTTGGCGATCAACCGCCACTGTGCGCCAAGTCATTAGTGTAATCTGTCTACACATCTGGAAGGGGGCCCTTGAATAGATGAATAGAACAACCTAGTCAATCTTAACAGAAGTTGCTTCAGTCTCCCTTAGGCATATGGTAAAGGGGACGAGTTTTTAGCATTCTCTGTGTGTTATACTGTCCACGTAGAAGGCGGAGTCGAATGTCAGCCTGTACAATTGAACCAGTGACACGCTCTACCGCGCTAACCCCCCTCCCCCCATGTTTTGAACAAAATAGAGGCCCGATTGAAGAAGTCAAATTTCTGGGTTTAGGAATAGAAATTGGAAAAGGTTTTTCGTGTGTATAGGATAGAATTGAGTCATTTCGAGTTTTTGATTTATAGATGCATTTAAAAGTTTCATGTGAAATCGATGTGAAATCGAGAAAATATATACTATTGCTTATTTTGCTATAATACTATGCTTGGATAAAATATTTCTTAGGTAGCACTCTAACGAAAATTAAATATGACAAATACCGTCAGTGCCGGTAACTTTGGCCAAAATCAGTGTTTTTTTATAAAAGAAAAATTAAACTACAAAACCGATTTAAACACTTTAAAATCACTGTGCATTTTAAGTATTGTACTTTTAGGAATAATTTGCAGGCACTTTTATTACATTAATAAGTTTTAAAAAAATGGTACTAATTAAAAAAAAATTAGGATACGATTCGAGTCCAGGAGGGTAACTTTGGCCACAAGCACGAAGTACTCACCAAACGTACCATTTACTGCTTTTTGGGCTGTGTAATAGATTTAAATTGCAATAATAAAACTACTAAACATTAGAACTATTAGTTTTTAAAGTTTATTAGGTAAGAAAATATATAGAGGTTAATTAGGTAAGAAAATATATTTCTTTATAAGAAAAATTCTTATTTGTTTCAGTTTCGGCTGCATCGCCCAATGATTAAGCCGCAATACTTTAGAACACTTTCAGCTGACATTTTAAAAAATTAATTTACATTTCTAAAAAGAAAATCAACTCATGCATTTTTGAAAACCAGATTTAATGATATTTATTTTCATATCAAAACGCAAACGATATTATAATGAAAAGAAAATAACCTATTAGTAATTTGGAACTCTAAAAAAGTTGCATTTCCAGCATTAGCAACAGGGCCGGATTTCTAAATAGGCTAAGTAGGCTGTAGCCTAGAGCGGCGAATTTTTCTGGGGCGGCAAATTTTACGACCAATTAAAGCGGCAATTCGGTATAAAAAAATATTGTAAATATACGAATACTTTTAACAAGTAATTTACATTAATGCGTAACCGTATTTAAGAGCGTATGTTAAGAGCTATTATCACAACTGAGATCTTTTTTCTTTTGTAAATTAAGTAAAATATATTTAAATCCTTAAAAAATTTTACATAGTCAACTTTAAAGCCATTAGAAAATGGGGGATGTACATAAATTACGTCATGCACGGGGGGGAGGGGGGTGTACTCCAACGTGACGGGTCGTGTCATTGAGGGGGTAGGGGGTAATCGTTTGCTTGACGTAACGATTTGGAATATTTCACTTTTGCATTGAACATCTGTTTTGGAGAAAAAAAAATCTTAAATCTATTTTTATCGTAAGATTATCATGAGAAACACTTTATTTCAGAAAGAAGATATGGGGATTATTATATGCCACAACGTTGGAATTATTAGCCTCCTACATTTTACAGACCTTTTCCTAATGGTACTTCGTAACACGCTGTAAATTGTGACACTATCTAGACCAATCAGAAGACTAGCAGCTACTTACTACAGAGGACTAGTCCTACTACGTTAGGACCTGGATGAATACCAAAAGACCCAAAAAGTCCGATTACACCCAGGCCCCCTTTTTAAGATATTATCTAATATGGCAAGTTAGTCCTTGGACAACGTAAATGTAAATACATCAATGTTGGTCTATTCCTTATATGCTTTATAAACAAACCTAAATATGTTTTTTTTTTCAAATTTCAGAATCAAAGGGAAATATTAATATAAACTTTTCTTTGAAAAAAAAGTCAAAACTTTGCGTGACGTAATTTATGAACGTCCCCATACCAGTAAAAAGTATTAAAGAATTTTTAGACAGATACATATGTACATACAAAAGAATTCAGATTTATTACATTTATTTTTCAATTCTTCTCATTTTAACTTTCTATATCTAATAACACGGAAATAACAAACAAATGCATCATATTGTAATTGCAGGAATCGTCTGTTACCACTATAGTGTCCTTAGTACTCCTTAGTATCCATAACTATCAAGGCATAACCACATATCACCACATGATCACCACAATCACCAAATGAACGGCTTTGTAAGTCTGCCGGAGTTGTCATGTCTTCCGGTCAGTATCGGAGCGGGAAAAGTATCGATAGGTTATTCTACATCAACTGGAAAAGTGCTTTTTTTATGATAGATATATTTAGAAAGCGTTGGGATACTCATAAAATGAACATTTCGTTCCAAGGATAAATTTGGTAAGTTAAAATTGGTTTGGAAGCTCTTCGCCGGTGTTGTCATGCCTTTCTTTTCGGGGTGAAGAGTAGTATCGAAAGGTTAACTTACACCAACCTGCTATGGCCATCCACGGGTAGAAAGCATTGGCAGGTGCTTGCGCCATGGGCGGCGTGCTCTGACAGCAGGTCGACCAGGCGTCCGTCACTCGCGGGGCGGCGGCAGCGCCCGAGTTATCCCCGCCGGGGAAAGGGCGCATCGCGTCGGCGCCCATCGACGGCCTCAGCCCGCCCACGGAGCTCGACGGCCACGAAGCCATCTCCTTGACCGCCTGGTTGAAGCCGTTCTGATCTTTAGCCAGGCATTCCGGCTTGAAGAGGGTCGAGCTCTCGCCCACCGAGTTCGAGTACAGTTTGCAGGCGGCGGCGGTGGCTGACGCCGCGGCGTTGCCGCCATTGGTGGCGTCGGCGCGGTACGAGACAGGGCTGAGGCCGCGGAGTCGTGGGCCGGGGCGCGGCTGGACTGCGGGGGATCAAAGCCCTTCTTTTTTATTACATCTTTGCATCAGGATTAAGAAAATAATTTCTTCTTATAAATGACTAAAAATATTTTCCAAGTCAAATCATAAAATCAACTGTTCCAGTTTGCCATCTCTATAACTATCAAGGTACTTTTTTTTTTATTACATCTTTGCATCAGGAGCAAGAAAATAATTTCTTCTTAGAAATGACTAAATATTTTCCAAGTCAAATCATAAAATGATCTTTTTCAGTTTGCAATCTCTAAAATTATTCAGCCACTTCTTTATTTATTACATCTTTGCATCATTATCAAGAAAATAATTTATCCTTAGAAATGACCAAATAGTTTCCAAGTCCCATCAGAAAAAGACTGGTTTCAGTTTGCCATCTCTATAATTTTATCAAGCCACTCCTTTTTTTATTACATCTTTATTGCATCATGACCCAGAAAATATTTTCTTCTTAGAAATGACTAAATATTTTCAAGATATAGTTTGTTTAGGCTGTCATCCCAAAAAATATATCCTTCTCCATATTTTCCTAAAGGAGTGTGTACCACTTAACGACTTTCAATTACCATTCATTAAATCAATTACATCCGTCTGATAGGATGACAGACGAACCTTTTTTTTTTACAAATAAAAAAACATTTCTTTTATTCAGCACCCTCCAAAAGCAAAATTCGGATTTTCGAACCCACTTCAATCAGTATTGAAATAATAAATTAAGCAAAAAAATATGTATTTTTTCCGTAAACATTTTTATAAACGCTGAATAAATCGCAATAAATAAACAAATACTGCAAGACTTTAAAATAAACTAATACATCAACTATACTTTGAGCAGTCAAAAAGTTTTAATCTTAGCAATTTTATTTTAAAACATTTAAAAATTAATTTTCAGAAAATATATATTTTTTTTGCTATAAAAAAATTCTTCTTAGGGCAATCACTCCAAAAGATAAACTTTAATCACATAATATGGTTGCAAAAACTAATATAACTTTATTAAATAATAAATTTCTTTACTTCTACAAAATACTGTGCAAAAGCTATTGTAAGCTTTAGTTTTAGAACCAGTTAAAATAGTTATCAGCTAAAACCACCCAGAACCCCGACATTCAAAGAATCCCCTATGTTCTTATCTCTTCATCCCCTCTAGAAGGAGGGGGAAAGAATCCAGACCCTGGGGGGCCTCAGTCGTGGGGCCTCGAATTTCATTGGCGATAAAAAAAAAACGCACTGTACGATTGCTTTTCGCCTAGTAGGCGATAAAGTGTTCTTTCTAGTTTAAAAACACGGCGACATCTGGTTTTCGAGAAAGATAGTAAAAGAGTTCGTGCCGATGAATTACTGATTCTTAACTGTAGGTAGGGTACAGAATACAGTAATATTATGGTCGTTACTTTGGAAAAATGTAGACAACTCTAAATCGGCTTCGGCGGAAGGATGTCTAGTTTTTACATTTTCCAAAAAATCATCGTCACTGTTAGATGAGTGTTCATAATCACTGCAATCAGTAGAGAACGTTTTATTTTTGTGGGAACAATACTCGAAGCAAAGAGTATGTGAAAGTTTTTTTTTTATTTCGTTATTTTTTAAAGAATATTTTTTGTTTTGGACATTCATTAGAGTGTTAATGATAAAATTAATGAAAGTAACGCGTTACTGTAACAAAGATTACTTTTTCGAAAATTATGTAACAAATTACCTGTAAAATTACTGGGTTTTCAAATGTAACGAATTACCTATAAGATTACTGTAAAAACTACTTATTACAAGTAACGCGTTTCCGCCCAGGCCTGAGAAAAAGTTACAACATCTGAAACAAGCCAATACCGTTTTTTGTCATCTCCATATTTCTTACATTTAAGCTAACGAATCTTCACTCCTTTAACAACTTATACACTGAATTAAGATTTAATTTTAATTACTTGACGTTGCCTATATTTAAACTGTCAATGTAATTAATGATAATAATATATTACGGTTAAAAAAAAAGTTGGAACATAAAATGCACTTTATGATGGATTTTATTTTTGCTTTCCACTTTTCGGTTTATAATCATTAAATTGCACTGACCAACGAAATTTTGTGGAATGAATATCAGGAGTCGGCTCGTCACTTGACTGTGGTTCGAAAATACGACGCCCGTCGACAATAACCCTCGTGTAGCTCTAGTGCGACGATAATTCAAACTAAACTAAACTAAACTGTAGAATGAATATGATTTATACCATTTTAGTCTTTCATATTTTGAAACTGAATACTGCATTCATCAAACCCCCACTACCATCTATTTTCCCTCTAACGAACAATGAAAAGTAAAACAACGTATTTTTTAAGGGGACTTATAAATACCGTCAGGCAAAACGAATTGGCGCAGGTAACTAAAGTTAAATTTTTCTGAAGAATTTACTTTACTTTTACAAACTTAAATGTTCTCTATTCAATCAAAAGGTCATTCCTTTTGCCCCAATTTTCTCCAAATGAACAATGAAATGTAAAACAGCGGCCTTATATAAGTTATAAGTGATACCTTATAAGTACCGTCTGCAGATAAAAGGTTGAATTGTGATGCAAATAATACAACGACTTCGTTTTTCGATGTTTCAAAAAACTTTCACCAATGCGCATTTTTGGGGCAATGAAAAGTAAAACAAATGCCTTATAAGTAATACTTTATAAGTACCGTCAGAACATAAGTGGTCAAATCACGATACAAAAACACACAAGTAAGTTTTAAGATGTTTCAAAAACCATTTTCTCCAAATGAACAAAGAAAAGTAAAACAGCGGCCTTATATGTGATACCTTATAAGTAGTTGAGGGGTCAAATCATGAACAAACCACATAAGTTTTAGATTTCAAAACCATTTTCTCCAAGAACAAGACAGTAACAGCGGCCTATTGTCCTATAAGTAGTGAGGTCATCATGATCAAAACACACACTCTTTCGATTTCAAAACTGTCACGATGCCCACTTTTGTGTCAGGTGCGCTCGCTTGTATCAAATTCCCCGGCCTTAACACAGCCAATGTGTTACAAAACCGATTTGCATAGTGCTCGCGGCGCATTCTTGGCTGTCCGCTTGACATGTGGCCTTGGCAGCGGACCCCGACTGCTCTTATTTTTAGGTGGATATTGGGTTACCAGGGGGGTCGTCCACAAATGGAATTGGGAACTCGGACGTGACGTCACATCTCGCCCGGGGGCGAAACTAACTTTAAATGGAAGGGTGGGGAGCAAGTTTTGGAGCCTCATCAATTTATATTATTAATTACTATAGTAGTTATTTATTAATCTTTAATTACATTAATTAGTCATTTAGATCGTTTAAATTACATAATTATTAATTACTATTTAAATTACCGTAAATTCACACATTTATAAATTTGCTTGAACTTAATTTAGGGTAAAATTTAATAATGTATAAGTGTTGTCGAGAATAAGCCTGTACAAATGATTGGCATTATAACACTTCCTTAAAAATAAATAAGATTGATAAATTTAAGATTGATACAATAGTTTCGACGCCGAAGATGATGTATTCTTGCTTTTCTCACTGAGGGGTATTGTCAGGTATTGGGTTGCAAAACTCGTCAGTTTGCGCCGTATATCGTCAGTTTGCCGTTGTTATGCTATACAGTAGAACCTCGATTATACAGTCTTTTTGTGAACGGCGTTAGGTCTTTTAATCGAAAATTCCGGATAATAGAAAATAGTAAAACGTCTTGTACGGGGAGGACCCTAAATCGACTCTGGCTTTACAGTTTTAAACATTAGATATTGGTGTTAAGTTATCACCGATATTGAGATTTCCCGGCAAACAGAGAGTGCTTAAAAATTATTTTTAATTTCTATTAATTTCTTAAATATCCGAGCGGAGTTCGGGGAAAATTGCTTATTTTTCCTTTTATAGTCGCTATCGCTTAGAGTCTCACTATTTAGGAGATCAAGATCCCTTGAGTTTCTCGATTTCTGTCAGTATCGCTGGAGATTCCTTAACTTAGAATCGCCGTAGAATTCTGAGTCTGGTTTCTTTAGTGAACAACCGAGAATGATCTTATTAGAGAATTTTTTTGACCTGTTGTATGGATTGTCGGTTAACAGAGAGTTCCGGATAAACGAAAGACGGATAATCGAAATTCTACTGTATTTTCGACCAAAACGGATGTCTTTTCTTTGAGGGTTCACGATCTGCATTCCTCCATCTCATTCCTGTGCATCGCATTTCGGCACCGCCAAAAGAAGTAATCGATCTGCTTTGATTTTTCACAATCAAGATTCGGGGCGCACGTTTCTTTCTTTCTTCGCCAGTCATCGCGGAGGCTGGAATACCAATGGAGGTATTTGGCGCGCCCAAAACGAGTGAAAAGTCGCCAAAATCGACGTGAAAGTCCCCAAAACACACCGAAGTCAATGGACAACTAGAACGTCCACGCCTACGACGTTACAACTACGTCAAGCGTTGTTTTATACCCCACAAACTAACCATAAGGCAGCTAATTTGTCCACATTAAAATGGCCATGGTCACGCTTATGATGACATCCCGACTACGTCAAACATTGTTTTTTACCCCTCAAAACCAGACACGCTCCGCCTCGTTCCAATCGTCGATTGGAAAATTATAGTGGACGATTTGAACAGGGCGGAGCGTGGCTTGCTCTGGGGTCGAAGAAAGTGTTTGACGTACCTGGGACGTCACCATAGACGTGGCCGTTCGAATTTGAACGAATGAGCTGCCGAGGGGTATAAAACAACGTTTACTGTACCTGTGACGTCACAGTTGGCGTGGCAGTTCCAGTTGTCCATTAGAAATTTTATTCTGCGAATTCAAGGTAATAAAAGAAAAAAACATTACGCTCATGGCCTTTTTCGACCTTCAGAATTTCTATCCATAGACAAGACAACAACACGTTTCTGATTTATCAGCGTTTGTCTTTAGTATATTCTCTAATTAGAACATAACTTATGACTATATAGGAGAAATTCTATTAATAAACAAATCCAAGGAAAATAATTCGCCAAGCGTCTGTTTGGGCCTATTACTAAACTGATCAAGGGCTTCGCTTGGCAACCCGGATTTCCCATTATTTTTTTTCCACCAAGGCAGCAATATTCCATTCTATAGCTCTCATTACCCCCATAGGCCTCTTTTAGACTCGAATGATTACGAAGCAAGCCTTTGCTATAGTCATTAGAATAGTAGAAAGAATTGTCACGGTAGAAACAGATCCATTAAGGTTATGTCAAGTTTCTTTTAGATAAGTTTCTTCAAGATATGTTTCTTTTTTTTCTTTCTTTTCAAAGCACAGATATACATACTACATAAGAAGCTCAAATAGTATTCCTTTAAACGTTTGTTGTTGTATGCGTAAGTGTTAATTAAAATTTTGAGTGTTTTTTTATATAAACGTTCGTGTTTTTCTTAATATTCTTTGAGAATGTATCTGAATTAGATAGTTGTTAGAGATATCCGAATGATGTAAGGTGTTTTTTTTTTTTTTTAACGTGTAGTGGTTTGTTTAATAATCTTTGCGAGTCTATCTGAATGAGATAGTTAGTTGTTAGAGATATCCGAATGATGTAAAAGGGACGTGGTACAGTAGTACAAAGTATTAGAATTTTGAGGTGTTTTTTTTTAACGTGTAGTGGTTTGTTTAATAATCTTTCCGAGTCTATCTGAATTAGATAGTTAGTTGTTAGAGATATCCGAATGATGTAAAAGGGATGTGGTACAGTAGTACAAAGTATTAGAATTTTGAGGGTTTTTTTTTTTAACGTGTAGTGGTTTGTTTAATAATCTTTGCGAGTCTATCTGAATGAGATAGTTAGTTGTTAGAGATATCCGAATGATGTAAAAGGGACGTGGTACAGTAGTACAAAGTATTAGAATTTTGAGGTGTTTTTTTTTAACGTGTAGTGGTTTGTTTAATAATCTTTCCGAGTCTATCTGAATTAGATAGTTAGTTGTTAGAGATATCCGAATGATGTAAAAGGGATGTGGTACACTAGTACAAAGTATTAGAATTTTGAGGGTTTTTTTTTTTAACGTGTAGTGGTTTGTTTAATAATCGTTGCGAGTCTATCTGAATGAGATAGTTAGTTGTTAGAGATATCCGAATGATGTAAAAGGGACGTGGTACAGTAGTACAAAGTATTAGAATTTTGAGGTGTTTTTTTTTAACGTGTAGTGGTTTGTTTAATAATCTTTGCGAATCTATCTGAATGAGATAGTTAGTTGTTAGAGGTATTCGAATGATATAAAATGAACTTGTTATAATAGGGGTTCCAAAGTATTCGTACACCTGGGATGTTTTTGTTATGTTTAACACATTAAAGCTGGGCATGAAAATCTATTTCACTATTTACACATTTGCATATTTTGTGGCAAAATATTAATCGTCGAAACCACATCACGTAAAATTATGGACGCCTCCTTACTAAACTAAGATTCTACAATGCTATTTATATAAGGCTTATTACATGGCAACAAATGCTTTATTCTGGAATGTTTTAATCATAAAAAAGCAAACCGTTCCGAATTCGATGTAATATTATATGTTTTCCCAATACTTCGCTAGTCGATTTCATTGTGTGATGAAAGAAGAATTCTACAGTGCTATTAATAAGACTTGTGGCAACAAGTTTTTTATTCTTGAACGATTTAATCATAAATAGCGAACCGTTCCAAATTTGATACAATGTTTCGTTTCCCCCCAAATCACTTTGTGTAGTCTATTTCATTGTGTGATGAACTACGAATCCTACAATGGTATTTAAAAGACTCAAAACATGGCTACGGTGCTTCATTCTTGAACGTTTTATATATAAAAAAAACAAGCTGTTCCGAATTCGATACATTTTTATTTGTTTTCCCATTACTTTGCAAATCTATTTCATTGTGTGATGAACTACGAATTGTACAGTGTTATTTATAAGACATATTACGTAGCAAATTCGCTCTCGTTAATTGGGAATGTATCGTGGGATTTGAGACACTTGAAAAACGAGAGATGAATTTTGTGCACACATTACACGCCGAATTCGAATCGATACATCTCATTCCGAATTCGATACAATGTTATATATTTTCCCATTTCTTCGCTAGTCTATTTCATTATGTCATCAGGGCCGGATTTAAAGATTTGCGGCTTGTAGGTTACGATTGATTTGCCGCCCATGTCACAATATTCTTCCCCTTTGGGGAAATGTATTGCTGGTTAGCTGCAAAATAGGGTAGTATGTGCTGTTTAAAATAGATACACATATTAGAATCATCTATGTACCTTTACACGCTAAATCGAAAGCGAAATAGGCGATTTTTTTTAAACTGTGCGACTATTTTTCTTTCAACTTCGAAATCCGGGAGGAGGGGTGCAATTGCCCTCGCAGCTACCATGTTTGCTACGAAATATTAGTATTATAAATACATATACGGTTTACGCATGAATGTAAATTATTTGTTTTCGTTCTTAAAAATATTTGTATCTTTATAATAATATTTTTATGATGAATGCTGCTTTAATGGGTCGTAAAATTTGCCGCCCCAAAAAATTCGCCGCTCTAGGCTACAGCCTACTTAGCCTATTTAGAAATCCGGCCCTGTATGTCATGAACTAAAGTTCTACAATGCAATTTACACTCTTAAAACAAAAGAGTGAAATTCACTCCTATAGGAGAAGTGCATTTTCGGCCCCTGAAAGGAGTGGAAATTAACTCAGACTGAGTTAAAACCGCTCGTTTTAAGAGCGTAGAACGCAGATTGTTTTCTTTTATTTCTTTTACCCACTCCGAAAAAGAGTGAAATTCACTCCTGTAGGAGAAGTGCATTTTCGGCACGGAAAGGAGTGGAAATTAACTCAGACTGAGTTAAAACCGCTCGTTTGTTTTAAGAGTGTACAAGACTTATTCAACACATGCTTCATTCTTGAACGTTTTAATCATAAAAAAGCACATCGTTCCAAAATCCAAATCGATACAATTTTGTTTGCTTCCCGATTACTTCCGCCAGTATATTTCAATTTGGTCCTCGCTCTCGTTAATTGGGAATGTATCGTGGGATTTGAGACACTTGCAAACGAGAGATGAATTTTGTGCACACATTGGGCATTATTTCATTGTGTGTTGAACTAAAAATTCTACAATGCTATTTATAAGACTTATTCAAGAAATGCTTCAGTCTTGAACGTTTTAATCATAAAAAAGCACACCGTTCTAAATTCGATACAAAGATACAATGTTTTAGTTTGTCCATTACTTTGCTAGTCGATTTCATTATGATGGAATTCTACAATGCCATTTACAAGACTTAATGCTTCCTTCTTGAACGTTTTCATCATAAAAAAGCACACCGTTCCAAATTCGATACAATTTGGTTTGCTTTCCGATTACTTCCGCCAGTATATTTCAATTTCGCTCTCGTTAATTGGGAATGTATCGTGGGATTTGAGACACTCGAAAACGAGAGATGAATTTTGTGCACACATTGGGCATTGCTATCGACCCCGGGGTAATGGATGATGATGAATTGGACCTGCCAGATGCCTCTTATCTCCGTTTGGGGTGCACCGGCCAATTGGAATAATTTGGTGGCAGGGGTTTTGACCTTGTGAAGGTCAATAGCCCCCTTTCGATTTTCCAGGAAAACCTCAGGATTTCACCTGGAAAACCTACTTCATCATTTGGAAATATCGTCCAAAAGAAAATTGTCCATTATCAAAACATCGCCGTAAAAACATCTCAATAGTAAAACTAGAACATCGCCGTAAGAAATATAAACATTGTCAATGGTAAAACATCGCCGAAAAAAGCATTGTCAGTAAGACATCGCTGTTAAAAACAGTGCCAATAGAAAAACTAAAGTATCGCCGAAAAAAACATTGTCATTAGTAAAACATCGCCGAAAAAAACATTGTCATTAGTAAAACATCGCCGAAAAAATAACATTATCAATAGTTAAACATTGTCAATAACATAAACATTGTCATGTTAAACATTGTCATAAAACCTAACATATAAAACATTGTTAACAGTAAAAACTTCGCCGATAAAACTGCTGTGGCTGGTAAACTGCAGTAACTTACACATTGACTTGGATCATTGTTGAAAGCACTCAATAACTCTACCATATAAGAAAGTATACTGAAAGACTTGTAATTTTAGCAAACATGGTCCAACTGATGGTTGTGGTTACTGCAGTTTACCCGCCCGCAACAGAGAACATTATTAAACATTGCCAGTTGTAAAACATCGCCGTAAAAAACGTTGTCATTAGTAAAAGACGCTGTAAAAAACATTGTCGATAGTTAAGCATCGCTAAACAAGCATTTTTAATAGTAAAAGTAAAACATCGCCGTAAAAACATTGACAATGGTAAAAGATCACCGAAAAAAAAATCACTGTCAATATCGAAACTAAAACATCGCCGAAAAAAACATTGTTAATTGTAAAATATTGCCTAAAGAAAAAAAAGCATTGTCAATAGAAAAATATCGCAGATACAATATTGTCAATACTAAAGCATCGCAGTCAACTTGTCAACAAAAACATTTTTTTTTTTAAAAAAAGGAGGTAATTTCGTTGACTTTCACTAATTATTACTTATCGTTTGCAAAAATTAATATTTCAAAGAATAAATATGTAATATTCCTCGCTTTTAAATAGAATGAAACTATTTCATATCAACATACAAAGAATCTCATATTGAAATATATTTGACGTCATTTCAAACTGATCGATGCCGCAAAAATAAATTTATTTTAATTTATTGTCTAAATCTAAAAGAATTAAGTTTCTCGGGCGATAGTTGCGAATGGAAATGGTGATTAAATTCTAATAAAAATGGCTTCCTATGCTTTTTAAATGAGCATTAAATTTTGCAGTTTTTTAAATAATTTTAATTAAAGAATTTCGAATTCGAATTCTTTTCTGAAATTTTCAATGTATTCTAATTTCGATGCGCTGAATTTTTTGAGGTATCAGACTTGTTCGTAGCATTTGTAGTTTGGGCTATGAAAGTGGGTGACGGACAGACGACTGAACGACTATAATACCTTCCATTTTTTACGTTATAAACGTAGTGTGGAAGCTAAAATGGAAGTTGCATAAAAGTAAATGAGTTTGGAATTGTTTCTATTGTTACTTATTTTTGTTACCTGTTTTTTGTTTGTTACTTGTTTCTGTTACCAGCCACACTCTAAACATGTACTATTACACAAAATTAACACCAAAGAAAACTTTTAGATCATGAATTATTTGTATCGAACAGTGTGCAGCCTAATATTTGTACTAATGTGTGTGTTTCTTTTTTTTTAGGTAAGTGTTTCGTGCTATAAAGTGTTCAGAAATGGGTAAGAGCTGTCCATTTTATCTTAATTTATCCAAATGTGGTAATAGGTTTTTTTTTCGTTAAAAACATTTAAATGCTTTACTAGTTTTTATTGAACTTGGTAAATTCCTTGAAGCAACTCTGGGCAATTTAAGGGATCGAACATTTATGACGTTATATACGAGTTGTCGTTGTAATCGATGTCGTTCTAACCGAGTTTGACTTCATGTATAAGATTTTCATTTTACATGAATTTCTTTTTTTACATATGAGCTCGCAGACAAACACATAACAAATCTTCCTGATACAGAATATATAAGATAACAGAAAATTAGCCTAAATCATATACATATTTTGAATAACATAATTATACAGGGTGTCCGTAAAAGAATGTCCGAGTTTTAATGGTATATTTCAGGAGTTCATTTTATACTAAATATAACAAATCATACATGACATTGAAGGAAAACTAACCTAGTTTTTCCTATAAGTGCTCAATGTGTGCGCCTTTAGTGATACGGCACACATCCAAACGAAAATGTAATTCTTCCTATACTGCAGCAAGTCCGGAGTAATGGAAGCAACAGCCTGTGCAATTCTACCTTTCAAGGTTGGTAAATCGTGGGGTAGGTGTGGAACGTAGACCCGATCTTTTACGAAGCTCCAAAGGAAGAAATCACAAGGGGTGATGTCAGGTCACAATTTGAAACTCGGACATTCTTTTACGGACACCCTGTATAATTTTTAGGAAGTGACGCAATACAAATTTCCAGATATTGGAGCAACGCGTTACTTGTAACAGTTACTTTTTTTTTCGCTAACGCCGTTAGATTTTTCAAAAAGTAACTAACTTAGTTACTTTTTGCTGCAACGATGTAACGAAAAATTTTGTTACTTTTCGTTACCTCTCGCCACTGTTCCGTTACACGGAATTTTTTGGTAAATCGGCGTTCGTCTTAAATATTTAAAATTAACTTTTAACAACGTTGAATTTTCATTAGTAGCTTTTTCCGATTGTCCCATTTTTTTAAAAAAATTTTAGTGCTCTTTAAAAAACGTAAAGATGATTAAATTGCAATTTTTCTTATACAGTGAAATTTCTAAAAGGAACTGTAATTAGTTATTTTTCATATTAAGTAGCTGGTAACTAGTTACTTATCAAATTAACTGTAACAGAGATACTTTTTTGATTTAGTAACTGTAACCGAGTTACTTTTTAAAAGTAACTTTCCAATCCCTGCAACTGTGATGTAAATAAAATGTGTAGGTAAACAGAAATAACAGTACCTAGTGCGCGCATCAAGGCAGAACAGGCGTGCTACCCGTTTTCAGTCATAGGGGCCTCCCGAAACAAGTTTTGTCACATACTTGTCTCAACTATTCCGACGAGGGGACATTATTTACGGGCCCCAGATTTAATTGGAGATAAAACAGCGTTTAATGGTGTCTCTTTTAGATTGGCGGGATTCTCGTGCGAGGCATGCCAACGACAGATAGGGCGAGTGAGAGAAAGTTATGGCTCGGAAATGCCAACGAGAGATATGAGAATGTTGTTGAACAATTCTGAATAAAGACTCGAAAGATATGAAGAGTATAGTAACGAGAGTGTTGTTGAGTAAAATAGTTGATGATCAGTTCCGAAATAAAGGACATAAACGAGAGATATGATGAGTATAGTAGTTGATGAACAGTTCCGAAATGCCGAAAAGTGCTAGAAAGTTGGTTCCGAAATGCCAACGAGAGAGATATGAGGATTATTAGTTGATGGAAAGTTCTTAAAAAAGGGCTTGTTGTAACGAGAGATATGATGAGTATAGTAGTTGATGAGCAGTTCCGATATAAAGGCTTGTAACGAGAGAGATATGTTGTGTGTATAATAGTTGATGAACAGTTCCGAAATAAAGGCTTGTAACGAGAGATATGATGAGTATAATTATTGAGAATTATGATGGTAATCCTTTGAAGAGTATAGTTCTAAAATGCTCACGGGAGACATGATATGAGTGCTAGCAAATCAGTTCCGAATGCCAACGAGCTGACATGAGGATTATTAGTTGAGGAACAGTTCATTCATTTGAATAAGTAATCTTAAAGGCCTTATCACACGAGAGCTCGTTCGTTCAGCGACGTCTGTATGCCATATCAAAAACTGATTTTTGGAGCAGTTTTTGCTTGATGAGCATTTTCGAGTCGACTCGAAAAAATCCGGCTCCTTTTTGCTGTTCGAAATGCTGCTCCAATCAGAACGAAGTTCAGTCGTGACGTCATGGCCGAGCCTCCTTATTGTACTTCCTCTAATACCGCGCTTTTAAGTTTGTGATGTCACGAATGACGTAGTTGTTCTCTTGTGACGTTTTTGCTGTCCCAAAAGTTGTTCGACGAGCGACGTTCGTACCGTCTGATAAGGGCTTAATACTTTGTCTAACAGAGTTTTAGAGATTGCAATGTTATATCTTTTAGTGTTTTGAAACAACTGTACTCATAACACTAAAATGGCTGAGTGGAGGCCCGACGCTGCTAACGGCCACTGCTGCCTACCGATTCGTAACTCTGCAGTCAGTCGATCACCGGTGTGATTAAAGTGGTAGTATCGCTGCTCGTATCAAGCATTTAGGCCACCGAAATTGCTCACGAACTACGGGCTCGTATTGGAACACGTGGCCTGTCGTGCCCAACCGCGAAGGTGGGAATAATAGGGGCTTGAACAAAAAGTGAACGCCCATGCCCGACGATGTTTCTCTCCTAGTAAGTTAAGAACAAGATGGAAGATGCTGTGCCGGGCCAAAACCAGGTTCGCCAAATGAAGCCATTCGATCGATTTGAAGGTAAGCCCTAATAACGTTCTCCTCGAAAGTAATAGTTTCTAATATTCGCTCTTTATACGTAAGATTTAAATCTTTATATATAAAATTTACTGTTACATTGTACTGTTATTATTACCGTTTCACCAGCTTGGTTACCCATAAAATAATTCGCCAAACGGCAGCTTTTACCTAAAGCAAATACGATCAATGGTTTCACTTGGGAACCCTGTTCTGCAGTGATTGTAGCAACGCGTTACTTGTAACAGTAATTTTTTTTAGGTTACGCCGTTAGATCTTTCAAAAAGTAACCGTAACTTAATTTTAGCGATAACGAAGTAACGAAAAATTTCGTTACTTTCCGAAGGCTGTCAGATGCCACTTTTGAAATGTGACTTCTTTTAAAATTAAATATTTGAAGGAAAAAAAAATGATTCGATTTGGAGTGTTTTGTTTGTGCTTATGTTTCTTTAACATTATTGGTTCTCTTCGAAAAACGTTGAGATGGTTAAATTGCAATTTTTCTTATAACTTAAAATGTCTAAAAATAACTATTATTAGTTACCTTTCGTATAAGTAACTGCAACTTTAACATAGTTAGATTTTTTATTAAAAGTAACTGTAACAACGTTACTTTTTAAAAGTAACTAACCCTGGCTGTTTGCATTGGGTCTTAACCTAGGCAACATCTACATTTATTCTTACCTCCACTATTAATATTTTTTTATCAACTGATTTGTTGTGGTTGCTTTCTTTCCCCCCTCGCTCGGATTTTTAACCTTCCTTATTATATTTTGGCGAGATCTTTGCTTATCAAGTGGGCAGTCATCCCGCAATTATGGCATTAGCGGAACGACGTAATTGCTCACTGTGTGAGAAAAGAAAATATCAGGGATTGGAGTAACGCGTTACTTGTAGAAGTTACTTTCTTTAGGTTAAGCCGTTAGAAAGCAACTTAGTTTTAGCGGTAATGAAAAGTTTCGTTACTTTCCGAAGGCTGTTGAAAAGCGACTCCTTTTAAAATTACATTTTTTTTAAATTAATTATATTTTTAGTGTTTTACTTGTGCTTATGTTTCTTTAATCCTGGTTGTCTTTAAAAAAAGTTAAGATGGTTAAATTGAAATTTTTCTCATAATTTGAAATTTCTAAAAGTAACTGTAATTGTTTACCTTTTGTATTAAGTAACTGAAACTGGTTACTTTTCATG
This sequence comes from Oedothorax gibbosus, assembly GCA_019343175.1. NCBI lineage: Eukaryota > Metazoa > Arthropoda > Arachnida > Araneae > Linyphiidae > Oedothorax > Oedothorax gibbosus. The sequence continues at coordinate 161,276 of JAFNEN010000456.1, read as the reverse complement.
GTTAAGTCTGCCTGTTAACGTATATTAACCCATTAACGAACACTTAGTGAAAACCATTAACACCTTCTTTTCCTAATAAAAACCTTAACTTCAAGTTTTTAAAATTCTTTTTTTGTGAAACGTAATCTATCCCAATACATTGTTCAGTATTATTGTCTTCATTTGTCTCTGATAATATTCTGTTTATTTATATAAACTTAAGTGGAAATCTCATTTTCGCGTGGCAAATTTTCTTGCCAACCGTCGTTCATGAGTTAACATCTGGAATCAGGTATTGGAGTCGCGTGTTACTTGGAATAGTTACTTTTTTTTAGGTAACGCCGTTAGATTTTTCAAAGAGTAACTGTAACTTAGTTACTTTTAGCGGTAACGAAATAACAAAACATTTCGTTACTTTTCACGCTTTCTCCCAATAGAGGAAGGCTGTCGGACGCCCATTTCGAAAAGCAATTCCTTTTTGAATTACATAGAATTTTTTTTTAAAATTCATTTTAAATGCATTTTTGTTTGTGTTTATGTTCCTTTAATCTTTGTTCTCTTTGAAAAACGGATGACGGTTTTAAGGTGACATGGTTAAATTGTAATTTTTTTTAAACTTGAAATGTTTTAAAGTAACTTTAATTAGTTACTTTTTAAAAGTAACTTTCCAATAATCCTTGTCTGAAATATTTTATCGTCAAGTCGTGTTTGGCTTGACACAGCCAAAGAAAAAACAACAACGTGGGGTGATGTAGACCACTATTAGCTGAAGCTGAACCTCGAAAGCCTGATGATTAATGAACTTGTCGAAGATATAATTTACGAGTGCTTGGCTTGCTTCGTTCTTTCTCCTTTTTCGATGGGTTCGACTTCAAAAGAGCTCTTGTAAAATAAAATATGTCCGCGTGCTTATGTTATCCTCGTTTCTTTTTCTTTTTTCCAATGGCTCTCATCACCTCAATGTCTTTGTAAATTTGATCTTAAGTTCTTTAGTTTTTTTTTTTTTTTTTTTGTCGTGTCCATGAGAGTCGAACTCTATATGTGTCCGTGAATTTTGATAATTTCTTCTACGACTTGCTTGATGTTGTCTCCATACGGATCTAGCATAGTCGGCAGTACTCCAATCTTTCTCAGGCTGGGGTGCTCATAGCCGGACACTCATAGATGTGAGTAGGCGTAAGCTGTGTATCAGGACAATGTTCACAGCTTCTATAGATCTTCTTGCCATCTCCATCTATCTTCATACCCCTGTGGTGTCCGGTTCTCAGCCTAGTTATGGTTTTAAGAGTAGATCTGTTCGCAGTTATTTCAGAGAGAAGATGTTTGGTCTGAATGGATTTTTCTCTAAGCTTATAAGTTCTTTAGTTCGCAACCTAAATAGGCAGCAACATTTGGCAGTACAGTTTAGTTAGTTATTCAACTATCTAGCTTTTAAACGGAGACTATTTGCACAATTTTAAGTTTTTTATAGTTTTTTTTCAAGCAAAAATAACGTTAATAAATATGTGTTATAAAATTTTAATGTTGATTTCATCGTCGAAAAGTAAATCATTGAAACAAATTTGGTCCGGCTAAACCTATGGCCTTTTGACTTTGCTGTTTTACTCTTTAAAGAATTTTTCATTTAAAAGGCAATGCAAAATTAAATTTTAATATAGTTCTTATAGTTTTGTGGCACGAAATCCTCCAAATGATAGTTATTCCAATTTTTGATTATAACGATGTCTGCTTTTTTTTATATTCCTCAAACATTTTGCTTTATTCTCAACAACCTAAAAAGTGGTTTTGTTTTAGGTAATGCCGAGTAACGCCGTTAGATCTTTCAGAAAGTAACTTAGCGGTAACGAAGTAACGAGAAATTTCGTTACTTTTCCGTTACTTCTCACACCGGTCTTCAAGGAGATTTTCGACACAGTTCGGCGTGCGGCTTAAATTTAATGAGTTAAAATTGAACTTTTAACAACTTTGAATTTTCATTCTTAACTTTTTTCCAATTGTCCCTGTTTCTTTAGTCTTGATTCTCTTTGAAAAACGGTAAGATGGATAAATTTAAATTTCGTTACTTTTCGTATTAAGTAACTATAAATAGTTATTTTTCATATTACGTAACTGTAAATAGTTATTTTTCATATTAAGTAACTGTTAATAGTTATTTTTCATATTAAGTAACTGTAACAGAGTTACTTTTTAAAAGTAACTTCCCAATCCCTGGTTCAAACGATATCGCCCTGAGCACAGAAGAAGAGAATGGCCTTGGTCGTCATTGTCAGGGTCGCAAAAGAAATCCATATAAAAAAAACACTTTTAAGGGTGATTCGTATTGAAAGAAATGTCACTTATTAATGAAAAACTGTGTTCATTCACTAACTCATTATTTGAAATAATAACCTTTAAATTTTACATATTGTCGAAAGAGTTTGTTTACATCTGATTTGTTTATTAGAAAAGATATTTTGTCACATAAATTTTCGCGATTTTCTCGAAAACCTTAGGGGGCTGGGGAGCCCAGTTGGTTAGGCGCTCGCCTAGCATGCGAAAGGTCCCAGGTTCGGGTCCGGGCATCGCCAAAAATAACTGCCGACCTATAAACGGCCCGTGCAGCCAAAAATGTCCGACTAATAATACCCCGTGTGGAGGAAGTGCACGTTAAAATACGCTCCAAAGTCCCAACGTTGCGTACGATGTCGCCCTTAACGGTTGCGTTGGGTGCCAACTCAGGTGTCGGCTCGTCACTTGACTGAGGTTCTAAAAAACGACGCCCGTCGCCAATTGCCCTCGTGTAGCTCTAGTGCGACGATAATTCAAACTACTACTACTACTCGAAAACCTTATGACTTCCGACAGGTACGAGAAACTCATGTACCACCAAATTAGTCCGTAACTCTTTTAGTTCGAGCTGTAGAGTGGTTTCAGGCCATGTTCAGAAACTCTTTTTTCGGAATCAGCACCCTCCAAAACGTGTAGAGCACACAAAATCTCCATTTCGGATTTTCGACTACGTCGCTATACTTTCATAGAATTATACATATTTCGTTAGAGATTGGAGTAATGCGTTACTTGTAGCAGTTACTTTTTTTAGGTAACGCCGTTAGATTTTTCAGATTGTAACTGTAATTATGTAACTTTTAGCGTAACGAAGTAACGAAAAATTCGTTACTTTTCCGTTACTTTCCAAAGGCTGTCGTATGCCAATTTTGAAATGCAATTCATTTAAAATTAAAATTATGTTTTTTTAATTAATTCTAATTGCAGTGGGGTTTTTTTTTGTGCTTGAGTTTCTTTGGTATTGGTTCCTTTGAAAAACGGAAAGATGATTAAATTGCAATTTTTCTTATAACTTGAAATTTCTAAAAGTAACTGTAATTAGTTATTTTCGTATTAAGCAACTGTAACCGAGTTAATTTTTAAAAGTTTATTTCCAATCATTATATTTCATATTTAGTAATTGAAAGTAAAAATGATACACCTAACTATCTTTTATCTGTTTCTCTCGAAACGTTTGTACAAAACCTTAGACGTAATTATAGATGCAGCAATGTATCTTCTTTTGACTTTTTCCCACTGCCACATTCAGGGCCGGATTTCTAAATAGGCTAAGTAGGCTGTAGCCTTAGAGCGACGAATTTTTGGGGGCGGCAAATTTTACAACCAATTAAAGCGGCATTCGGCAAAAAAAAATATTAAGATACTAATATTTTAAAGAATGAAAACAAATAATTTACATCAATGCGTAAACCGTATATATAGCACCCGCTAGCTGAGCTTGTCGTCGCTGTGTGGTTGTTCTACCACATCAGTTACACCTTATGAGACCAGGGTAAGTGAGGATATTATAAATGATCTAATTATATTGTATTTCAAATAAACCTATTTTCCCTATTTTATATTCGTTGTGATAATTTTAAATAGCACATTATACCACCCTATTTTGCAGCTAACCAGCTATCTTTTCCCAAAGGGGGAGACTATTGTGACGGGCGGCAAATCTACAGCCTACAGGGAGCAAATCTTTAAATCCGGCCCTGGCCACATTCATTTGACGGTTGCGAGTGGGCGGGCTACTATAGGGGGCGTCCATGAAACAAGTGATTTCGACGATTTTGGGTATGTTTTACGCCATGAGTGGCAACAGTGTTCCAGTGGTATTGTTTTCATTTTTCGTCCCTCTGGAATTAGATTTGTTTAAAAAAATACAATAATTTCGCTCCGGAGAACTAAAGCTTTTCTCTGTTCGTGAATCATGTGATATTGCTGTTCCACTTTTTCGCGTAATTTCTCCGCATAAGACAAAATATCATCTAAACCGAAGTTTACCAACAATGGTTTTGGTAATGCTTGAAATCGAATCGAATTAACACCGATAAAGTTTAATACATAGGAGAAACAAAACATGTTGCACGTAAAGAATTTTTTAAAAAAAGAAACAATGTATGATAAAAAAAAATACCCATTTTGAAATTTGAGAGTGAAATCGAAACATCCAATGAAGTCGCAGAAAATGCAAAAATGAAAACCGAAGCGTTACATTACCTGAAACAACTTCGTTTTTTGTGTACAATGTATCTTCTTTTTGTTCCACTGCCTCATTGATTTGACGGTTTCGGTCTAGCGAGTGGGCGGGCTTCTAGTGTGAAACCATCTGTAAAACTTAGAACAACAACAAAAGAAACACTACAAGGGGCCCGGATGGCCTAGTGGTTTGGATCGCAGACCATTACGCTAGCAGTCTGCTCGCTGTAACGGGTGCGGGTTTGATTCCCGCCTTCGCCCTGGGTGTATTTACTCTCTCTGTGTCAGTAAAAAATTCTTTCTGTGTTTGTCTCACTTGGCGAAGGCTTATAAGCGGGTCTCTGATCAAACACACAAGCCGTAATATATCTGTACCAACCCTACCCTAAATTTCAATACAAGAAACTCGATCATCTAATCGAAGAAGGGACAATCTTAAAATTAACATTGTAAATGATATCTGAAATTACATATTTTTTTCGAGGATCTATGACGCTTACCAATCCTGTGTCATCAATATATCCGAATTTATAATTGAAAATATTAGTCAAATACTGATATCTAAAATCTTATGATCCGTTAAAATCTCATATCCGGGAAAAATTACAATCAGGACATATCGAATTAAAGTGCTACTCTTAAAAAGTAACTCTGTTATTACTTTATTTAAAAAGTAACTGTTATAGTTACTTTATTTTAAAAAGTAACTCTGTTACAGAATACAGTTGCAGGAACTTAATATGAAAAGTAACTAATTACAAGTTACCAGAGATTGGAGTAACGCGTTACTTGTAACAGTTACTTTTTTTGGGTAACGCCGTTACATTTTTCAGAAAGTAACTGTAATTGTAACTTATTTACTTTTAGCGGTATCGAAGTAACGAAAAATGTCGTTACTTTTCCGTTACTTTACGAAGGCTGTCTGATGCCAATTTTAAAATTTCACTTCTAAGAATGAAACATTTCGCATTCCCGAAATAAGAGCTTTTCTTGGGATGGTAAAAGTAAAGAATATAATAGAATTATCCACTTTGGCTGCTAAAGGCGTGAGGGCGGCTTTCAGACAGAATTGTAACAGTACGAATGTTTTTCCTTGTCTGTTTACCTTTCTAAGTATCACATTATAAGCCCCGCAGACTTACAGGAATCTACGGAAAAGAAGGGTTTTCAAATAAATCACGCTAACTGCCAAGCAGGTTGGATCCCTCAGTCCAAACCTCTTTGTGTCCCCCTGCCTGAATGGGTTCTACAGCAATCACCAAGTCCTTCCCCTCGAAGAGGGGTGGGGAGGGAGGAGACAGAGATTTCACATTCATTCTTGAGATACCCCTATTTCTGTCAGTACCTACCCGAGTGTTTACAGATGGACTCGTATCAGGGTAAAGGATTAAAATTAAATATAAAAAAATGTTTATTAATTATAATTACAGTGTTTTGTTTGAGCTTATGTTTCGTTTTTATCGTGGTTCGCTTTGATAAATGGTAAGATGGCTAAATTTCAATTTTTCTTATAACTTGAAATTTCGAAAAGTAACTGTGATTAAACTTACTTTTTTTAAAAGTAACTGTAACGCGTTACTTTTCATATGAAGTAACTGTAACAGAGTTACTTTTTTAATTAAGTAACTGTAACAGAGTTACTTTTTAAAAGTAACTTTCCAATCCCTGCAAGTTACCTTTAGAAATTTCAAGTTATAAGAAAAATTGCAATTTTAACCATCTTATCGTTTTTCAAAGAGAACAAAGATTAAAGAAACAAAACACTGCAATTAAAATGAAAAAACAAATTTTGTATTTTAATTATAAAAAAAGTGGCATTTCAAAAGTCGAATCCGAAAGCATGGCTCATCGAGAAATTTTTTTTTTCAAGATATCACTCACATCGTTAGTTTCAGGATTGTCCTTTCTTCGCGCGAAAAAGAGTAAATAAAAAAAGTAATAATAAGAGGGGAACGAAAGTAAAACTTCTTCGTCATTCCGCTAGAGGTGTTTTGTCTGTTTAGAAATTCAGGATGGGTTGCTAGATTTGGCGCTCGTTCGCGGTAGAATTTGCTTGAAGCAAGTTTGCAAGAATTTAGTATACGTGACGGATATTTTCGGTTGTTGTTAGTATTTTTGCTACAATTCAGATAGAATGTATTAATATTTTTTTAGATTGCATTTAAAATATAATCTTTTATGAACTAATACTTTTGTTTAAAGGTAGTATACGAGATACGATAAACAAATACGAGAAACAATTACACAAAAAAACAATAACATTTCTAATTGACATTAATATGAATGCAGCATAAAAAATATTATATTTATGCATCTACTTATTTCTTAAGAAATTTTATTGAAAAAAGACCTAGTGTTTGATATACCCACGCTATAAAATGTGATGGTTTTTAATCGTGTAACTTTATGTTTGTTGTTTTAATACACAGATGGCAGCACCAGTCACACCCCATAGTTAATAGTAATATTGTATTTTGCTAGTTTTCAAACTAACAGAAAAATCTAGCTCACAAAAATCTTTTTTGTAACTTTTTATTTTTGAGAAGAAAAATGTCAGTTTTCAAAACCGCAATAACAATATTTAACCGTTACATGTAAGGCAACAATTATTTAAGCTTTATTTATACAAATTAATGCCTTCATGTTTGTTAACTTTTACCTATATTCCAACAAGTTACAATATTTAACCAGTTCTTTTAGGTTTAGATTATAGATCATCAATAATAAAATCTTTAAAGTTTAAGTATGCATATTTGAATATATCCTAAGCTTTAGCTGTAACTTGGTGTAATTATTCAAATGTGAATGCCTGCTAAATTAAGTGTAACCAGTGTTAGAAGTGCGGGTATGCCCAGGGTGATGCACCCATTCACTAAAATTCTTACCCTCACTACTTTTGTTTACATAGATGCTTCCACTTTTAGCAAAAGAAAACAGAGACAATTTTAACCTCTATATAATTTCAGCTATTCTCATTTAGTAAAAATTATTGTTTGCAGCTTGTTTGTGAAGCAGCTCTTATGCAATGTAACTATCCTACCTATATCTATATAAAATTACACGTTTGTTATTTATGCTATTTAGTAACTTATTTAGGGCAAGAGCAAATAAGTGAATGTTTTTCAAATAGGGGGGGGGGGGGATATTTGCAACCTAACTATGGGCATCCCCATCAGGGCTGGAAAAACCGCCCGTCCTCCGCGGTCAAAAATTCCCTGAGGACAACCAATTTCTCGAATCGGACGTCCACGAGGATGGCCATTTCCCAGTTAACGTTCATTTATTTTTAAAATTTTGTTTTTGTTATCTTAACAAGAGTCTAGCGCCTGTGCCACTCGCTCCACCCAGTCTCTGACGTCACTGTTGACGTCTCCCTGCCATCTCCAATCAGGTCCCTCAAATCCTGGCGCGCCGTTCCTCGCTCACTCCTCTGAGTCACTTCTCGAAAGTTTTTGTTTCGTTTACCTTCCCCACTAAAAATCGAAAACGAATGCGGCCCGACACTACTTGTATTACCGTTCCTGGCATATTTACGGCAAAAAGATGAAACGGCAGCAAAGCATCAGCAATTATTTTGGTAGCTTAATCGGAAACAATTCCAATAAAAAGGCGAAAATAAAGGTCAAGTTAATTGGAATGTAAATTTAACCGAGTGCGTTTTGAAAATGAATCAAATATGACATATGCTATTAAAAAGAAATACTAGGTTAGTATTGGTTATCTATTAACCTAGTATTTCTTTTATTACTGTATAATATAATTGTAGTAATTACAGTGTGCAATTTATTGAATGTTTGTAATAAATAAGAGAAATTATATTATTTATTTAGATGCTATTTATATAGTTTGAGTTTGACAGGTTAGTTTTAAAGAAGGACGGGTACATTCTTGGACAAGCCGTCCTGGGGGACAGGTAATATTTCTGAGATTTTTCAAGCCCTGATCCCCATATTATTTTCTCCACTTCTTCTACTACTGAGTGTAACTAAACACAGTGTAGCGGCCTCAGTAACCCACAGTCTACCAAAAGGATCCTCAAGGGGTCCGATGAGTTACCTTGGCTTTTATACCATGGTTTTCGTTGTTAACTAGAATAGTGGCTGAAACGCAGTGGTAAATCTGCGCCCTCTAGCGTGTGGATGATATATTGAAGTTGCACATTTGGTAACCGCCACAAGAGTGTGATACATAATTTTGTCTCTTCCAGGTCAGCATAACAGTTGTGGACGAGAACGACAGCCCGCCTCGCTTCGAAACCACCCCCTACAAAGTCAGCCTTTCTGAAAATGCGATCGCTGGCCATCCGATTGTCACAGTCTCTGCCTCCGATCCAGACACAGAAGGGAGCCTTACTTACATGCTGGTGGGGAAAGAGGACAAGTTTCGACTGGACCCGGTGACCGGAGTTCTGTACTTGTATGAGCCTTTAGACAGGGAGACCCAGCATTTTCATAAGGTGACAGTGAGAGCTCACGATGGTGTGGCGTTCTCGGAGGCTGCTGTGCTCATTGAGGTAAGTTGTCTGGTTAGTGGTTAACAGTGCTGTAAGAAGGTTTTGCATAGTGACATGTATTGAGCTCAAAACTAAATTCAAACGAAGCACAAGCAACCAAAACGCTATATATTCGTTTGTTTACCATGACTTTGCAAACTACTCGAATAACAGGATTTTTTTGCAGAATATGCGTTTATATATAGGATGAATTGATTAACATCAGAACCTCAATTTTGATAAAATTGTGACTTAAAGGGTTTCTAAAAAAAATGATTCATATTTTATGGATGCCCCCTTGCATGCTATGTTTTATAAGGTGTATTCAAACCTTAACTCCATTTTAAAAAAAAAAAATTGCCAAGATCATATCATTTGACGTCAGTGATGGTTTATAATTAAGTAATTTGTTTTGTAAATTTATAAGCAGATATTTGAAATCTGCAGCTTATATTCTACACCAGCAAAACATATAAATTGTACACAAATTTTGATAAAATTGTGACTTATAGGATTTTTGAAAAAATTTATTAAATTTCTTTCATTCTTTACTTTAGGTTCTCGACTCCAACGACAACTCTCCCATGTTTGTTCTGACCAACCGATCCATCTACTCCTTTGACATCTCCGAGGGGACTGAACGAGGGGCCCAGGTGGGGAAACTCCTGGCCACTGACTCGGACATGGGGGTCAATAAAGAGATCAGCTATGCCATCCTCAGCGACTACGGGAACAATGTGTTTTCGCTGAACCCTAAAACGGGAATCTTCACGCTCACTAGTCATCTGGATTATGAAGAAGTAATTAATCTTTTCAATTCAACTTTTTATTTATTATTCTAAAAATCTAAAAAAAAAATGTGGAATCTACTCATTATGCACCAAGAATGAAATAATGAAAAACAGTGTTTAAAAAATCTTAATTTTTTAAACTAAAATTTAAGGAATTTATTTTTAATTAATAACTTTTGAATTAATTATAACAATAATTTTTCGAAACTGTATTTGTTAAAAATAGTTACAATTAAATTTTTAAACATTTAAAAGTGAAAGCATGAAGAATTTACGGCCAATTTATTAACTATAAAATTGTTTCAGAGTGAATTTTATTTTTACCATGTTTTTCATATTTTTATTTAACTACAACAAACGTTATTTAATTCTTCAACTGACATGTTTCTTCCATCTAACAATACAAAAAAATATTTAACTTTATAGAAAATTGTATGGAGAATTTATTTAAATTTCCTTGAAATACGTGAGAGCTTAACTTATTGAGAAAAAATCTCAAGATTGATTATTCAAAATGAAATAATTGAGAGTGAAAGGACTAAGTTTTTGTTGGTTAGGAATTAGGACGTAGTTTTTGTTTTGTTTTATTTTAAGAAAGTACAAGTAGTATCACTTTCAGCACTTTCTTTTAGTCCTTCTGGCTTCAATAGTGCTTTATCCCTCTTGTGTGGTTTTAAATTAAACTGCGTTATTTTACCTTCATGTCACCTGAAGTGGCTGAAGGGATGCATCTGACTTTTGTTCAATTATGCAGGAAATTTTCCTGCATAAAAAAAAAACTAAAATGGCTCTAAAATGCTGTAGAATTCTGTTTTATCTACTGTTATAAAACTTATATAAAACAATTTAAATATTGTATGAATCAAATCTTAAACTTTGTATCTTTTCTGTTTATAAATTTTCAATAAATATTCTCTAATTTATGTATCAATGATGTAATTATTATTCAAAATAAACATTCTATACTTAACAATAATAGTTTATTTTGATTTTAGATTAATACTTAACAATAACTGCTTTTTTATATTTTAGATTGATGCTTAACAATAACTGTTTATTTTTGATTTTAGATTGAGCATTACATCTTTGTGTGTGAGGCCAAAGATTCCGGGACTCCAAGTCTGAGCAGCACTGTGACCGTGGTCTTCAATGTGATCGATGAGAACGACCACGCTCCACTATTCGATCCCATGAGCTACAGCGATGAGATTTTCGAAAACGTAACGATCGGAACTTCTATTTTGAAAGTCAGTGCCACAGACATGGATTCGGGTAAGATACAAACTAATGACAGTTAACTATTTAACCTTTTATATACTGCCGGTATTTATCTTAACGTGTTACGTTCATTATATTTATTGAAAATATATACTGCTTTCAACTTAATTTTTTTAAATAAGAAATCACCTGTGGGTCTTGTTCTCTTTCTAGGAGGATATTTTATCATTACTTTTTATTTATTTCTAATTATATTCTGATTTTTTTAAAAATAACAATTCACTTATATGCCCCTTGTTTTCTTTTCAAGGTGAAAATGGTCTCATTACTTTTGACATTGTCGATGGAAACACGGGCAACAAATTTGCAATTAATGCGGATGGATGGATTGTCACTCTTTCAACATTGGACCGCGAAACCAAATCCCTGTACAGCCTGACCATAAGTGCAACCGACAAGGCTTCCGACCCAGCCAAAAGGTTTTCCAGCACTGTGAATGTAAACGTGATCGTGAAAGACGTAAATGATTGTGTTCCGGAATTTTTGACGCCAAACATCACATATGTGATGGAAAATGTTCCTGTAAATTCTGTCATTTTGGCCGTAAATGCTGTTGATAAGGATGAGGGTCGGAACAGCTATGTCGAGTACAGTTTAGTTTCCCCCCAGCCCTTGTTTTCCTTAGGGCCAATTGATGGATTACTTCGAGTTGTCGGGCCAATAGATCGTGAGATCAAATCGGAATACACAGTGACCGTTCTGGCAAAAGATCGTGGCTTGGTCGAGAAATCGAGCACGGCCGAAATCAAGATAGTTATCGCAGATGACAATGATCACAGTCCCGTATTCATGCACCATGAATACAGTGCTTCTGTAAACGAAAACACGGCCATCGGTTTCAGTGTTCTACAGCTCACAGCATCTGATATGGATGAGGGCCTGAACGCTGAAGTCCGATATTCCATCATCGCCGGAGACATCGACTATTACTTCACCATTGAGGAGGACACTGGGATTCTAAGGGTCGCCAAAGATCTCGACTTTGAGACCAAGAGTCATTATTCGTTGACGATCAAAGCGGAGGATAGTGGGGCAGACAGCAAACATGACACTGCCACCGTCTGGATCCAAATAATCGACCAGAACGACAACGCACCGACATTCCGGAATTCGCCCTATTTTGTTCATGCCGTTGAAAACGCAGAAGAGCTTCCTGTGTTGCTGATGGTCATCACGGCACATGATAGCGATGAAGTCTCCAAGAATCAGCTCCAGTACCGCATCAAAGAAGGCAATCGGTCCATTTTCTCTATAAATAGTACCACAGGAGAGCTTTTCAGCGAGAAAGCATTTGACCGTGAGGAAGAAGCACAATATACTCTACAGATTGTTTGCATTGATTCTGGTAAGTGCAAAAACAAGTTTGGTTTAATTATATTTGTTAAGATGGCAACACAAGCTAGAGAAGAACTTTCTTTCTCTATCATCTTGTGTAGTTTTCCAGCTTACAGCGTGAGAGGCGTTTTTTTGCTTTCCTCCCACCCTGCTTGGGTTTGGAATACATTAATCTCACAGAAGATATAAAAAAGTTAGGTTTAGAGCAGCAACACTCGCGTCTTTTTCTGGAAAACCACAGGAGAGGGTAGGTGGAAGAAAGATCTTTCATAGCTTGCATTGTAATCATAAGGACTATAGTCTTTGTTTTAATTTAAAAGTTTTACAGACATTTAAAAGCAATTTTTAGAAAATAGATTCAATGAATGTAGATTTAGAAAAATCTCTTTTAGGCAATATTAAACTTGTTAAAAGCTAATTTGTTTCTGAAAGCTTTCATGAGTCCTAATTTAAATTTAAGAGTTACATTTGGAAAAAAAAACTAACACCTATATATGTTATTTTAGTTCTTATCTGGATCAGGGTACAAAATTAAAGGACAGTAGTACGACCAAATCTACAATTTTGCGACTTCAAAATAAATTTAGTTACAGTTATTGCGACTAATTTTTAAAAAAATGTCACTATCAATTTTTTATGGTGGTTTTCAAAGATCTTGACAAAAAAATCATCTTAAAATTGCAAATTGTCAACGATCTTAATTTAGTGAAAATTCTCTAATCTTCTCTTTGATCTTAAAATTGCAAAAAACTCTGGTGATTCATAAACTGCTTCACTCAGTCGATAGTAAAATCTAGAAACAGCAACCATAGATTCCTAAAATTTTGGATTTCCTGAAGCTAAGAAATTGCAAAACTTGTAGGATTCTATACATGCGTAACTATGGTAATCTAAAAATCATAGTCAGTGCAGATGTCCAGAATTTGTGAATAAATAACGTATAGCATTTTTCAGTAAATATTTTTCTCGAAAATGCTTCCACATGAAGCGTATTTGCTCATAGTTGTTTTTAAGTTAGTAGTACCAAATTACCCTTAAATTTTTCATCCAATTTCCAACACTGATCTGGATGTACATTTTTATTTTTAGGATCTCCTTCTCAAACTGGCACAGCTACTGTTTCAATCCTGGTCGAAGACAGAAACGACAACGTACCACAGTTCGAAGCTTCTAAACAATATGTAGCCTCTGTTGTTGAAAACCTTCCCGTTTCATCTTCAATCATTACAGTCGAAGCTACAGATAAAGATATTGGAAGAAATTCTGAAATTTTGTGAGAGAATAATTTGTTAAGCTTCTATTTAATCTTAAATTTATCTGCAATTTATATATTTTTTGCTGTTACTGTCCAAAGTCTGATGACTATCGCCAGTAAATGTCAATATTCACCATATTTCAGACCATATTCATTTAAGAAATTATAAAAACAATTTTTAGAGAATAAGAAAAAGAAACTTTTATACTTTTATAGTAGAGGATAGTTTATAAAAAAATTGTTTAAAACATGTACTAAAAATCTATTTGAAAATTATTCTTTGGTTAATTTTTTTTTCTTTAGTTGTCTAAGAGCCATACATAACTACATAGTTTTACATGGACTATTATTTAAAGTTTTATCAATAACAAAAAACTATCTTTGGAATTTTGAAAAATATTTTGTGCAAACTGCACAGTAATTTAAATATTTACTACAGATTTTTTAATACATCCAAGTTTTCCCCCGTAATTTTTATCATTTGCCTGTTGCACCATGCAAATATTAATTTATAAGCAAATGTTTATAGTGTAAATTAGTTTTGATTTGATTTTCAGTGGACAAATTTTTTTTCGGGGAATTTGGTTTGATGTATTTTTAAACCAGTACTCATTATAGATTGTATAATAACCAATTTTATATTTATATTTAATTTTATATTTCAGATACTCTCTACTCAAGGTTGGCAATGAAGAAAACCGATTCAAAATTGATCCTCTGACAGGAACGATCAGCACTAACGTCGTACTGGATCGGGAGGAGAAAGATTCCTACAATTTGTGCGTGGAAGCCCATGACTTGGGACTTATCAATCAACATCCAGCAATTACTAATGTTACAATTACCATTGAAGACGACAATGACCATACTCCAGAATTTACCCAGTCTATTTATGTGGTGTACATTCCTGACTCGGCTGTTGGTGGTTAGTAGAATATTCTTAGCCCGAAATGACTTCGATGAATAAATGATTAATTTTAAAAGGCATTACAATGTTGATTTCAAAGTTGCAAAGCCTCCGCAACTCTAAAAATTAAAACGCACATTTCTGGCCATCCTAAATTTTCGGGAAACTCGGGGAGGGGGGGTCCTAGAATTTATGTGCTTTAATTGTTCTCAGAATAGAAGCAAACCATGTCCATAAAAAGCTTCTTTGTGTTATGTAGTACGACTGTTACATTTTCTTTAAAGCTATACGTTTCGAAAACTAAACCAATTGAAAGGCAATCATGAAAACATTTAATAAAAATTAACACATTACATACAGAAAACATGTATAAAATATCACAATAATATTAGTTTTACAAAGACAGAAATCCCAATACAACTAGAAATCCCAAAAAGGGCAGGTGGTGAAAAAATACTAGAAAACACATGTTAGTTGTTGTCTTGTTTAAAGTTAATGCTTTGTAACTAAATAATCTCGTATCATTTTTTTAATTGCTGCTGCTTAGAGGATATTATCTAAACAAGGACTTTTCATTATTGCACTGAAATTCTGCAGAGTTAGTGCATGCAATTGAGCTGCTAACTCAAAACTGACAAAAAGTAGACATGGTTCACTTGTATTCTGAACCCTA
Source organism: Oedothorax gibbosus (assembly GCA_019343175.1). Classification (NCBI taxonomy): domain Eukaryota; kingdom Metazoa; phylum Arthropoda; class Arachnida; order Araneae; family Linyphiidae; genus Oedothorax; species Oedothorax gibbosus. The sequence continues at coordinate 146,057 of JAFNEN010000456.1, read as the reverse complement.
CAATTATTTGTTTCAACATGGATTTAAGGGGGAATGAGCCTGCTGAACTGCAGATCTCCAAATCAAAGAGCCTCAGTGTTAATAAAATGGGAAAAATTATTTTCAAAGCCACATATCTCCAGCTGTATTGAATATTTTTATGAACGCTTTTTTTCTTTAAATGATAAATATAATAAACTTACAGGTCTCTGTAATCCCACTTTTTGGAATTGCTTAGAATATGTTGTGTAAAATTATTTATTGAAATTTAAAAAAAAAATATTGAAACCTATTTCAAAAAGTGGGATCACCGGGTTCTAAAAGTCAGCTACATTTATCACATAAAAAAACGTTTGTAAAAATATTCAATAGAGCCGGAGAAATGGGGCTTAGAAAATATTTTTTCCATTAAATTAACACTGAGGCACTTTGCTTTGGAAACCCTCAAACCAGCGGGCTCATTCCCCCTTAAGAAAAGAAAATTTGTTTCTCTTTGTGAAATGCAACTGTCTTCCTTTCTTGCAGGGCATTTTGTATTTGGCGCTGTTGCCGAAGACAAGGATCTGGGACTGAACAGCCGCATTGTGTACCACCTCTCGGGAACAGATGCTGACAAATTTTACATCGACGGAAAAAACGGAGTCCTCAAACTAGTTGACAAACTGACCAACAAATCCGATGGATATCAATTAAGAGTGCATGCTACGGACAGTGGAGAAAGCCCTTTGTCTAGTACCACACTGGTGAACGTGTTCACCCAAAAAAGTGAACTTTTCCCAAAGTTTCAACCCGGTGTTAGGAATTTCAAATTTGCCGAGTCGTCTAAGAACCTGTTAGTTACAAAATTGTCTGCTGTTTCGCCCAAGGCGGATGAAGCTGGAAAAATTAACTACTATATTGCTGGAGGCAATTCTGGTAACGCCTTCACTGTGGGTAAAGAAAGTGGGGAAGTTATGTTAGTCGATGTTGGTCTTGATCGAGAATCTATATCGACCTACGAACTGTTGATAGAAGCCAGAGATAGTGACACCCCACCCCTTGCAAGTGCTGTCAGGCTTGAAATTGTCGTGTCAGACATCAACGATAATGTTCCTGTGTTTAAGAATTTGTTTTACAATGCATCGGTAAAAGAAGAACTGGAGCCCCCATTATTTGTCATACAAGTGGAAGCCACAGATGCCGATTGGGGAACGAATGCCGTTGTGGAATACCATTTTTTGGATGCCAATGACAAAGACAACCCTTTTACGCTAGATTCCAAAACTGGCGAAATTTTTACAACTGAGGTTTTGGATAGAGAAACCAAAGATTCATATGTTGTGGTTGTCACCGCAGTTGACCATGGCACACCCCAAAAGACGAGTTCGGCAACAGTGTTTATCAACGTCCTCGACAAGAATGACAACCCTCCCCGATTCACCAGGCTGTTCAGCGCAAATGTTACGGAAAATGCCCAAATCGGATCATTTGTGATACAAGTCACCAGTTCAGACAGGGACATCAACGGACAGGCAAACGCCTCGTACAGTTTTACGGAAAATGTGGGAGGCAAGTTTGCCATCGACCCGGTTTCCGGTAAAGTAACGGTTGCTGGTTCGATTGACCGGGAACTGGAAGATGAGTACTTGTTGAAAGTTGCAGCTGTTGATGGCTCCTGGCGAGCTGAAACACCGCTGACTGTCACCATCGAAGATGTAAATGACAACGCACCGGAATTTGACTTACCCGAGTACACATTCAACGTCCCTGAATTGATGGAAGGCGTTTCATTCATTGGGAAAGTTTCGGCCAGCGATCGTGATAAAAAAGGCCCCGATTCGTTCGTGAGCTACTCTTTAAAGCGACCTTCCGATTTATTCCGCATAGATATGAACGGAAATATATTAAGTAAACAAATGCTTTATTACAAAAAGACTTTAAAAGGATCGTCGCCAGAAAACAGACATGTCATCCAAGTGGTTGCTTCGGATAATGGCAAACCTGCACTAAGAAGTGAAACAACTGTCAACATAAATGTCATTGATTCGAATAACAATCGTCCTGAGTTTCCGAGCGAGTCTTATTTCTCGCCCATTCCTGAAAGTACTGCGGTTGGGTTATCCTTGTTCCAAGTTATTGCTGAGGATAAATTGGATGTTGGTGTGAATGCTGAATTGGAATATCACATAACAAGTGGAAATGGAACGGAATATTTCTCGATACATAAGAAAACAGGTACGATATATTTTTGTATAACCTTCAGAATGTTGCAAATTGGTAAAAATGAATGGTTGTTTTTGCTGCATAAATTTTTATTAAATTCATTTCAAATTACAGATTTGTTTCAAAAATCACAATTAGTTCTATTTTTGAAAATATTATCTCCAAATCATTTCCAAGGGGAAAAAAAGTACATTAAGAAAAAAAGACTTGTTATTTATAAAATTTTAAAATTTAAGATTATTGTAATAAAGATTGATACACCAAATACTGAAAAAGCTGGGTCTAACACTCAGAAGGTTAATGAGATTTTTATTGTGTTTAAAATTTTACTAAGCGAAATGCTGGCACAATAATTAATTAAAATTATAAATAGAAAAACCTTTACAATTTTGAAATCAAGACAGTAGATCTGAGTAGTAAAACATGTCTCTTAAACTGTTTTTTAATTGTGTATATACCCTCTGTTGTTCAATTTTTTTTAGTTGTAACTGTAATCAATCTTTTTCATTTTTGTAACATTATTTAAAAAAAAAGGTCCTTGTTTTTGGGGAATTCAGCTCAGATTAATTAGTCCTTGAACATTCTCCTTCCGATTACAATGCAAGTTTTGAAAGCCAATTCTTCCCCTACTCTCTCATACGATTCTCCATGAAACTGCATGAATATTGCTGAATTACACTGTTTCTTGTAAAACCACACAAGTAAGTAGGGGAAGAAATTGCTTTTGAAGCTTGCGATGTAAGCAGAAGGACTGTAAACTTTTATGAAATGAAATTCATATAAACCCTCTATCTGTGTAAAAAAATATAAACAATCCATAACACTGTAGGAATTATTTTTTAGAAATTAATTCCATGAAGGATCCTTGGAGCAAAATGTGCGTGAATTGTTATCTGTAACCTGTGTCAATACTAGCATGCAAGTTCTATAAATATTTTTATATACACAGAATTTATGAGATTTTTCCCTTGCAGGTTGGGTATCTGTTTCTAGTCCCCTGATTGGCTTGAAGGACAAATGGTTTACTGTCAACATTAAAGCTACCGATAAAGGAGTGCCACCAAAACACACAGAAACCACCGGAATGTTTGCAATTACGGACGAAAATAAATTTGATCCAGAATTCACAGCTTTAAGTTATCAAGTAGTAATTCCAGAAAATGAACCTCTGCTCTCTGAAATCGTCACTGTGACTGCCACTGATAAGGATAAAGGTATGTTTTAGGTTCAACTTTGTTTTTCTTAAATAAGTTTTTTTTTTCAAATCAATGTATGATTATAGTCCTTCTGATTACAATGCAAGCTTTGAAAGAACTTTTTGTTTCCTTACCCCTTGTGTGGTTTCCCAGGAAACAGCCTCACTGTTTTTGTTTTCTTCCCTCCCTACTTGGGTTGGAAAGCAACTGTGATTAACCTCACAGCAGACCTACAAACAAGGTAGGTTTATAAAAGCAACACTCGCATCGTTTCTTGGAATACCACACAAAGGGGTGGGGGGGAGAGAGTGGTTTCACAAAGCTTGCTTTGTAATCAGAAGGACTAAACTATTTACTTATATAAAGGAATTATGTATATATTGCCTTGCCATTAATGTTCAAGTTCCTGTGATTATCCAAAGTATTCGTCGTGTTGCTTTTAAAAAAATTTTTTGTCCGTCGTCGTTCACCAGATTTTGGATATTCGTCATAAAATGTGTATTAAAACATAGATTTAATTACTTAACCCCATTTTCCATCAAGTTACTTAAGATTTTGATGATTGTTATTTTAGAGTCAATTTTTATGGTTCTTTTATTTACCATTCTTTGGTGTAGAATCATGATCTTGGTCATTTAAATCTATTTTTTTAAATATAGTTGGAAACTAAATTGTAATTAATATTTTATCATTAAAATATGTATAAAATGCCATAAAAAATTAAATTGATCTTAAATATCTTTAAATATGTCTAACTACAGTACATCTATAACTTTTTATAAAAACTTGTATGTTTCTTAAAAATGCTAAATATTTATCTTCTTTTCCATAGGCTTCAATGGAGAAATAATGTATTCCATTCTATCAGGAAATCTTGACAACCATTTCCAGATATCGCCCCACACTGGAACTATAACAATTGCAAAACATCTCGATTTCGAGACCATCACCACTTACCATCTGAACATCCTTGCTTCAGACAGAGGATTTAAAAGTAGAAATTCTACTGCCGTGTTAAATGTGCTGGTAACTGACGTGAATGATAATCCTCCAGTTTACAATTCAACTAGATATGAAGTTTATATATTTGAAAATGAGCCACAAGGAACGTATGTCACACAGTTAATTGCTCTCGATGCTGACTCTGCTCGCAATTCGATCATAGAATACTCAATTCCAGAAGGGGATCACAGTTACTTTAAAATCGATTCTAAGACTGGAGTCCTGACATCAAGTGCACCTTTTGACTTTGAAGAGAAAACCAAGTATTCTGTGAAAGTAATTGCCAGCAACGTGGGAACCCTCTTGTTTACATCAACTATCCTCGATATTTACGTCATCGGCCGAAACGAGTACTACCCCCATTTTGTGCAGCCCGTCTTCCAGTTTGCCGTCAGCGAATCAGCAGCCCTCGGAACAACAGTGGGCAGACTTGAAGCTCTGGACGAAGATGCCGGTCTGGATGGCGAAATATTCTTCTTTTTTGTTGGCAGCAGCAATGACAAAGGTTTCGAAATGGAGAAGAGAACCGGAGTCATCAAAGTTTCTCGCGTCCTCGATCGGGAGTCTCAGTCTAGGGTGGTTCTGACAGTCCTCGCAAAGAACACGGGAAGTATTCGAGGCAATGATACGGACGAAGCACAAGTGGTGATCAGCATTCAAGACGGGAATGATCCGCCCATTTTTTCAAAAGAGATCTACGAGGCCAGAGTGAGTGAAGCAGCTCCCATCGAAACATCCGTTGTCAATGTATCAGCTGTGGATAAGGATGTTCATCCCAACAATAACCAATTCTTGTTTTCCATTTATTCCGGTAACGTCGAAGAGGCGTTCAGCATTGACCCACAATCCGGAGCTATTTTTACGGCCAGGCATTTGGACAGAGAGACCCACTCTGTATACAATTTGACCATCACTGCAACAGATAGCGGAAATCCACCCCAGTCTGGATCTACGTTGGTGATAATTAATATTGATGATGTCAATGACAATGGACCCATGTTTGTTTCACAGGAGGTTGTGGGTTACATCCTTGAAAATGAGCCAGCCTACACCAGTGTCATGATGCTCAGTGTCACCGATCAAGACTTGCCTCCTAATGGGCCACCTTTCAAATTCTTCCTTGTTGGTGGCGAGCACAAAGACTACTTTGAGTTGAATTCTCACACTGGATTGGTGAAGACGACCAAGAGTCTCGATAGGGAAACAACACCGGTTCTTAAAATAGTAGTTGAAATACAAGACAACGGTAAACCTCCAATGAGTTCTCAAAACCTAGTAAAGATTGTGGTCCTTGATAAGAACGATTGTCCTTCGAGTTCCAGACCCCTTACCATTCTGGTGTGGGTTCACAACAAGAGCTTGCCTAGCAGAAAAATTGCTGATGTTCACCCACAAGACTTGGACACAGTTGGCCAGTACCAGTGCCAAATTGTCGAAGGAAACTCTGCCATTTTCCGCATACCTAAAAATTGTGACCTGCATGCCAAAGCTAAAGTTGACAGCCCAGCTACGTACTCACTCACTGTCCGTGGCAACGACGGAAAGCACAGAAATGTCTCGTCAACAATCAAGGTCAAGTTTTTGACATTCGACAATGCCACGTTTGAGAACTCAATCTCCATAAGGATTTTCAACTTCTCTGCTGAGGCTTTTCTCGCTATGTATGATAATTTCCTTCATGTGCTCAACAACATTTTCAAGGTTAGTACAAAGTGTCTTTCATATTTCATTAGATTAAATTTCGAGACAATGGAATGTTAATTTGCCTGATTTGCAGCCTTTTTTGTGTTCTTAATTTAATATAGTCTATCCCATTATAGCTTCTAGGGACGTCGCTGTTTATAACGTTTTAAACATGGTTGAATATTATGTGTAGTAAATCATGTAAAATGTATATTTTGCACTCATATTATTAATTATAAAGTTATGAAATAACATCTATTGAATTTTAACCCTATGTGCTTCTGGTGGAAGTTTAATTTCTCTTTCAGCGGTCAATAATTGTTTTGGCATATAAATGATTTTCAAATTTGGTGACTTTTTGTATCATTTGGCGAATGAAATAAAATTTAAACAGTTGAAAACAATTTAAAAAAATTATTTTAGAATTTATTTTGGATATCTTAACAAATTTTTTTAGCCCGAGGAGTCAATCGAAAATTATCGGTATAAGCAAGGTATTATAATATTAAGGGGTGAATTCAAATAGCCGAACTTTGATGGCGTTATAAAGGAGTTGTCGCTGTGAGTGAGGTCTTTGTTACAGAGTTTGATTGTATTATACATATGACAGTTATTGTGCATCATTATTGTCCTTGATTCGAAGCTCCTTAATTTTAAAAAGAAATTGTAAGAACCTTGCAACAAATTAGTTACCAATTTAAGTCCTTAAACATTCTTTTTATTACAAGTGCGTAAAGGTCAATTTAGTACATGCAACACATTTATTTCTTTCTTTCTGTTTTTTTTTAAGTTAAAGTTTTAAGTATACCATATGAAACTTTTTAAAATATATATTCATAACTCTCTGTATGCCTACTTCTATTCAGAATAATTGCCACACAGTTGTAAAAATGATTTATATCTTTCATATTTGTTATATTGAGCCAGAGAATCTTTAAAATTTGGTTGTCATATCCTTAATTTTTATGCAAGAAAACACACATAAATACTTTTACTTTTATGATTGAATTATAATCGTATCTTTCTTTTCAGTCATCAAGCCAACCAATTTTGTACAGCATAGTAAACGTGGACGGACACCTGGAACTGACTCTCGCTTCAAAACTGAACGAACACTTATTCATGCCACCTTCCGAAGTTCTATCAATACTAGAACAGAAATCAACCCTCATAAAAAAAGACAGCCTCGAGAACATCACCTTCGGCTACGATCCCTGCGAAGCCTCTCCCTGCCAAAACAAAGGGGTCTGCAGCAGCTTCTTAGAAATGAAAGAATTCCTGTCCATCGTGGATTCGCCATCTTTGATATTCACTTCTCCGTTTGTGTCGAGGAAGTTTCTGTGCCAATGTCCGTCAGGCTTCTCTGGATCTACGTGCCAAAACCAGCAAGATCCGTGCCTGCCCAACCCATGTTCCAGTGGAAGCACTTGTCATAAAGAAGGTACTGTTATGTATTGATTATCATGCATTAATTATTAATATTATTTGTAGCTGTGTCTCCATCTGTACTCCAACTTAACTGTAACTTTTAGGGCGAATGAACTCGCTGGGCCGCAGGTCCCCAAACCGAAGTGGGTCGATGTTAATCCAATAGGAAAAAAAAATTTCTAAGCCACATTTCTCCGACTGTATTGAATATTTGTACAAACAGGTTTTTTATGTGGTAAATGTATCTGACTTGCATGTCTTGACGATCCCACTTTTTGAAATGGGTTCAAATATTTTTTAAATTTTCAATAAATAATGTTGGCAAAATATTCGAAGCCATTTCAAAAAGTAGGAAAATAGAGACCTGTAAGTGACTGACTGATAGACCTGTAAGTGATCTACATTTATCATTTAAAATAAAAAAGTTTGTAAAAATATTCAATACAGCCAGAGAAATGTGACTTAGAAAATAATTTTTTCCCATTGGATTAACACTGAGGCCCTTTTGTGTGGAGCCCCACGGTCGATCGAGCTCATTTGCCCTTAACTGCTATTCTGATAATCTGTAACTATTTAAGTACTGGAGTCCATTGTGAGTATCGGTCTAGTACTCGAACGTCATTGTCTTCTAGTACTTGAAGGGTTAACCATTCATCAATAATAAACATTCTTTAACCCTCTGAGGGATATAGATGTATATACACCTGTCAGGATTTCTAGCAATGCACATAATTTTTAAACAAGTAGGTTTGTAACAGAATCTGTCACTTAACCCGCTTTCACACAACAGTTGTGTTTAACAGGTAAAAAGGCGACAAACACAGCATTGATATTCTATATTAAACATTTAAATGCTAAATTTGGCTAGTTTCATTTATTTTATTTCGAAAATTCAATAATTATTACTTATAGTTTGCAAAAATTAATTTATATTTCAAAGAATGAATACGTAATATTCCTCGCTTTTAAATAGAATTAAAACATTTCATATCAACATACAAAGAATCTCGTAGTGAAATATATTTGACGTCATTTCAAACTGATCGATGTCGCAAAAATAAATATTTTAATTTATTGTCTAAAAGAATTAAACTTTCTCAAGCGATTGTTGCGAATGGCAATGGTGATTAAATTCTAATAAAAATGGCTTCCTATGCTTTTTAAATGAGCATTCAATTTTGCAGTTTTTTAAATAATTGAAATACTTTGAATTCAAATTCTTTTCTGTAATTTTCAATGTATTCTAATTTCGATGCGCTGAATTTTTTTATATATCACACTTGTCCGTAGCATTTGTTGTTTGGGCTATGAAAGTGGGTGACAGACAGACGGAGTGAACGATTATAATACCTTCCACTTTTTACGTTATAAACATAGTGTGGCAGCTAAAATTTGTAAATTTCTTCTTCTTCGTTGACACTACAGCCTGTTACATGCCAAGGCCGTCTCTCCAAGTCTCCTCCATCTGAATCTGTCCCCTTCAATAGCCCTCCATCGGTGTACTCCTGACACCATTTGTAAATTTAATAACTTTATTTCATTCTAAAATTTAAAGCCTGGAAGAGCCATTTATAACCATCTACTACACAAGTGCAATTATTAAAAATTTTAGAAATAAAATTTTCAGTTATAAATTTTTTTAATTTTAATCTTGTGCAGTCAAAACAAGTTTGCTTCAGCCAATTTGCTTATCCCTCAGAGGGTTAATATATAAGTTCATCCATCTATAATTATTAATTCTGTGACCCATTACATTTAATAGGTACCACTTTCCGTTGTGCGTGTGCCCCTCAGTTTGAAGGGAAGCACTGTGACGTTCCCCGTAAAGAATCCTGCACGTCATCGGTTTGTAAAAATGGCGGGACTTGCCAGGAGTCCCCTAATGGCGGATTCTTCTGCCTGTGCAGACCTGGGTTCAAGGGACTCGTTTGTGAACAGACGGCGGATGCTTGCCGGCCAAACCGTTGTCTGAATGGGGCAACTTGTGTCAGTGAAAATCTAGGTGGGCATCGACTTTGTTGTTTCTTATTTCTACTTTATATCTTGTTTGTAGACACCAGCGTTTATCATAGGGTAAATACTATAACTATTAAAATGTTGTTCAGCTGCTTAAAAAAATCCACTAAATGTTTTATGCAGGGATTGGAGTAACATGTTACTTGTAACAGTTACTTTCTTTAGTTAACAGCGTTAGATTTTTCTGAAAGTAACTGTAACTTTGTTACTCTTAGCGGTAACGAAATAACAAATAATTTCGTTACAATCTGAGTGAAAATGCTGTTTGGTATCGACTGGGTTATTTTTACTTTGTAGCGGCATCAGCAACCCATTGTCTACCAAAAGGATCCTCACAGTGGGGATGAATTACTTTGGCTTTTATACTACTGTATTTGTTATGAACTAGATTACTTCTAGAAATGAGCAGTGTAACTGTTTCACAATGTTTTATGATTATTTGTAATATTTTGTATTTAAACTTCTAATTAGCACCGAGTCTAATTAACCGAGTTGTCTGCAACAGTTATCAAGTTGTTGATCTAATAAATCAATTTTTTTGTTTGCCGGTATTTTAAAGAATTCACATTTGAAATATGGTAATTTAAAATTATTATTTTGTTTATCATTAAATTTTCTAGGGTCCATAATTTCTTCATTTAAATCTTGTTAAAAAGTTTAAAAAAAAGAATGATTCATCCAGGGGGTAATTATTAATCATCAAAAATATTAATTATTAAAATTGTATTATTAAATATTGTAATCTTTAAAAATATCAATTTATTAACAGGCTAAAAATTATTAATCAACCAGTATGACTGTCCTCCTCATTTCCATTAAAACTCTGTTAAAGTGCCTGAAAGTTTTAAACATCTTCATAAAACAAAACATATTTGTACCCAATTTAATTTTTTTATCCAAACCTTAGTTTTAATTTATCATACTGACTAAACACTAAATTTCTTTTTAGGATACCATTGCCTGTGTGCCTCCAACTATTTCGGAAAACACTGTGAGAAATCTTCATACGGCTTTCATCCATACTCATACATGGCCTTCAGCTCTCTTCCGTCGGAAACCAACGACATATCCATCGTCTTCGCCATGAAGAAATTCTTAAAGAATGCTCTTCTTGTTTATCAGTTTGGTGCTCAAAGTGGAGGCCGATCGGACTTCTTGGCATTAGAAATCATCAACTCCATTCCGACGCTGTCTTTCGGTGGTTCACGAACTGCAATTACGCGGATCTCCGTAAATTTTACGGTGGCAGGCGACAAGTGGCATAAAGTGACTGTTATCAGAAACGGAAAGGTTAGTGTCCCAATTAAAAATACTTAGCATTTGGTTATTTGTAGTTTAGCTTCCATGTTCTGGTATAATTAAATTTTTTGTAAAATATTTTTTCTCTCAAGGTTATAGAATTTTTTTTATTGTGTTTCATATAGTAATATTTGTAATTATGTGAATTTAAGAGGCCTAATGTATATTAAACAGTATTTAAAGTAAATTTTACACATGCTCAAATTAAAAAGGTTAGCAAATGAGAGTAAAGGCTAAGCACAATGATCCACCAAGATAAAAGTAGTATTTGTTGCATGATTGTTTTAAAATCTATTTCCTTACTTAAATTTATTCTAAATTTTCTCTTTGTTTATTATATTATCTAATATTGTCTAATGTATGTCAAAATTTGCATAATAAGTAACAAATGACTAGGTATTTCTATTTCACGCTGCTATGTAAAGCTAAAAAAGCTTTACCTGAATATGTATTTAAATATAAAGTAAGTATTGCTTAGTCAAGTATAGCTAAAAGCTAACACTTGTAGTTGACCTGTAGTTTTTTCAGAACAATCCTATTGCCTGATGGGATTTCTCAAATCTATACTAGTTGCTGTTCTAGTGTTAAATTAGTCAAATATATCCTGACCTCTTCCCCATCACAAAATATTTCAATAAAATTATAAATAGATTTTTCTGTTGTAAACAAATTTGTAATGGCTATACCATTGCTCAGGGTAAATTCGAAGATAGATTTTTACTGTTAGTTTGCTTTTTAAAGGATGACTCGAAAATACGAACACACACACAGAATTTTATTTCGCATGTTGTCACAACAGAAGAGAGAATGTTGCCACTCCTCAAAATACAAATTGTGAGCAGCAACTGATGGCTTAACACTAGAATTATTTGTCATATCAAATTTCAAAATTTTCTTTATTAGTTATGTGGGTTGAATATTGAATTTTAAGTATTGTTCAAATAATAACCCTTCAGTGTATTTTTTCATTTTCTGTCCATTTTTTTGTTTATATCTACACTCTTTTGATCATTCATTTGCATGTTTCTTACTTGTCCCAATACTTCAGGTGGCCTCTTTATCTGTCGTCAGCTGCAACCAAAATGGCGTCGCCTGCGAAGAATGTCTTCTAGGGAATTCCACCTGTTCCAAATCTGCCACCGGAGACACCGGAACCTTGAATTTTGGCAACAACCCAATGTACGTCGGTGGAGTTCCCACCGTCGATCCTCTTCTGGAGAGGCCCAACGAAGTCTTGACCAATGATTTCATTGGCTGCATTCACGCCTTGTCTGTCAACGGTCGAGAGATTGACATGAACGCTCCCTTGAAGTCTGCTTTCATCACATCATCATGTAGTAGAAAAGAAAACTCGTGCACTGCCGCTACTTGTGGTGAAGGCGGTACATGTGTTGGCAACCAGTTTGCAATGCCATGCCGATGCAATTCGGATGTCATAGCTGCGTCTTGTGTTGAAGGTATATGTTTGTTATAGCCCGTTCATTCCTCAACTCCCTCCTCCCCCAAAAACATATCCTACACATATTTTGTATATTATAAACATATTTTGGATTAGATTTACTGTACGGTCCCCCTTGGCACTATTTTTTCGGATTTGGTGATAAATAATTTTTTCTGGCAACCTGTCTGACTTCAACTGAAGATTCGATTTCTATGACTTTGCACCGATGACGTTTTCCGGCAACCCTACCGGACCGTTGGTTGAGTTTTCATAAGAAATATTCCTATACGATATTTTCTTTGAATGGTGGTTTTTAAAAAAAAAGTCACCAAAAACGGACTTTTGATGCGATTTTGGAAAGTTTGCCAAGGGGGACCGTACAGTAAATCTCTACCCATATTTTTCAAAGTATCGTATATTTAGAAGTATGTATTGCAAGGAATTTCGAAAAAAATAGTGTTTAGCATTTGCTGACGGTCATGTGAACTTAGTGGAATTTGAAGTTTTGAGCGGTAAAAATTCAATTTATATATATTTTAAATGAGTTTGTTTTGATAACTCTTTCTTTAGTCTGACCAGATTTGTATCGGTGATAAACTTTTCGACTATTTAATCGTCATTAATTTTTCAGAAATCGTACATTATTTACTTTGTTTTTGTCTGAAAACACTATAAAAAATAAATCGGAGACTATTTGCTAAATATTTCTAGCTCGAAAGTTGAATAACAAACTAAACTGTACTGCAAAATGTAGTATGTCTGGTTACCCTATTTTTCCTCCATAAAAAAAGTGTCAGCATTCATTAAAACAAAACCCTAGAAAGTCAGCTACTTGCTTTTAATTGTGTACTGAACCTTAATTTTTATTAGGATTGGCCTTTTGAAAACATTATTAAAGAAAACAAATCCTATTGAGTTTTATTGTTTCGTTAATAAAAAAGATACCATGTAAAAAAATAATAAATACAATGTAACTGTTTTTTGGGAATTTAGTTTCTAATATTTGTACAAGGAAATGCAATTTTTTTTAAAAATTTGAGTAGATATAAAACAGATACATATGTTACTTCTGAGCTAAGTAATAATATATGTTTTTATAGTGTTAAAATTTCATATTTATCTTTTATTCTTTTTTATTAACTTTGCTCACTGCCATTTAATAAAAAAATGATAAAGCCTAACATAGTATCATAAATTTTGCTTGCAAGCATAGCATCTTTAATTTTATAATTCATCTTACAAGGTAATTTTAATTGATAAAAAAAAATTCAGTTTTATATTAACATAAAAATAATGAAAACTATCTGTTTACTCTTTGCTTAAAGATTCTTAATAGGCTATATTTAGACATTCTTTTTAAAAAAAGGTAAAAATTATCCAGTTTTTTTTTTTATTTCTAGTGCTTAATTTTTAGAGAGAATAATAAAAATATATTACCTTAGGTAAAATATAATCTATAGTAGTTAAAATTCAGTTTTTGAATACATAGATTTTAAAAAAATGTTTAGAAATTATAAAGCTTCATTTAATATATGTATATATTTTTTTTTGTAGCTAACAAGCCTTACAGCATAGGCGGTGGAAGTTTTCTAGAACTTATTCCAGAAGAGAAACATCGTAGAACTTTATTGCTTTTGGATAAGAAACACACCAAAGAATCTTCATTCAAAACATTAAAATTTCACTTGAGATCCTATTCAAAAAGTGGGGTTGTTCTATTTTCTGGAAACAATGACGAACACACAATATTGGAGGTATGTTCATTATACAAAGCTTCCAATTTTATACCTTTATACAAAAATTGTTGACCCACAAAAAGCCAGAGGCCCAGCAAGTTTAGTCTAAAAAAAATATAATTTTTTACCTGTCTCCAATAACTATCGAGATTCTTCTTGAATTCCATAAACAACATAATCTGGTAACGCATTCCACTCATTAATTGATTACTATATTTAAAAAATAATGTTTTCTAACCTCCTTTTCGAAGCAGGATTTAAAAAAAAATTTCTGTCCAGGTCCTCTGGCCGGCTATTTCAGTTAAATCCTAAGCCGTCCATAATGCCTGCTTGATGAATTTGAATAACTGAATTAATTCACCTCTTGTTCTCCTCTTTTCCAAGGAATGCATATTTAAAGATGAATGTTTACATGATGAATATACATGTTTTTATGTACTTTTTATTTTCCTCAATATCTTTATACTAGATTTAAATTTTGCACTAGCTAGCATTAGTTGAAACTAGTTCCAAATAATTTTATCCAACATTTTATATCCGAGAAATGTTTTGTCCTGTAATTCCCTATAAGATATAACTTACATTTTAACTGGAACCAGATGTTCTAAAGGAACTAGAATAGCTTACTTTCCTTTTACTTTAATACTCTTTAAAAAAAATTTGAAAAAACAAGTAGGTTTATAATAGCAGCTGTCATCTAGAACTGCTTCAACATGTTTATAAACCTTAGAAAAAAAATTGCAAAAACTCAGCATTTAGTTGGAATTGAGACTTTCACATCTAAAACTGGCTCTTTTTTATTAATTGTCTTTTGCAAATTCAATTAATATAATTTGCTAAATTTATCTGCAGTTTGAAGAATAATGCTGTAAAATTGCTTGCCCTAAAAATGGAAGCCAAACTTATCATAACATCATTTTAATTTATAGTTTTAATTTTCGGATGATGATTTGTAATTTTTGAAAAAACAAATGAATGCAAAAACATGAAAACAATATATCATCTTCAAACAATCCCCAAACCAGTAAGATTAATAGAATGGACTGCTAATCCAATACCAAAACATACTTCCAAAACATTAGAATATTAGTAACACTGCTGTAAAAATATTATCAGTAAAACTACTTACTGGTAAAAAAATTAGTATCTTTTACTTTTGCAATATTAAACCATTGACTTTTTTTTGTGTGGTTTTTAATTTTTTTGGTTATTTGTTTTTTAAATGACATTAGAAAGTACTTTTTCTTGAAAGAGAAGAAAGTGAAGAGTGTGAAAAAACCTAAATAAATTAAAAACTTAAGTTTTAGTTTTAATGTGGTGCTACTAAAGAAGGAAAACTGTCCTTAACACATCTTTAATTAAGCAAGAACAATAAGTGAGCAAGGATACAAGATCAAATTTTTTGTTCAAGGAACATGGAGTTGAGTTGTATCAAGGCGTACAGAGGTTCTTACTACTGACGTTAGAGTAACTGTTCTAGTTCAGATCATGACAAATTTAATGTACTAATTTGAGTTATTCTTACAGCTCAAAGACGGAAGAATCTTTTACTCTACAAAGATGAAATCATCTGAAGAACTAGTTGAAGAACTGAACCTGCCTTCCATAAATGACGGAAAATACCACACAATCGCCCTCTCCAGTCACACCCGCCCTGGGAAATACAGCGAACTCAACATCAGTGTGGACGATTATGTGCTGCACAACATCAACTCAAAGGACGTTCTTCATGATTTCCTCGATCCCTACGTTTCCTCGATAACCATTGGCGGGAAATGGGATCAACTTACCGGTAAGATAATATTTAATATCAACAAGGGTTTAAAATTAATGGTTGCTAGTTGCAAATTGCAACCGAACCCTATAATTTTGCAACTTCACAATAAATTGATTAAGCAGTTGTCACAACTACTTTGTTTTTACTCATTATCAAATTTTTAAGATTACTGAAATCGACCGAAAAATAATCATCTTATCCAAACCATTAAATAGAAAATAATCATTTTAAAATCGCAAATCTTCAGCTATCTTAAATTTGTTAAAATTCTCTTCTATTATCCTTAAATTGCAAAACGCCGAGGATGCATAAAAGCAATTCTTCAACGATCGTAAATTCTAGAAACTCGCCCGTGATCATCAATTGTGATTCCTAAAATTTTGGAACACCAGCTCTCCTGAAATTGTGAAACCGGTGATTCTACAAGTGCACAACTGCAGTAATCATAAGGATTTGTAAATAAATTGCATAAAACTAGCATTTTTTAATAAATATTTTCACAATATTTGCATATTAGCACAAATTGTTCCTAAATATTTTCATCCAATTTCTAACACTGGTTACGACCCCAGAGTTAAGGGGGAATGGACGCGCTGGACCGGGGGTCTCCAAACTCAAGTGCCTCAGTGTTAATCCAATGGAGAAAAAACTATTTTCTCTGCCACATTTCTCCGGCTGTATTGAATATTTCTACAAACTTTTTTTTTAAAAATAATAAATGTAGATAACTTACAGGTCTCTGTAATCTCACTTATTGAAATTGCTTCGAATTTTTTGTGTAAAATATTTATTAAAAATTATAAAAAATATTCGAACCAATTTCAAAAAGTGGGATTGTCGGGACCTGTAAGTCAGCTACATGCATCATATAAAAAAAATCCGCTTGAAAAAATATTCAATACAGCCGGAGAAATGTGGCAGAGGAAATATTTTTTTCGCCATAGGATTAACACTGATGCACTTTACTTTGGAGACCCCCGGTTAAGCGTGCCCATTCCCCCTTAAGATGGAGATGCTGCTGGGCGAAAGCCAATACAAAAACCAGGTTTTCCAAGTGAAGCCATCGATGGCTGTGTAGTAAGCATAGATATCATGGTTAAAGTATTAGATTGGCAGATCACGTGACCTCCAATGCTAACGACGGGACGCACATGAAGGAATAATAAGAGGGCAAAATGGCCAATGTTGCTGCCACTTTAAGGAGAAAAATACTACAAAAAAATACCATTTAATTATAAAATTACAAACAAAATTATAAAAGGATTTAAAGTCACTCTAAAAAGATTCCAAAATGTAGCTAAAATTTTTATGGTCTTGTTTTGTAATTTTAGAATTAAATTGTATTTTTTCGTAGTATTTTTCTTAAAGTGGCAGCAACACTGGCCATTTTGCCCTCTTATTTGGCCTCCATGAGCAACCTGTCGTTAGCATTGGAGGTCATGTGATCTGCCAATCTAATACTTTAACTATGATATCTATGGTAGTAAGCCTACACAAACGCTCTCAGTAATACATTTGGCACTGTTCTAAAGTGGAGTTTGTATTTTCTTATTGCATCGACTTTGTGACGCTCTAATAAAACTATAATAACAGCATATTTTTCTTACTTGTGAATGGAATTACTACTATCTTGTATAAATTCAGATCTCTCGCGCTATAACCTACATCTGAGAAAATAGTATTTTTTTTTTAATTTTAAGGAATAAAACAATGCATTTTAGCATGAATTAATATTGATTGAGCAGCTCCTTTAGGGTTGCTTGACTTAGTTTCTGATAGCATCACTTTGTTTTGCGACAATTATTTCCATCTTCTTAAAAAATCTGGTAACAGTATAATATTAGGGCTTAGTCTAGAAGATTTTTACAAAGTGTCGCTTTCTGAAATTCTTTTAAAATATAATTTTATAAGCATGGTTTGTGAATAACAATTTCTGACACTGCATATAATGATGCTATGTGTCGCATTCAGTGTCCATTCAGGTATCAATTGTATCACTTGACCAGAATGCAGAATTACTAGGCTTGCCAACAGCTTGTGTTTAATTCTAAAGATAGTCAATAAATCAAACTAAACTTTAATAGATAATACTGTATTTGCTAGATTTACAATTTCTATTGTACAAATATATGCTTAAAACAATATACAGTGAATAATAAAAGTTGTAGCCAACTTGTAAACTTCTTAGTAACTTTTTGAAACTACCTCTCCTCTAATACTTAAAAACAATTGTTTTGAAATTTTGAATGTAAAACTTACAATTTTTGTTTTGTTTTGCAGATGTTACTGGATGTGTTAAATTGATTACTGTCAACAACGAAGCACAAGTCGAAAATGACAATTACACAAGCTACTTCAAGCTTTACCACAGGGGCAATCCACACTCAACATGTCAAAACAAAGCGCTCGGAATTGATAATGTGACTACCGATCCGTTAAGCATTGGCGTTATCCTTGTCATTTCCTTCTTTGCCGTTCTGCTCGTGGTCATTTTAGTCAGTTTCCTTGTCTTCCGCAAACGTAAGCTAAAAAACAAGAACCCAAGTTTCTTGCAAAAGAACAAAGAAAACGGAAATGTGTTCATGGAAGCCGAAACCCACCGAACCCACGAGTGCACAAATTACATGCCGGAAGACCTTGTTCCAAAGAAAATGAAGGATCCGCGTGACACCGAAAAAAGACCGGATATAATAGAGAACCCCAAGCGAATCGAAGAGGCACCTCTTTCCCACACACCGCATGTCGTGAATGAATCGAAGAAGAAGACGGAGAACTTCATCCCAAACTCGGAGGTTGATTTTTACGACTTGGACAACTCGAGCTCCATTGCGCCATCAGACATGAACGATGTCAGCGTCTATTACAAAATGTACAAAAAGACTGCAAACAAGGTTCCTAGCTACAACCACCGACATAGTCCAAACCAGTTCCATTCCAGGGGCGACACTCACAGTCCCCGGAACATTCTGCACAAGCCCCACCCCCTGACGAAAAGAGACAGCCCCTTCTCCCACACCGAAAAAATGCAGAACACGCCTCTTGCTCGCTTGAGCCCCTCTTCAGAGCTCTCCGAAGCAGCAGTGAGAATACTCACCCTCAAAGACATCAGTGGAAAGCCGCTGCAGAAGGCTTTACTAGCCACGGCCCAAGGTGTGGGCTCGAAGCAGTTCCAGGACCCCCTGACCAACTCGGACCGTAGCCTCAATAGCCCAGTGAGCAACCTGAGCCACAGCACCAGCAGCATGCAGTCGGGTCATCAAAACGTCAACAAACTGAAACCCAGGGACAACGGCATCACTCTGGGTCTGACGACGGAAGAAATAGAGAGATTGAACGCTCGACCCAGAAACCTGAGCCTCGTCAGTACGTTAGATGCAGTGTCCTCATCGAGTGACGACAATGCAGAGAAGCACAAGCTTGCAGAGTTGCTGGAATCCAACACGGAACTTCTGGAGGCCCAGGATTCATCGACAGACGAAAGTGGCAACGACTCGTTCACTTGCTCCGAGTTTGAATACGACAACTATGACAAGGTCCACCGAGAGTTTGGCCCACGCAATATGATTTTCTCCAAACTCGCAGAAGAAGACAACGAGAACGATGAGGACTATGCCAAAAACTATGACGGATTCGACTCGTTCCGTGGATCTTTTAGTACACTTGTGGCTTCAGACGATGAGTCGTCCAACCCACCCCCTTATAAACCGGCTAATGGCTCGATGCTGGGTTGGGACTGCCTGTTGAACTGGGGCCCCAACTTTGAGAACTTAGTTGGAGTGTTCAAAGACATTGAACAGCTGCCCGATAACGTGAATTCATCCGGTCCTGGACATTCACAAACAGATGAAGATTATGTATAGATATTTTCATTTCATTGTCATCTTGTACAGCTTCATTGTCATTCCATTAGTGAAAGCATTTGTATAGTGCAACAATTGAAGAGCTTAGTGGAAGAACATGCAGCGACAAAAATGTGAAAATGGAGGGTTTAAAATTTTTTTTTTGCACTTAGATACATTAAAAACAGCCCTTACAAAAGGTAAGAAAATATTTTATGAAAAGAGGGAATCTAGTTATAGGAGAGAATAACATGGTCATTGACACACACACAAATCATTTGTCTTTCTCTTTCACAAATGTCACTTTGCATGTTCTTCTACTAAGCTCTTCAATTTTCAAAGATCAAAAACTGAATCATAATATAAAAGTGTTTCAAGGGATGCCAAGCTGTCTTTTTTTCACTTTCTATGTGAAGTCTAAGGAATGGTTAAAGAATCCCCAGTCTTTGATTTTAAATTTAAACACTAGTTTTTTTGCTATAGGAACTCCAAAAGTTTTCTTTTGAACATTGAAACTTTTCAAAAACAACTTTTTGAAAAAAATTTGATTGGACTTAAATTATTTTGATTTAGATTATATTAATTTGATTAGAATTAAATTAATTAAAACAAATCTTAGACTTACATGGACAGCGAAAGAAGAACAAGAGATTTTCTTGTTAAGTAATCAGAAAATATTAGTTATAAAGCAGTTAAAATGTGTCCTTTTGATCAATCATGTTTTAGTAACAGTTTAAGTATAGCAATTGACGTAATTTTCTTCAGGTAAGAACTAATTTATTCATAAGTTGTTAGTTAGAAATTCTTACTAAAAGTTGTTTTCCATTTTTATATGATTTTTTTTGTTAAAAATGAAAAACATTCAGGCATTCACAAAGATATTTTAAAAACCCTAAAATCAAATAAGTAAAACTGCTGTTAAAAGTGAATTACTGCCATGTTAAGTAATTAAATATGTATTAGTATAATTTTTGTGTCATATTTATATTGCAAAGACACTTGCTACTTAAGATTACAAATGATTTCGGTGTTTTGCATAATGTTTATGCAGCAGTTTGGATACCTCATATTTAAAGGATCTAGTCAGTAGGCATCGGTTTTGCTTTACATTTCATTAGCATTGTTTTTTTTTCTGCATGATCGTTATTGCTTTTATTTAATGCATACTTGTTGTAGGTGCCATTAACTTTTCATTAGTTTTCTGTTAAACACAGACCAGTCCCGGAAAAGTCGCCAACTTATGTAGCCAAAATAAAATCGGAAGTACAAATAACGCTTTTCGTGCACAATCATTTCAATTACGTTATAATTTTACCTCTAAATTTCAAAAATTGGGCAATTTGTTGTAATATTTGTTTTTAAAGAAAACATCCCCCCCCCCCCCCCCCTCAAGATAAGATTTTAACAACTTGCTTCTTCATTTACCTTAAACAATCGTCCCAGACCAAATACAAGCATTTTAAAATGTGGCAACTTATTGTTATGAATAACCTTTAATTAGCGGCATTTATTGCACAGACTTTTTCACTTTTTGTAAACATGGAGTGGAAACAAGTTTGAAATCTGAACTCAAAGTTTATTTTGATAGGGGTTGCCATAATGTATGACATAATGTTTAGTTAACAGCTTATTCGGAGGATGACGTTGCATAATTGGCGCTTTATCCTTTACTTTACGTGTTTTAATCTGTGATCTGTGTTTAAAAGAAAAATACCAATTTTTCACATAATATCTAGCTTCTTTGATTATGTGCTGAGAGGAAATTGTTTTCTTCATGCAAAATTCTTATATTGATTTCATTTCTTGTTTAAAAAAAAATACAATTTTACATTAGTAGCCAGCTATTCATTGAAATTGCACTCACTGTGGGGGTTGAATATCTGTAGTACAATTTTTTTAGGCAAGCTGTTACTGTTAAGACTATTATGTGTTAATTGAAAACTATTTTGATTACTTGCTGTCCTGTTAAAATAATTTTTGGTGCTTATTAAGTTTCATATGTAACCTTTAGTTACCAATACTATTTCTTCTCTGCTAAACTGTTTTAATTATTTATGAAAGTCCTCCGAACTTCGACGTTTGTTGTGTTCAATTGGCTGTATATTACCAATCAGTAAAGAAGGTTAAAATGACTAACTGGGCAAGGTGACAAACTTGGTATCATAGCTATATTTCTAAAGAGATTTTAAAAAATATTTTCTAAGCCACATTTCTCTGGCTATATTGAATATTTTTCAAACAAACAAATTTTTTTTAAATGATAAATGTAAATAACTTACAGGTCTCTATAATCCCACTTTTTGAAATTGCTTCATTGGAAATTTCTTCATTGGATTAACACTGATGCACTTTAGTTTGGACACCCACAGTCCCATTAGGAAAATATAAAGAATAAATTACCGGTGAAACTACGAAGGATAGAATCGTGTGATTTTCCTGGTTTATAAACCACTTGCTAATTCATTCAAAAATAATTCTTACCTCAAGTTTGTCATCTTACTCTTCTTTGCCCTGCTCATATGTATATATATATTTTTTACTTTAACTTATTTGCTGTGACAATTGATTAGATGTGACAAATATTTTTGTTCCTGAAACCTCTAAGTCAATTCTTATGCTTTTCATACTCATGACTCTTATTTAAAAAGGCAGGTTTTGAAAGATCATACTTTTTACAATTTTCTATGATGTCATGTTTATTAAAATACTTTTGTACAGTTTTTTTTATCCTTAATGTGCCATGTATGTTTATAAATTACAACTTTTATGCTGTAAGATTATAATAAAATTCAAAATTAAAAAAAAAAGACTGTTTGATCATTCGGAGATCGAATTAACAATACGAAGTATCGATGCAAGGCGTCCTTATTTCTCCATCTAAGATACCCCAAAATGGGAGAGCGTTTGTGATTTCCAAAAGTAATCTAAAAGTCTAAATATAAAAATAATGTGGAAAACCCATAGGAGACACCCCAGGGCAAAGCCATAGGCTTGTCTAAAATAAAACAATGATGAAAATGAACACCAAAAAAAGTGCAAAAAGGACAATTAACACATATCGTCAAGCACTGGACATAACAATGCTAGTCAAAGTGAAACTTGTCGTCAGGGTAAAAATAATATTAGTTAAGGAAAATCTTAACTGTCATAACGGTATTACCAAGAAGGGTCGTGATGAACGGTGCATGAACGTTTGTATTTTTGTTCAACTAAATGATCGTAAGAGATAATGTCTTTAAGGTTCTCGTATGCAGATTTATCAATATAGGTCTTGTAATTATGTGAAGCAGAAAGAATTGCTGAGTCAATAAAATCAATATTAAGGTCTCTGTGAAGGATCTTATTTCGCACATACCAAGGAGAATTTGCCATTCTTCTCAGGGTTTTATTTTGAAATATTTGTAGTTTGTGTATGTGTGTCTTGCGAACAACGGCCCACGCTGGAGAGGCGTAGAGTAAAATTGGCCTTATCATTGACTTATATATCTATACATCTTAGATTATCTATACATTTTGGAGTGTTTCCCAATGATGGGATTTAGACTGACGCTGGCACCTGTGGCTTTAGCTATTGTTTGCTTAATCATTGAGTAGAACTGAAATTATATATTTCTTGTTATAAATCTTTCTTACTAAAAAAAACCTAATTAATTAACTGTGTGAATTTTTTAATGTAATTTTCAGTAATTAGAGATTGTACATAATTTGTGATAAGTTGTTTAATGACAGATTGTAGGGATCCTGCACATAGATTATGGATAATTCCAGAGTATTGGTGTTTTATTACCGAACACCTGTACTATTCAAGACATGAGGAAACGGATTATGCAAAAAAAAAAAAATCAAATCCGATAGAGAGCGCTGTACATCAGAAAATATGCCAAAAAGAGACAAAATACACATTGGTAACTTTTTTTGCATGATCCGTTTCCCTATGTCTTGACCAAATTTGAGTCTTTACTCTCAACTTCGCTTTATAGGGGGCTCAGAGTAGGGTTTTTTTTTATTACCGATCACCCTGTATTATAATATTATACACAAAAAGAATCCAGCCGACTGTCACCCAAAGAATTTTAGGAAAGTGGGTCATATTTGGCCATTAAAATTTTAGACAACTTGAATTTATTTTAATTGAAAAAATGATTTATACTACTAGCATTATGTGTATAAACATGTGATGCCGAAAAATGTATCACAAATAAGTAAATAAAAAGTTCAAAATTCTACTGATAAAATTATATAAAATTAACTATACCAAATAAAAAAAAGTACTTTATAATTTGTGTAAAACCTATTGAACCAGATACTTTATAAAATAAATATTATATGAAAATTTTAAACATTAAACAAATATTTATTTATCTGTGTTGTAGCAATACGCCACGAAATCACAACCTCAAAACATGGAAACTAGATGGCGCTAATTAACCACTATAATACAAATTACAACAAACCACATGGCAACAGCCTCTAGATTACAACAAATAATATAGTAAATAATCCTAAGCTACTTTGCCCTTCATCTTGATCAGAGCCTCCTACATAGAATGCTAAGTAAACTCGTGAAATAACATTGTTTCACAGGCTAATCCTCAAAAAGTACTCTGGTCGCGCCATCTGTTGGTAGTCGGTCGCATATTTTAGTAGGAATGTATTCGCGGTGAATGACGGATCCAGCGGGCTATTTCGAATACCGTTCGGTCCGAGTAACATATTAAACGAGTTCTTTTTTATTTTGTTTCTGCTTCCAAGCAATATTATTTGCCAGAGAAATTCATAAAATACCATTTTAAATTTTAAAAAATCCTTCTTGCACATGTTTGAATAGTGTAAAAACTGTTACAGAATACTACTGCCAAAAATCACAATTTTTAGAAATTTAAGATTAAAAAGTAAAAACAGCAAGCACATATTTTTTAAAAACATAATCTTAAAAAAAAAAACGCTATAGAACCATTCATTTAAAATCCCCGTATAAGAATTTTCTACTGGAGACTAAAACACAAGTAATGGGAACCTTGTTCAGACGTTACATTATTTTTTAAAAAATTAGCTTTGGCTTCTTAAAGAAAAATTAACAAATACTATAACACTTATTAAAAATGCTTCTGTTAAGAATAACAGTCCATAATCTAGATAGAACTAAAGTTAAACTATATATTAGGAGGGAAAAAACAAAAAATAATAATTAATGCATTACGAAAAGATTCAAGAATAAAAATATTTAGAATTGATGATAAATTTTCACTAAAAAAGAAAATTTTAAAAACCTTACCAAATATCTTCCATTTCGTAAGAATTCCTATATTGAAACACCGTATTCTTTCTTTGACTTATAGGATAGTATGATGCAAAAAACTAGCCATTATTTGTTGCATTTACAAAAGTTTAAAAAAATTTTTTTAAATAAATTTCGAACTCTTGTAACCAAAATTTCTTATCACAATCACAGCGAACTGGGTGTAAACAAACAACACATGCCATCGAGCACATTGTTTGTCGCGCCATGGCGCCATTTATTGATAGCTTTCTCATGACTTCCAATTTTGATCGAGCTTGGGCGGCATTATATATAGGGGGCTATGTCTTGATGTTTCTTTTGATAGACACGTGTTGTTGTAATATCTTCGGTAATATTACATAATATTGATTTTAAATGCTAAGTCTTATTTTCGCCGAAAACAAGGCTTATTTATGATCCAAAACAATTTTAATTTATGTATAAATACACTATAAAACACAATAAAAAAATTAGAATTTTCAACCAAATTACTTGTTGCAGATAACATTTAAAATAAAGTTATTTAAAAATCCCGTTTCCAAACTAATTAAATACAAATTTTAAAATATTTAATAACCACATCATTTTGTTGAAAAGATTAACGGGATAAACGTAACGAAATGAAAATAATAGCCTTTGTAGCCAGAAAGGGTCCTCACCGTTTCGGCCAGGGACCAATTTCCCCTCCATTAACTTATTCCCACTAACTTTCGTTTAGCAACTATTATAACAGACTTTCTTTTGATTAAACAATCAAATTAAAATATAAAAGTTAGATAATAAACAAAAAGGAAAACATTATACATTTGGTCGTTGACTTATGCACTCCTTCGATTAGTATAAATGGACGAAATTCCAGAAATAATTAAAACGAAATGCTAACCGCGCGATATCCTATACAAAAAAAACTCAAATCAGTAATACGTAGTTACCGCCCTTTGGCGAAAGGAAAGGTCCCTACACAAAACTTTCTCCCGCGCGGACTGTTGTCTTGAAATCTCAGGCGCAGAGTTATAAACATCAAGTATTAGTTAATGTTTTCAGATTTATTAATTTCATTTATTAATTTCTTATATTACGGAACAGTACAATTTCTGCGCAGGTAAAAGGCTCTTCCAATGGTCCCCGTTGGTTAGTTACATATTTTTGCATGTTTTTCATTCTTATTTAATTTTTCCCATTCAACAATTTGCGCACACACTCGTGTTGCAAATTGCCGAAAACCAGTCGGATTCGGACAAATTTTAATAGCCGCCTTTTTGGCGGTCACACACCAATTTAGGTGATCTCTAAAATTACCCAAATTCTTATTATATTGCTAATTATTTATACAGTTGTTAAACTTAATATTATAAAAACTGGTAGACAACTTTTATTGAACAACTATTATTAAAACATAAATAAAAAATACAATATATAAACTATCTTTCGACAAAAGCTTAAAACCAATCCTTTGAAACTATGATTATGAATAATAATGTTTTTGTTTTTTATAAAAAGCTAAATCACCTTATAAAGGTGGCCAAAATTAAAATGCCCGGTGTTTAGCGAAGTTCAGATAATTTCGAATGTAACTTCTGTTCTTTCGAATGTAAGTTTTACATTCGAAACTGTTAAGTCGCTCTTTAACTCTCGCTCAGTCGTATGAAGCATCGTGCTCGCTTCGGAAGGGTTGTTATAGGTTCTTTCCTCGGCGGTTCTCGCAATTCTGATGGTTGATGGGTCGGCGTCGGCGCTTGCATTCGGCTATAAAGACCGCCGTGTTGCTAATGGTGGCTGGGGCACGTTAAATATGTCGTGGTCACAAAGTCCCCCATGTTCACATACCATTCATACCAAATTAATACCTCAGGGGGTTATCGACTTTTAATCTGGATCAAAATTCCGATATGTGAGTGAGAAAGGATGCGTGAAAGGGACCTTCCTGTAAAACGGATGTCCTGTAAAACGGAAACTGACGAGCAAAAAGTCGGACTTCCTCCCTTGTGGCGCTCAATAAAAACGAAACCCACCCCACTTCGCCTTAAAATCGGGTAGTTCTCTTCTCCGGGCTCGGTTACCGAGTGGCATTAGAAACAACATAATTTTCCAGATTGTTATTGCAATTTCAAATTCTAAATATTCGTTTTTACTCATTTGTGCGGAGCTGCAATTTCAACGGCGATGTTTGTTTGATCATAGCCTCCTACATAGAATGCCGCGTATACTCGAGAAATAACATAGATTCACAGGCTGTCCTCAAAAAGTACTCTGGTCGCGCCATCTGTTGGTAGTCGGTCGCATATTTTAGCTGGAATGTATTCGCGGTGAATGACGGATCCAGCGGGCTATTTCGAATACCGTTCGGTCCGAGTAACATAATAAACAAATGAGTTCTTTTTTTATTTTGTTTCTGCTTCCAAGCAATATTATTTCCTAGAGAAATTCATAAAATACCATTTTAAATTTTAAAAAATCCTTCTTCAACATGTTTGCATAGTGTAAAAACTGTTACAGAATACTACTGCCAAAAATCACAATTTTTAGAAATTTAAGATTAAAAAGCTAAAAACAGCAAGCACATATTTTTTAAAAAATAATTATGTAATGAGTTTCTTTGTTTTTTTAACTTAAAAAAAACTTTAAAAAAACGCTATAGAACTATTCATTTAAAATCCCCGTACAAGAATTTTCTACTGGAGATTAAAACACTAATAAAGTAATTTAAAGTAATGAGAACCTTGTTCAGACGTTCCATTATTTTAAAAAAAATTAGCTTTGGCTTCTTAAAGAAAAATTAACAAATACTATAACACTTATTAAAAATGATTCTGTTAAGAATAACAGTCCCTTAATAAATAATACTATATAATTTCGAACAACAACAAAATTTTAAAATGAGATAGATCATTTAAATCTCAACTATAAAATGCATTTAAAGTATTAGAATTTATGCGAATATAGATATTGATAAGTTTTTTTTCAAAACTTATTAATTCAAAAACACATTTATTAGAAAACAGAATGCCCGAACTAAAATGAATATATAAATCTAGATAGAACAAAAGTAAATATGTGTTTAAACTATATATTATGAGGGAAAAAACAAAAAATAATAATTAATGCATTACGAAAAGATTCAAGAATAAAAATATTTAGAAATTTTCACCAAAAAAGAATAATTTTAAAAACTCCTTACCTTCCATTTCGTAGGAATTCCTATATGGAAACACCGTGTTCTTTCCTTGACTTATAGGATAGTATAATGCAAAAAATAGCCATTATTTGTTGCATTTACAAAAGTTTACAAATTTTTTTTTATAAATTTCGAACTCTGTAACCAAAATTTCTTATAACAATCACAGCGAACTAGGTGTAAACAAACAACACATGTCCCCGAGCCCATTGTTTGTCGCGCCATGGCGCCATCTATTGATAGCTTTCTCACGACTTCCAATTTTGATGGAGCTTGGACGGCATTATATGTAGGGGGCTATGGTTTGATGTGTCGGCTGTGAGTACGGTCATCCTTATTTTTACTGTTGGATGACCGGGCTTGAAGGCGCTGATTTGAATTTGCTATGCTATGATATATCAAAACGTAGATAATATATAACTGGGTAAGTAGAAGCAACACAAAAAATGATTTAGATTTGCTCTTTGCAGATGTTAGGGGAAAAATTAGAAAAAAAAAACTAACAAAGTGGGTCAGATTTGTACCAGTACTATATAAGGGGTTAACACAGTTTGAAAACCTGTTGTTATTCGGGCTCATTCGCCCTTATAGATGGCGAATTTGTAAGCTTTTCGGCATTCCGAAAATCACCTTTTACAAACGTCTACTTTTTTTACGATTATTCAATATTATTGGAAATGCAGTTTTTGTTTACCTTCTTTTGGATAAGTGTTTTGGTTGCCAGAAATTATTATTAAGTTCAATGTAAAGTTATCAAATTTCGAAAAATATCATTGAACCACAAAATAGGATTTAACTGCGTTGAGTAATATTGAATACCAGGCCTTCAGGTCGTCACTTGACTGCGATTCTAAGACACGAATCCCGTCACCAATAGTCATGTAGCTATCTAGTGTGATGTTAATTCAATCAAAATATATTTCTCGTCTATTTTTGTGAAAATGTCTTTGCAATTGTAATAAAAAGTACCGAAAATCATGCAAGCAATTTCTGTTTCTCAAGGATCAGGAAATCAGCAAGTACGCTTTTTTTTTCCCCACGGCAATTTTGTTGTTCTGATGTCGACAGCTTATGCATTTTCATTCCATAATGAGCCGTTGCTTTCAATTTTACACCTATTTTATACAGAAAATCATTCTTTCAAACTAAATAAACTTCATATTCAGAAAGCATCTTCAATCTTCAACTATGCGCATTGCGCATGGCATATGATACGTAAGAAGATTCAAGTTAAAAAAAAAACTTACTTTATTGGCGGAAATAGTTTATTATACAGAAATTTACATGTTTCGGTGAGAACTCAAGAGAACCACTTTCTTCAGAATAATACACAACTCTTTTGGGACCACTGTGGATACCATACCAGTTTAATCTGTATATAAACGATTTCCCTACTCAGACAGACTGTATTACTGCCCAGTTCGCGGACGATACGGCCATACTAGCCAAATCTAAACATGGTAATATAGCCTTTGACAAATTACAAACAGCTCTATATTTAATTGAAACTTGGTGTGAAGATTGGAGAGTCAGAATTAATGCACAAAAGAGTGTCTCAGTCCTCTTTAGAAAGCACAAAACATTCACAAATTGCGACACCGATCTTGAGATCTTTAATACTGATATCAAAAATGAGCCACATACCAAATACCTCGGAGTACATTTGGACAATAGACTCAGCTTTAAAGAGCACATTAAGCAAACAATAGCTAAAGCCACAGGTGCCAGCGTCAGTCTAAATCCCATCATTGGGAAACACTCCAAAATGTCCATTAACAACAAGGTTCTACTTTATAAGTCCATGATAAGGCCAATTTTACTCTACGCCTCTCCAGCGTGGGCCGCTGTTCGCAAGACACACAGACACAAACTACAAATATTTCAAAATAAAACCCTGAGAAGAATGACAAATGTTCCTTGGTATGTGCGAAATAAGATCCTTCACAGAGACCTAAATATAGATTTTATTGACTCAGCAATTCTTTCTGCTTCACATAATTACAAGACCTCTATTGATAAATCTGCATATGAGAACCTTAAAGACATTATCTCTTACGATCATTTAGTTGCACAAAAATACAAACGTTCATGCACCGTTCATCACGACCCTTCTTGGTAATACCGTTATGACAGTTAAGTTTTTCCTTAACTAATATTATTTTTACCCTGACGACAAGTTTCACTTTGACTAGCATTGTTATGTCCAGTGCTTAACGATATGTGTTCATTGTCCTTTTTGCACTTTTTTGGTGTTCATTTTCATCATTGTTTTATTTTAGACAAGCCTATCGCTTTGCCCTGGGGTCTCTCCTACGGGTTTTCCACATTATTTTTATATGGACTTTTAGTTTACTTTTGGAAATCACAAACG
Source organism: Oedothorax gibbosus (assembly GCA_019343175.1). Lineage (NCBI taxonomy): Eukaryota > Metazoa > Arthropoda > Arachnida > Araneae > Linyphiidae > Oedothorax > Oedothorax gibbosus. Next base: position 115,632 of record JAFNEN010000456.1, on the reverse strand, counting down.
CTCTACCATTTTGGGGTATCTTAGATGGAGAAGTAAGGACGCTTCGCGTCGATACTTCGTATTGTTAATTCGATCTCCGATCTCCGACCATACCAGTTTGTGGCGAATGACAGCTTTATGGTATGAAGTCAGAATGTGATCACTTATTGAGAACAAACTTAACCATATTTGAAATTACTTAGCTTTAATTAAACAGATTTACCATTTCAAAGATTAACCAAAAACTAAATATTGGATGAAACAGAGTGCCGAGATTAACTAGCAACATTCGAGTATCTCCGGAGCAGAGGTCATTGTAGCGGTTATATATTGGCTGACACATTTGCATATCTTCTGCTTGCACGCTTGGCGCGGAAAAGACAGGAATCAACACTTGGTCGTTCACGCGACCTAGCGCGAGCTCTACATTTTAATGCAGAGCAATGATGGCGTAGTGACGTAGTGTAGCCACAAACTGAACACAAAGAAACAATATTTAAACTATGGAAACAATATTTAAAAAAAAAAGAAACCTTTTATGAACCTTTATTAATATAAGAATAGGTTGTAAAGAAATTTGTTGACACCACTTATTTATAAAAAATCAAATAATCATATAGTTGAGGGTGCATGCATTCTTCTCAGAATAACAATTACAGTTGAAAAAAACGTCTCTCTTCTCAAAGGGAAGACGTGTCTACAATTAAATTAAATTTTGTTTTGATCGGTTAATTATTACTTATTTAGGGAAGTATCTGACTCAGTAGTGCTTCTTTGCTAAGGTAGTTATCGGACATTTTCACTTTGAAAACTACTACAGAAATTGTGAACTGGTGAAACTAGTTGTCCTGAACGGCGAAAAGTTATGAACATCAAATAAGATTTAAATACGATTAAAAATGCAGTTCAAATATTTATTATTCCCCATTCATAACTGAGTTGCGCGCACTCTCGTGTTGCAAAATGCCGAAAACCAGTTGGATTCGGACAAATTGTATCGCTGCCGTTTTTGGCGGTCACACACCAGTTCACTGAATTACCCAAATAGGCTGTTTATTGCTAATTATTAATACAGTTTATAAACTTAATATTAGAAAAACTGGTAGTCAACTTTCATTGAACTACAAACTATTATTATAGTGTTAAACCGAAAATGAAAAATACAAAATCTAAACTCTTTTACAGCAAAACTAATAAAATATTTGAATTAAAAAAAAAACGAATTATATAATTGTGACCATAATTAAAGTGCACGTATTTAGCCAAGTTCAGATAATTTCGAATGTAACGCTTAAAAACACGCAAAAATAGCTAAACACGTACTTGCTACTGTTGCTAACTTTAAACACAAATTATTTGATTATCCCTTTAACACAGAGCTATCACGATCGTGTAGGTATAAAAGAGAATGATCAAGCTTTTCAAAAATATTGATACCGAAACAGCTGACTTGTACCATTCGTTATTTTCGATAAAACTGTAGAATTTAGTCTCATAAACTTAAATAAGCGCCATCTGATCGCCGGTCTTAAAGGGAAAACGGATGAGATTTTCGCCCAGTTACTATGTTAAAAAATACACTGAGATGAATAAGCATATAGGTGAGATCTACCACAATCCTAGAGATTAAGAATTAATTAGCACAGAATTTGATCCGCGCCTTTTAGCATGAGTTCTAGGATTGTGGTAGATCTCTCGCCTATATGCTTATGATTGTATCCAGAGTCGTTCGTCTGGCAAGCTTTGCTCTGGGCTCCAAAAATTGGTTGTCCAATTATCAGTGACAAATACAAATACAAAAATTGTCGACCAACAACAGGCCAGATGCCCAGCAAGGTTGGTACATTTTTTTTTAAATTTTTTACCAGTCTCCAATAACTATCGAGATTCTTTTTGAAATCTTCGACTTTCTTCGAATAAACAACATAATCTGGTTAAGCATTCCATTCATTGACAACTCTATTGTAAAAATATTTCGAAAAAATTGCCTTAAACAGCATCAATGCCAGCAACTAGGGCCGGATTTAAGGATTTGCCGCCTGTAGGCTACGATTTGCCGCCCCAGTCACAATATTCTCCCATTTCGGGGAAAGATAGCTGATAAGCTGCAAAATAGGGTGGTATGTGCTGTTTAAAATCGATATACATATTAGAATCATCTATGTACCTTTACACACTAAATCGAAAGCGAAATGGTGAATTTTCTTAAACTGTTCTACTATTTTCTTTCAACTTCGAAATCCAGGAGGAAGGGTGCACTTGCCCTTGCAGCGACCATGTTTGCTACGAAATATTAGTACTATATATACGTTTACAATTTTCGCATTGATGTAAATTATTTGTTTTCTTTCTTAAAAATAATCGTATCTTTATAATATTTTGTATGCCGAATATCGCTTTAATTGGTCGTAAAATTTGAAGCCCCAAAAAATTCGCCGCTCTAGGCTACAGCCTACTTAGAAATCCGGCCCTGCCAGTAACTCCTTAAAAACGAAGTCATTTTTTATACAAATAACGAATGGTACAAGTCAGCTGCTTCGGTATCAATAATTTTGAAGAGCTTGAATATTCTTTTTTTTTGTACCTGCACGATCGTGTTAGCTCGATCGGAAAGGGTTAGGCTATTTCCGCATGATTTTAAAGCGTTACATTCGAAATTATCTGAACTTCGCTAAACACGGGCACTTTAACTATGGTCACCTCTATAAGGTAATCTAGTTTTTAAAAAAAACATTATTCCAAATTATTTATAGGCTTTCAAAGGATTGGTTTTAAGCTTTAGAGTCAATAAACTGAGAATAAGTGTGAATTAAAATTAATAGATGGCGCTCAACAAATTTGGTTGCAATTATATAATTCGATTTTTTTTAATTCAGATAACTTATTAGTTTTGCTGTAAAATAGTTTAGATATTGTATTCTTCATTTTTGGTTTAATAATAATTTGTAGTTCAATAAAGTTGACTAATTTTGACTTTAGCCACGTCTTCCCTTTCAGATGAGAGACGTTTTTTTTTTCTTTGGAACTCATAGGGATGGAAAACCGAAACCGGTTTTTTGAAAAACCGGTTTTTTGCCCTCGGTTTTGACCGAAAAACCGGTTTTTGATGAGGCCGGTCTAAAACCGGAAACCGGTTTTCTGCTGGGAAAACCGTCTAAAAACCGGAAACCGGTTTCCGGTTTTGAGAAAAAACCGGAAACCGGTTTTTTCTCAAAAAACCGCCATCGAAGTTTTTTTTAAATTAATATGTAAATTTTTTTTTAAAAAAATGGGGTTTTGCACTATGTTGAATCACCCGTTTTTACCAGCATTTTTGAAAAATGCATCTTTTATTAACTTCGGTTTTCACATTTCCTTTCAAGTTTTCCTCCTAACATGATAAGTAAAACGCTTCTTTTCAAGATCCGTGTTGTTCCTGTGGTCTCTTAGATCAGGTTTCGCTCTTTTAAATATAATAAGCTATGTTGTATGAAATTTTTGGTAATGAACAACGTATTACGATGAAGTTAAAAATCCGAAATAGAGATTTTGTGGTATTTACTCGTTTTGGAGGGTGCTGATTCCGAAAAAGTTGTTTTCGAACATTTGTCTGCCTAACTAAAAGAGCTACGAACATCAAATTTGGTAAACGAGTTTCTGAGTACTTGTGGAAAGTCACAATAAAGTTTTCGATAAAATTGCGCATGTTCAATGGGTAGCTGTCATAGAACTTTTTTTGGTTTAAGGGTATCGCCGAAAAAACGAAAAGCGACGCAGACTTCAAATTTGGTAGATGTGTTCCCAAAGTACTTGTTGGACGTTACAAGGTTTTTGAAAAAATTGCGCATGCGCAAGGGACATGCACAAAAAGCGCTGTCATAGCCCATAAAACTTTTTTGGTTTTAAAAGTATTTCTGAAAAACTAAAAGATACAGACTTCAAATTTGGTACACGTGTTCCCAGTATCCTCCGGGCGTCAGAATAAGGTTTTCGAGAAAATTGCGCATGCGCTAGGGGTGGTTGCCAGAGAAATGTTTTTTTTTGTTTAAAAGGTATTGTAACTACCTTTTAGGTATATAATTTGCATTGATTTATTTAGAGGTAATTGAAAGTTTTGTAGGGTTACACACTCCTAGTTTACTTCAGTTTTGGATAACAAGGTTTAAGTGTTTTTCTTAAAGCCTCTATCAACAAGTTCCTTTTTATTCAATTCCTGTTTTTTTAATTTAACGTTACATATTCAATTCCTGTTTTTTTAATTTAACGTTACAGTTGTATAAACTTAGCTTATCGGCTTTTCGATTACTCTCTGACAATTTTTGTGTTTCTTGTAGTTGTTGTCCGGTTTTCCTAAGTTTCAGATATCTGATGAATATTCTATTTTCTCTTTAAAATTGTCATATCCCACTTTCTATTCAAATGGCTTATCGTATTTGCAGTGCTTATGCTTTTGCTGACATGACAGTTGAAGGGTTCGAATCCCGAATTAGGCACGGTTCACTCAGTGTTTCATCCCTAAAATAGTTCGATAAAATGAGAACCAAACGTGCTTAAGACTAAACTAGCAGAGTTGTGCGTATATATAAGAATGACCACTTAACTAGGGTAAGTAAGCTAAAACGGGCACAGCAGGCCAACTTCCCCTTTCCGTCCGTGATTTATCATTTACACTCCAAATGGTACGCAGGAACCAACAACAGTCGAAGAACGCCAACAGGGACAACCCCGACCACGTTGTCCAAAACTACAAAGTAAGCGCCAATGGCAGAACACGTCCTTTTTTTTCATTAAGCACATCCATACTCTTTCCCCCAAATTTCAGAAAATTTCATTAAAAAATTGCGGCATTCATTGCATTACAACATTTGTCATTTATATTACTTGCAGAATGAGGCTGCCATTATTCATGAAACTTGCGGGTATGTATGAGTTGGAAGCGTTAGAACTTAAAACCATGTTTAAAGCTGGCCAGTTCACTTATCAGAAAAGTATTCTTTCTCCGTGAATCGAACCAGAAATCACTTTAAAAATGTAAATTACCCAATGGGAAAACAATTATTTAAATAATAAGAGATATTCTCTAGCAACTTTGTTAATTTAATTAATGCATTTTTCTACGTAGGGGTATTGTTTAACAAGTTTTTTTTTTAATGTCTTTTCCCCAGATTTTAAATAATTGAATGCCTTTAAAAAGAAACTATTGCCTATTTTAAAAGTGCGCTGAACACCTCTCATTATCAATACAGCCCCTGATCTCAGAGACCTATACCTTAACCTTTAATACTGTTTTTCAGTTTGTCATTCGTCTTTTTGTCGATATACTTTTGCAAACATATAAATGGTTCATAATTTTTTTTCATTACAAATGGAAATTTTTAAAAATTGGTATTTATAACTAAATCAATATCGAATTTAAATTCCACCAAAAAGCAATTTTTGTATAAGAATTCTATGTAAAATTTATCTAACTAAAAATCGTTAGTACGAAGCTATAAAAAAATCAAAATGTCTAGGTATAGATTATTATTTCAGTTAGTGAGAAAGTAGTATGCTACATTTAACCTTCGTTTCTAGGTCACTAAAATTATAAACAATCGATAGGAATAAAGAGTGGTCACTTGTATAGAAATTAGAAACTGTCAAGAAGTCTTCCACCTGGTATTTTATTGCTTTGTGTTTGATTTCTTGAAAGCCTTAGTAATTTTGTTTCAGTTTAGATCACATTTGAACAATTTTTAGTCATAACTTTGAAAACTGAACCGTTACTTAGCGAATTCAATGCTCCCGCGCTCAAAAATTCCGCTATAACAAAAACTGTTAGAAAAGTTAAAAAAAAAAAAAAACGAAATCTCGCATCCGTTCACGGCCCAATATCATGTTTATAATAAATTATAAGAGTTACAGTTTTTCTCGTGCGCAGAAAAAAGTCAGTGTACCCTTATATGTAATTGAACATATGGCCTTTTTTATTCTAAGGTATAGAATTCTGTTTTCGATTCTCTCTGGGTGAACGATGAATCACGATGAATATGTTTGGTCTAAGATGCATGAAATATAGGCGTGTCTGGCGTCGTCCATGTGAAGCGATTCAGTCATTATACATGTAGGTTTTATAACGTGAGAACTCAGCCAATTAAGTTTTGTTTGATGTGTTTGTTTCATTTGATACCTTTACTTCTTCTGAACTAAATTTTACTAAATCTAATCTAAAATTGAAAAGAAATGAATCATTTTTTTAAAGCGGTACCAATATAACAGAAAAGTATTTAATATTACTGGTTTACTGGTCAGATTTTTTAAATGAAAAAAATATTAAAACATCTTTTATAATGTCGTGCGAAAAATCCCACTAATAAAAATCAAAAACTGTGTGCGTAAATAAAACTTTTATAAAACTAGGGTACAAATGTTAACTTTGTGAATTTGAGTTTTAAGCACATGGGCGTAAAAGTAACCTTATTACACCTACCCCTTAAAAGTACCTACATTACATTTACATTTTGAACGTGATAATAAATACTACATCGAGAACGTGGTAAATTACACAGTTAAACTTTGGAAAAAATCATTAACTTCTTTTAAAATTATATGTATGCAACTTTACAAATATCTTTTACTCGATTATAAAAACAAAAATGTAATGATAAGCTTAGTCCGTAAAATAAACTTTTTAATAAGTGGGATCGATTTTTAGACAAAATTATGAGTTTCTTTTACTATCTGGTTCTGCTGTTTGTTGCCAAATTCATTTTATTTAGAAAGGAAAAGAGTAAATAGTATAATTTTTTTTTGTTGAAAATATAACTTATTTTCATTTAAAAGTTAAAAAAGTGGCCTCGTTGTTGTAGTGTTCGGCACGCCTGGGTCCTAAACAGTCGACCCGGGTTTATATACGGGTAGAGTAGCAGGTCATAGATTCACTCAATCATTTATACTTCCGGAGTCGATAAAAGAGTACTTAGCTTGTTTGGGAAGTTAATTGAAGGTACATTGTCGAAGTAGAAACTTGGCATTATCCATCGCTAGTGCTAGAACCTCTACCATAGGCTACCAGAATGGACATCGCCACATGGGCAGTAAGCGAGGATACCACTTAAATTATAATTTTACTTTTAATTGTAAAGCTGGACTTTTTAAAATTTTCAGAAAAGTTTTGCTTAAATAATGATGGCATATATTTTTTTTAAAAATCAAGTTTAATTGTTGTTTTAATTATATAAAAAAATTGGTAACAATGTAGTATAAAAATTCAGATAAATAACATTAGGAATTTGGATAGGTATTGAATTTCTTTCTATATTAATATAATATTCCTCAGAGTTATATTTGTAAATATTTTTTAGAGAATGATGTTGACCATTATGGGCTGTTATGTTATGGATTAGTTTAGTTTAGTTTGAATTATCGTCGCACTAGAGTTGGCGACGGGCGTTAGAGGCGTATTTTAGAACCACAGTCAAGGGTTATGGATTAGGTATTTTTGCATTTTTATTTATTTTTACAATATTCTATGGAGCATGTTTGGACCTTGTTTCCACGACGACGGCAGCACCGTTTTTATTGCCTTTTTTTTCTTTGCATGCACCACTGCCCCGGCTTAAAGACACTTATGTATAAAGCAAGTTTAAGAATGTGTCTCTTCGTTTTGTTTTTCGAATGGAGGTAGAAACTAAAGGAATATTTCCTAAAACAGAGTAATGATAGTTTCAGAACAAAATCGGTCGAAGACGTAGTGACTTGATCCATTTTTGTCCTGAAACTGGAAGATAAACACTTGACAAAAAGGAATAAAAATAAACTCTTCGCTTAGCAGAAAAACGTAGCAAGTCAGGTATGACTTAAATCGGTTTTTTTCTGAAGCGAATAATTCTTTCACCACTCTTACCAAGTCCGTGACCCCAAAGTCCCAAGTGTTCATAAATTTTGGGGTTCGTATAAACAAATGTCTTCGAATCGGCAATTCCGTTCGCTTGGGTTTCTCACAAATAGGGAATTAGGGATCACTCTCAATTGAGTTGCAATGCTTATTTTGTACGATAGCTTCCGTCTCGTTCAGTTTAAATTTTAACTTTTTACATTATCTTTTGATATTTTTCCTTACTATTTTTAAACTTTCGTATTTTTTGTATAGCATATATTTAATTGTTCGGTTTTTTGGTTGGTGTTTTGTTTTTAGTATTTTTTTGTATATTTTTCTTTCATTTTTCTTTTTGTATTGTTTTCACCTTACGTGTTTCGTTAAACCATGGCATCGAATACAAGTTCGGTTTAAAAGTATGTGTTTCAGCTACACAAGAAAGAAAAGCTAAAGCTGTAATTTAAATGAATTATTATATTCAATGAAAAAACGAAATAAAAAGACAAAAAGGGACATTATAATTTTAAATATTAAGAATTAGGAAGAAAACCTGGAACTTACTTTTCAACAAAAAACACTATAAACGCTTAAAATTGTTTTATAAAGTCGAAAGTAAGAAAAGAAATCTCAAAACACAAGAAAACCGGAATGGAAAATACGAGGTTAACAATTAAAATACATATAAATAAAAAATAATGATATGAATATTAATGAATCATCGATATTAATGAGTTTATTATTAATTAGTTTAATATTAATGAGTTAATTATTTTTAATGTTAATTGATTGATTTTTTTCAATTAATTAATAAAAAACTGAAAAAACACATGAAAACTGGGTTTTAAAAAAAACAAACGGAAAACCGTTTTTTTGGCTTTGAAAAACCGGTTTCGTGGAAAACCGGTTTTTGGCCTTTGAAAAACCGGTTTCGTGGAAAACCGGTTTTATAAAACCGGTTTTTAAGGGTCGGTAAAACCGGTTCGGTTTTACCGGCGTTGTAAAAAACCGGTTTTTCAAAAACCGGTTTTTTCTAAAAAACCGCCATCCCTAGGAACTCAAGCTTTTCACACTAGGCATTGGCAAAAACGATATTAATGAACGTATTCGAAAAATTAAAAATGTGGTACCCAAATGATTCTTCAATCGTTTTTGTTCAGAAGACTGCATAATTAACTGGTGTTTCAAATCAGTAATATATAATATGCAAAGGAATTTCATATATAATATGCAAAAAACATTGTCAACCGACGCACGTGGAGTATTTGACCAATCTAGCTGGACAAAAGTCGATTTTAAAAACCTAAACGTCTGTAGGAAAAATAGTCACTTCTGATAGACGAATAATGAGCGCATGTCGAACAACACTTTTTTTTTTAATTGCAGACGGTTTTTTACATTCGTAATGCTGGTTTAAAGTTTGTTGTTCAGTTTTGTTCGTTTTTGGTTTCCTAACAATCTTAAACAGATGGAGCTGAAAATTATGATTTATCCTAACGATCATGTAATTATTTTTTTTTATCCTAAAACAACGAAAATGGATTGCATATTAACGTTTTGAAAATGTTCTATTTATCATCATCAATTTTCTTCGATTTGATTTACATTTGAGTCAATTAGTTATATAGTTCCGCAAAGTTCCGCTTTGACTTTTAGCTTACAAGAAAGCTTAGAATCTAAACTTTAAGAATCTGGTAAAATTTCTTGTGGGTTTTTGCGGTTTTGCGATATAAACGTAATTTTCTAGCATCGTAGTATGTGATCTAACAAAGTGCGCAAACTTCAACTTTGTCTCAAAACGTTAATTTTTGTTTTTGGATCATCAAAAGCTATAATCATGACTAGGAAAGAGTTGTTTGCTATTATACAGTAACAACATTTGAAAAACATGAATGAAAAATTGAAGTTTTTGGAAAATTACCTTTTAAACAGATAATTTTTCTGATGAACTCATGCGGGAAATAAAGAGGGTTCAAATGTAAATTAAAATTTCGTTGTCATAAATCTCAAATAAAAGAAGACATATTTTTGATAGAAAACAAAGATTGGCTTGAAGGTTTATTTTTAGCTCCAAAAGTTGTGGAAGAACAAGGTAGACCTATGAAGACCTATTAGTGACTCGTGATCAGAGTAAAAGGAGAAAAACAAAAGATTTACGAAAAAATGTCGATTTGGAAGTAGTATTGATTTTTCTACACAAACCAAGCTTAAAGAAAGTGGGAACAGAGATGCTTCTCTAGTACTAAAAACATCGCTAGTTCACCAACACGTACTAAATGCAAGAAAGCCTTTTCTCTAGCCCAACAGAAAAGCAATACAGTCCCCCAACTGCTTCAAACGAAGTTTTACAACAAGTAAATGAGAAAGAAAGATTTTCCCTTGGTTTAATATCCAAATAGGGTTGCGATGGAGCTCTACAAGTTCAATACAAGTAAACATTTGAAGATGATTTACATACCGATGCACATATATTTAAAAGTTGTTTCGTTCCTATTCAACTATCTTGCTCTGTAAATAATTCAATCATAGGGCAGAATCCAATACAATCTTCGCCAGTCGCCACGATATTGTCGTCCAATAAGAATGGTTTAGTTTCACGCCCTTCACACAGGGTGTAATTTGTCGGGCATTTTTTGGCTGCACGAGCCGTTTGTCGGTCAGCAATTATGTAGGCAATGCAAGGACACGAACCTGGGACCTTCCGCATGCAAGGCGAAAACCAGGCTCTATGGGAAAGAACTCTAACTCCTGGAAGGGCCTGGATATAATTGGACAACCCCTCATATCAGAATGGGAGGCATCAATTGGCATAAAATAATAGTTTACATAGAAAACAATCACAGTTATTAAGGGCCATGCAACGCCGGGTTTATAAAGCTAGTTGTTGTATAATGTTGTTGTATAATGCTTCACCAGATGTCGCCCTCGGTCACGTTTAGTTGCCTCCTCGGAGCTATTCCCCTACAGTTTCTCGTACAAAACATTTCATACTTATTTTGAAGAAAAATTTTGTTTCTACAATTTGTGTCGAAGAAAATTTATGTTTTTAATATTTTTATATATTAATATTATATATATATATATATATATATATATATATATATATATATAAATAATTATTATATATATATATATTATATATATATTATATATATATATATATATATATATATATATATATATATATATATATATATATATATATATATATATATATATATATATATATATATATATATATATATATATATATATATATATATATATATATATATATATATATATATATATATATATATATATATATATATTATATATATTTATTCAAGATGCGGAACAAGCAATAGACGATTAAAGGGAAATTTTATGCTGAAAGAGAATTAATGTGGCGTTTTAAATCAGTCATATATAATATGGAAATATAATATGCAAAAGAATTTCATATATAATATGCAAAAAGAATTTTCAACCAAACGGTTCGTTTTCTACACCTGGGAAAGAAAGGCCGGCAAGGAAGGGAAAAGCAACTCGCCTTGATAAATACGATTCGTTTACCAAGTCAGCTATTCGACAAGATGTCTATGGATTTGAAAAAAAAAAATGAAATTCCCACAGTGGCAAAGGTAATGAAAGTCTTTAATGAAGACCCTCAGCTGCCGACCATGTCAACAGAAACAACAAGGAGGCTTATGAAAGTTTTAGGATCTGTTTTTCAGAAGAGATCCCGTAACTCGATGCTTATTGAAAGAGAAGATATTCAAGTGTGGCGTAGGAAGTATATCAGACAAATTCGAAACTACCGCCAAGAAAAAAAAACACATTTACTACACTGATGAAACCTGGGTGAATTTTGGTCACACGAAACAAAAGGTTTGGCAAGATACATTCATCAAAAAAGACCAAAAGATGCTTTCTTATCGGGACTCTCCACAGGATTACAAGCTCCATCAGGGAAAGGATCTCGTCTTATTATAACTCATGCTGGAAGTGTAGAAGGATTTGTAGAGCAGGCTGTTGATATTTTCAAGGCTAAAAAAAGGTAACGGCGATTACCATGAAGAAATAAACGGAGAGTACTATGAAGATTGGTTCGAAAAGAAACTGATTCTGCATCTTGCAGATCAAAGTGTTACAGTGATTGACAATGCCTCTTATCACACTGTATATAAGAAAAATATTCCCACCTCACACCTCGACAAAAAAAAAAGATTCAAGAATGGCTTACTGCCAAAGGCATTACTTGGGAAGAAGACATGTTAAAGAATGAATTGCTAGAGATAGTATCCACCGTCCGTTCAAAGTGTATGTAGCATATCGTATCGTTGAATTAGCTAAAGAGCATGGCCATTCTGTCCTCTGAGACTGCCACTTAAATTATGATAACACCTCGAAATTATCACTATGAGCTGAATACCATAGAGCTTATATGGAGCAAGATAAAAGGAAAGGTAGCAGCAGAAAACAAGACATTTAAACAAGCAGAAGTGTACGAGCTCACAAAAGCCAAAATCCCGACAAGCCAAATTCCCGACAAGGCGAAATTCCGAATGGGTTAAATCCCGACAGGGTCGAAATCCCGAAAATATATTTTTGTCTTTGTTTGCTATTTTTGTTTATTTGTTTGTTTAGTTGTTTATTTATTTGTTTATTTAGTTAGTTGGTTAGTTATTTAGTCAGTTAGTTAGTCAGTTACTTAGTCAACTAACTGACTAACTAACTGAATAAATAACTGACTGACTACCTGACTAAATTACTGACTGACTGACCGACCGAATGACCGACCGACTGAATGAATGACAGAATGACTGACTGACTGAATGAATGAATAAATAACTAAAATAAATAAATAAGTAAAGTAATTTTTTTTTTAAATCGAGAAATGTACAAAAATCTAATTTCGGGATTTCGACCCATTCGGGATTTCGTCCCTGTCTGGATTTCGGCGTTCGGGATTCTGGCTTGTCGTAGTTTCGGTGTCCGGAACCCAATCCACATATAGAAAAGGTCTTTGTAGTTTCTTTGCCTACATAGGTTTTCTTATTTCAGGCGGGATATCCAGAAGTAGATTTACACAACTATGAATGGTGCCTTTATTCAAGATTGGAATTCAAGGATAATTAGAAGTCATGCAAAAGATGAGTATAATTCAGAAATTATAGTTCATTTCCCCAAACTGTTAAACTTTTAAAACTTTAATAATGGAAATGTTCTCTTAAAACACACTGTACTAACATTTAGACCTCTCATGAAAATTTAACTTTTTTTTAAATTAAACAATGACTTTATTTATATTGTTATCTGTCCATTTTCCTCTCAGGATTTTTTTTAATTAAACAATGTGGTTTTTTTTCGAAAAAGTTATTCCTAAATTGTAGTTAATTCTAAGTAAATTACTTTTTTCACATAGAATTTTTTATTTGGATTCATCTGAGCTCATTATCTAATATATGTATCCCTACACATAGGGTGTGGAGCATTAGAAACCTTTTCGATTTTGGTTTTGCCTTAGTGCGGAAAATTTGAATATTTATATTAATCTGGACTAAAAATGAGCTAAATTTAATTTTGAAAAAATTGTTTTGTAAACGTATACATGGAGTCCAATGGGTTAAATGTATGGTAAAAATATTGTCAATGAAATGGAAGGTATTTTTTTGTTTTTTCGAAAATTTGGATTCATACTCAAACACAGTGCACAACTTTTCCGCACTAAGGTAAAAAAAAAACGAAAAAAGTTTGTAACGCTCCGCCCTTGCAAAGCATCCTTGATTGAGAGAAAAATTCTACTACCAAGCGTGTCAGATGGAGAGAAAAAGCATTAGGTTGGTGGAATCCAGACAGTTTGCTAGATGGCGCTTTTTCCAACCCCTCCGTCGTTTGTTTACCTTTCTGTTTTCGATTTATCGTACGTTCCTTGTCATCAAAAAACGTTGTTAACTCAGTTAATTAAATAAATTTCGACGCTGTTTTTTTGGAGAGCATGGTTTACTGATGGGTGCCTCGGTGCAAAGAAAAAGGGAAAGTTAAAGGCTTTTCTTTTCACGGAGTTCATTAAGGGGCCCGCAGTACCCAAAAAATCAAATCCAATATTTTTATCGCTAGCATTCAAATTAAAGTATTTTTACAAAGAAATAACATTCAATAAACATATACGAAAAAATTATAAATATTAAAACGCAAGTTTTTTTTTAATTTAAAATTTTTAACGTTTTTTTCAAAATGCGCTACTCCTCCTACAATTTAAAGAATTTTGTAACGGATTTCTTTTCAAAATGTTCCCACAACATCTATTAATAAAAGTTGGTATGGATATTGAGCTATCAGTTAAACACAAAAAAATATGTAGCTTTTTGTATAAAAATGGCCAAAAAATAGGATTTTTTGTAAATTTTCACCTTCATCATTTTTTTTAAAAATCTATTCACACTAGACCTTATCACATACCAACTTTTGTTAAACGCATATGTTTTAACACAGGGGAAAAAATTGGAGCTCTACATTAATTTACTTAAAAGCCTTAGGGTTTAAACCATTCACAAGCTGGAAAAATTAAAAATTTTAAAAATCAACATAAAATTTCAAAAACCATGCTACCAAACCCCTGTATCATTTTCAATAAACCTCCACCATTATAAAAGAATCCTTCTTTTTTTGCAATATCCTTAGCTCACAGCATTCGAGCATGTTTAATTATTTTCTGGGCAGCCCTAAATTTTGAGTCCCCTTAAACCAGTTATTGAGAATATTGCCAGGAAATATACTGATAGATTTGAAAATATAATGAAGCTTACCATGAAGCCCACTAATCGTAAACTTTTAAAACTCAGTTAATGCTATGTTTTATAAAATTCCAATTCTTTTCATAAAGTACAGGGTGATTCAATGCCTGATGCATTATTTTTCTTGAATATCTTTCTAATGAGTGTGGAAATATAAGAAAATTGCATGAAACACTCTTTATTGTATGAAGCATTTTCTCTTAATTATTTTTATAAGTATGCTAAATAGACTTTATAGATTTTATTTCATAAAAATATAATTTTGAATGTTTTTCCAGCTACAAAATATATATTTTTTTAATTTCTATTCTTCATATGTGTATAATACATTTGAGATTTCCCAGCTACACAAAATTTTGTTTTATAATTTCTTTTCGTCATATGTATCTTAAAAATGTATTAAAATGTCCTGATTTCTAAATTTATATTTCACATAAATTTTACATGGTTCATTTGCAGATTTAAAGAATTTTGTTTTGAAATTTTTTTTCATAAAATTGTGAAAATAATTAAAATATGGATTATTTTCTGAACAAAAACGAACTGCTGAAAAATAAGTAAACGATAAAGAACAAATTTAAAAATGAATATTTCAAACGTTCATGCTTATCAATCTAGTAATCCCGGTTTTTTATTCTTCCTTTTTTCTTCAACATTCGTCCCCCCCCCCCCCCCCTCCCCCCATTTCAATCCATTTTTATATAATTAGTAATTTTAAATTAGTTGAAAAGCGCTATCGCAGTATGTAATAGCATCATTACGAGGGGTTGGAAAACGCGCCATCTAGTGGCAGCCGTTGATTCCGAAACTAACTGCCGTGTGACACGCTTGACAGTATAAATTTTTTCCTCTCAATCAAGGACGCTTTGGCCCTTGTTAATATTCTTTTGTTATTTCAGGCAAGTTCTTGAGAAGTAAGCTTTTTGACACGGGTACTTCCTGGAGGTTACTGGATAGGGGCTGCTTCGTCTGGTTTCATTCGGCAACTTTTTATGGAAATTCTGCTTCTCACCTTAAACTGGTTTCTTGGAAGTTTGTCAATTAATTTTTTCGGTAAACCTAAAATTTAGTTGCATTTATCATTTCAAATTGTCAAAATTTCAGTTGTCATCTAACATTTCATTTTATAAGTATTTTTTAAAGATGTGCAAATACTGTTCCCAATGAACAGAAACTTGGTGAAACTATCTCTGTTGGCCCGACAAGACAAACTTATCCAAGAACCACTTTTTAAAATAAGAGTACCTCATTAATTTTTAACTTGAAAGCAATAAATATAGATGCTAACATTAATGTACTTTCTATTTAGGAATACTGCAATTTTTCTTTATGAAACAAGAAATTAATTTTAGTAAAATGTATTTTCCAGTATAGCTGAAATTGAGAAAACAAGTTCTGTTGGTCTCGATATGGGAAAATATATTACGTAAAGAAGAGTCGTCCGAAGAATAAGTGTATTTGCCTTTATTTCAACTTATCTTAAATATATTTCAGTTATTTTATTAACAGAAATTTTGATT
The DNA here is from genome assembly GCA_019343175.1 of Oedothorax gibbosus. NCBI lineage: Eukaryota > Metazoa > Arthropoda > Arachnida > Araneae > Linyphiidae > Oedothorax > Oedothorax gibbosus. The sequence goes on along the minus strand of JAFNEN010000456.1, from coordinate 99,520 downwards.
TATAAATATGAAACCTGTTTTATAGTTTAAATGGTTTTGATGATTTTTTATGTTGTAAGTCTGATAATCGCTCTGGCGGAATTGCTGATTTCACTAAAAGTTGCTTAAATGATAATAATTTAGATATTTCTATGGTGTCTTATTGCAGTGTAAATATTTAAATATCACTTTATTTACAATATGCCAGACTTACTGCTTTAAATAAGTTTATAACAAAATTTATTAATTCATCTTTTTATACCTGTGAATTTCCCAAGTCATTAAAACGAGCAACTTTTACTCCTATTTATAAATCAGGTGGTAAAAATATTCTGTCTAATTATCGTCCCATCTCAATTTTACCTTTTGCAAAATTAGTTGAAAAAATTGTTGCAAAAAATATGTTTGATTTTTTTGAATAACACTAATTTTTTTTCTAGCAATCAATATGGTTTTATTCCCGGATGATCTACTGAAATGATGATTTTAGAATTTTCTAGATTTATTAACAAAGTATTGATAACAGTAAAATTACAGTTTAATACAGTTGATTACAGATGATACAGTTTTACTCTATGCCTCCTCAAATTTGAATTAGTTAGTTACCCAAATCGAATCTGATCTGACTGAATCATACTATCTTCCTATTTAAAAAAAAATTGAGCTCCTAGAGCATTTTTCATGCGAAAGATCCCAGGTTCGGATCCGCGCATTGTCAAAATAACTGCTGATCCATAATCGGTCTGTGCAGCCAAAAAAGTTCGACAAATAACACCCCGTGTAGAAGTGTAAGTTAAATATGCTCTGAAGTTCAGTCGCGTGCAATGACGCCCTAGTTTGCGTTGAGTGCGTACTTAGGTGGTGGCTCGTCACTTGACTGTTGTTCGAAATTACGACGGACGTTGCCAATAGCCCTCGTGTGGTTCTAGTGCGAAGATTGTTAAAACCTAACCTATTATCCAAAATATTGAAACTTTTAATATATTTTTTTTAAAAATATGTTCTATCTTGCTATATTATATTTTTAAGGCAAAATCATTTATAATAAAAAAATCTTTAAATCTTTTCTATTTATCAAAAAAAACCTGTTCATTTTAAAGAAGAAGGTATTTAATAACTCAACTTATGCCGACTTTATTTGTTTACTTTATCGCCCCGAATCAGCTATGGCCGTCTGATCTCCCAAATATTTTTTCGAATTTAGCCAAAGTGTACCGTCTTCAACGTCCCATTACCCTGGGAAAACACCTCAGCGACCTCGCTGTCAGGTTAGGTATCAACACAAATTACATTCTATCCAAAGAATTCCCGAGCCCTAAAAACAACAAGTTCCGAATACATTCACATAGCTATCCTTTTCAGTCCAAAGATCTCTCGGATTCCACAATTGCTAAACTTTTCTTAGAATATAAAAACCAGTTTAGTGTATCCACAATTTTTATCTCAACAGATGCCTCAAAAACAAATAGCTCATGCAAAATCGCTGCCATTGACTTTGCTAATAATAATACTGTTTCAGGTAGTATTTCAAATATAAACAGCATTTTCACAGGTGAAATTTTGGCTCTTATCCTAGCAGTGATTTCTTATGTTAATTCAGATTCTTCATACGTTATTTTCTCTGACAGTTTATCCACGATCTCGGCCCTTCAGTCAATAAATCTAAAATCCAATAGTGCAATCATTACTCTTTATAACCTTATTCTGTCTAAATGTAACCTTTGTAAAAGCCTCGATCTTGTCTGGCATCTTGGAAAATGAAAGAGCAGACATTGCAGCTAGATTGGCCCCAGACAAAGTTATCCTTGAACTGGTTTCACTGGAAGATATCTCTCAGACCTTAAAAACCATTTCCTTTAAAGAAGGCCTGAAGTTCTGGATCGATAGTAAATACTCCTCATCTTTTAGCCATTTGTCATCTGTTAAAGCAAAGCACCTGCTTCTCCCACCTAATAGGAAATTTGATGTCTTGCTATCTCGTTTTCGAACGAGATCTTTCCCAACAAATTCTAAACTACATAATCTAGATCCTAATATTTCACCTGACTGCCCTTTATGTAAAGTTCCGGAAACTATTGATCATGTGATTCTCTCGTGTGATCGATTCAATTTATCTAGAGATCGGTTCAGAGAAAAAATGGGGATTCATCCACTCTCATTTAGTTGGATTTTTGATCTGTCCGAAAGAGCTTCTTTTAAGACATACGCAACGATCAAATTCATAAGTGATATCCTAAAAATTCTCCAACCTTAGGTCTTTTTCGTGTTTTTTTACAGGGTTTTTTCTCCTCCCGGATGACTGAGATGAAGCAGCCTTTGGGCGAGCACATATCTCATTTCAACCAAATCAATCAATCAAAGCTATGGCCGTAAAATATTTTAAATTAACAAGAAAACAGATAACGCTCTAAATCTGATGCGCCAGTAAGGATGACATCATCGAAACTCGATGGCAACCCGATAGCGAGGTTTATTTACTTACGCCGCACAGTGGAGTATTTGGGTCTAAATCCTAGTCAAAAAGGTAAAAAAAAAATAATTAAGCTACAATTATAAAATTAGTGATTTTTAATAGATTATTAACTAGTGCATTCATATTCATGAATTTCTGAAACTCGAATCATATTTATATTCTTCAAAAATTCAGTCAAAGGCATTTTTTTATGTTGCTCGGCTCAATTTGTTCATGAATTTTCGCTTTTTTGTTCGACTTAGTATTTCATTTTTTTTGTGACTTTATAAGTGCACAAATTAAAAATCTTTCTTACTCACATTATAAAGGAATGTCATATCTTTGTTTTAAAATGTAAACCATTCGGAATATCCTTTATTTTGTAGAAAAAATATATATTTAAAAAATAAAATGTATTTTAAACCGTTTTATTGAGAAAATTAAAATTTAAACAGCTTTTTATGAAAATGTGTCTTGCAAGGTCCTGTTGATTTTCGACATAGGGTATATCATAAGTCATTATGTTCAGAAACACTTTCCTCAAAAACAATTTGCCCATGTTTGCTCCATTTTCAGAAATATTTTATTTGAAAAGCCATAATTTTGAAAGTAAATGCGCGCTACGTCATTAGCGACTACGTTTGTGAAAGTTATGTTACTAAAAGATCCGTATGCATGTGTTTATTGTGAACTTAAGCGCTAACTCTGAAAATAAATGAATTATGATAATATTATTTTTGTATTTAAATTTTCTCTTTACACCTTATTCAAAATGTAAAATCTTGTAAAAGGGTGCAATTTGAAACATGAACGTTCATGCGTACCATGTGGTTTTATTTAATTTTAAAAAATCCATTAAATTCGGTTTGAAATTTGTACACATAAAATTAGCAACCTTTTAAACCTTTGCAACCTTTTTAAAAAAAAGTGATGCTAGTGTCGGTAAGTTTGTTTGTTTATATTACAGCGTATAAAGAGATCGATAATCTCCGAGACACTAAGAGGGCGGGGTCACAAACACATAAACCACCATCCTCTTAACAGGGGAAGAGGATCGAAAAACATCTGGAAACAGCTTCAAAAAAGTTTTTAGTAATCGGCGAAAATTTTGTGACGACATAAAAGGGTGATGTTACTGATTCCACTAACAATTGCTTAGTATTTTTTTTTTTATCTAACAGTCATTAAAAGAGAGCAAGCTGCCAAGCTCTTAGTAGCGTTAATCAACGGCTTTTCTGTATTATTCTTACGATATCAAGCATAGCATTAATAAAACTCGTTAAGATTTTAGAATTAAAACAGAATTCAGTAGAATTGAATAATATAAACTGCTCAAGGGTTCTCCTCAAACATCATTTGATGAAAAACTTGAGTTTTTAGAAGAAGGAGTTGCTGATAGATGTCCAGAGGCTGATAGAGGTTTACTCAAAAATTAGCTGGAAGCATTTTAAATTTGATTTTAAAAGAAACAGTAACATCATGGTCTGAAGCAAGTAGGTAGGACTGAGCAGAAGTTTTTCCACAAAAGAAAGGGCAAGTGGCGAGAATGTGAAGATACCGACTATTCCTCTGACTCTACTACTGTCCTAGTTACAAGTCCAGCGCTTAACTTTTTTTTTTAATAATACAAACATTTACATGGGATATTAACGCTATTTATTGCTAAATTTTGTTACCATTTCGTTATAAAAATTTTGTTTAAAAAATGCATATCGTTGTAATAAACAATTTGTGTAAAAAATATATATTTGCAAACTTTTATATTATCATGTCATTTTTTCTGTTATAAAAATGTTCACTTTGTTTACTAACTTATTAAAGCACGTTCTATCTGATATGTTCATGTTTTTTTAAGGTATCGATATTCACGTTCCAATTTAGTATGGTTGAAGGGGCAAGAGACAGGGGCAGCCGCCCCGATTTCCTGCCCACTTGACGGGCCTGCTGGAGTCCATAAAAGAGGGAAAATACAGATTATTTCTACTCTTTAAAACAGATAGTTTTTGCTTGAAAAATTCTAAACTTTAAACTTCATAAAATGTATTTTATTTCATACAGCACTATGCGCTATATCAATATTTTCTTTCTTTATTTACGAAAACTGGTGCGTAAGTCATTATTTTTTAAATAATAAATTTATCAATTATGTAGTTAGCATTAAAAAATCTGTTAACGTCTTAAATACCAGGAATTCAGGTCGTCACTTGACTGCGATTCTAAGCCACGAATCCCGTCACCAATAGTCATGTAGCTATCTAGTGTGATGTTAATTCTATCAAAATCTATTTCTTGTCTATTTTTGTGAAAATGTCTTTGCAATTGTATAAAGAGTACCGAAAATCATGAAAGCAATTTCTGTTTCTCAAAGATCAGGAAATCAGCAAATACGCTTTTATTTCCAACTACAATTTTATTGTTCTGATGTTCGAGAGCTTATTGCATTTCCATCCCAATGAGCCGTTGTTTCCAATTTTACACCTATTTTATACAGGAGAGGGAAAATCATTTTTTCAAACTAAATAAACACCTTCATATTCAGAAAATTAGATGACACCACTTATTTATAAAAAATCAAATAAGTATATAATTGAGGTTGCATGTCTTCGTTCAGAACGTTACGGTTACAGTTGTAAAAAACGTCTCTCTTCTCAAAGGGAAGACGTGTCTATAATTAAAATTAGTATGTTTTGATCCGTTCATTGCTACTTATTTAGGGAAGTATCTGACTCGGACGTGCTTCTTTGCTAAGGAAGTTTTCGGACATTTTCACCATAGATTAAATACCCTCTAGATCTGCAACTCTGATTGGATTACCATTAAGGATTTTCTATATTGAAATTGATATAGAAACTAGCGCCCCTATAGTGTCTAAGGGAACTAATGTAATGGTTTCTGGCTGCCTATTTTTAACCTCCTTTAGAAGCTTTAACAGAGCCAATTACGCCACGTAATTTAAAACCCTCGTCAAGTGACGAAAGGAAACTATTTTTGACGAGAACCTATCGTTGCCATGCGATATAATAATATAATATTAATGCAATTAAAATGGTTGTAGTTAAACTTATCCCTTGGTTTAATTTAATGAATTAAATACTTTTTTCAATTTATTAAAAAGTATAAATGTTTTGGCCATGTTAAAGCTCAGGAAGAACAGGCAGTAGGAAGCAAATTTTACCTTTACCTACTTTATTTTTAATGAAATCACTTTTCGAGACAATATTTCTCAATATTATTAAGCAATTTTCATTTACATTAATGGTAGTGTTAGAATATAAATTAAAATTATGCATAACATCTATATATATAATACTCTTATACGGCGCCCAAATTTCCTTATATTTCTATCTCTGGAATGGCAACAATCGATATGAACAAAAATACTACTAATTTCAAAATGGCCGACTGAAAACAACAAAAAAGTGTTTCTTCAGGAATGGATTGAAAAAGGGAAAAATAACAAGCGTTATATAAGATTCGTTATTAGTTTAAAAAAAAACAACTTTAGGATAAAATCGGTAAGTTTAAATTTAAACATGCATAATATTAGGTACGTTAAATGTTTGAAAATTTCAATTATAATTTCGATTGACTAAACTACCAAACACTATTGTTAATAAAAAAGGAAAAATTGAAATTGTTTTTAAATATAGCTACCAAGGTTTCCAATTTATTTACAAATGGATCTCTTAGTCAAGCAGCGAAATATTTTCGCAATAGTAAGCATTAATTTATAATTATTTTATTTTAAAAGGATACTAAAGGCGGTTAATCTAAAGGACCATGTCCGGATTTGGCGCCAGTCGAAAAATGTCGCCAAGTCAAAATGACAACAAACCGAGTGTTTGCCGAGTCTGTGAAATGACAACAAATAATTACTTAAAATGCTGCTCAAAACTAAAAAAATTTGCTGAGAGAACATGAAAGATTTCCTTATTAAAAATTATCGTGGCATTTGCGATCGTAGATCATAGCGATATTTTAAAATAAGAAAATCAGAACTCAAGAGTTTGCTGCAAGTTCAAAACAATATGCACAAAAAATAATTTAAGAAATGAGTTCTTTTAATAATTAATTATTAATACTTTTTTTAATGTATTAATACTATTTAAGAATTCCTAACCATGAAAGAAATGGACAGGATCAATTTATAAAGAAAGTAGCAAAATAAATTGTCTAATGCAAACAGAATACATAGAAAAAAACTGAACTATTGATAATTATTCGCTTAAAACACGATCTGTGGCGATTTTTGTAGCCAATGGCTGCCATAATACCAATTTGGTGAAAAAAAATTGACGAACATGTTCCTTAAGGTTAGCCCTTAAGGCTAGACTAAAATATTTCAATGAACGGTGAGCGAGCGAAGCGAGCCAAAGGGAACTGCGCAAGCAGTTCCCGGGGATTGACGAGCGATAGCAACGACGAGCGATAGATTGTTTCAACCATTTAGTTCTTTCTCAAAAATTAGGTAGCGCTAAGATCGAAAATTGCAATTATCAGTTAAAATCGACGTAATATTATAGTTCATTTCGAAGATTCAGTAGCGCTGCAATCGGAAAGTTCAATGTGCCAATCTACAAATCAATCAGTAATAATGTATTAGTTCCTTTCGACACTTTAGGCATCAGATTGACTTACTAGTCTAGAGGATACTTAGTCTATGATTTTCACTTTGAAAACTACTGCAGAATTGTCCTAATTTGTCAACTGCGTGAACGGGTGAAACTAGTTGTCCTGAACGGTGAAAAGTTAATGAACATCAAATAAGATTTAAATACGATTAAAAATGCAGTTTAAATATTTATTATCCCTATTCTTAACTTGGTTGCGTACACTCTCGTGTTGCAAAATGTTGAAAACCAGTTGGATTCGGACAAAATTGTATCGCTGCCTTTTTTGGCAGTCACACACCAATTTAGGTGACCACTGAAATTACCCAAATTCGTTGCTTATTGCTAATCATTGATACAGTTATTAAAATTAATATTATTAAAACTGATTGTTCAGCATCGCTTCAAAACTATTACATCTTGGCGCGGTTTTATCCCGCCTTGGCGGACTTCAACTTTACGGCAACCCTGCGCGGTTACATTTCGATTCTTCCATTTTTGTTATTATGTAATTTTTCTATCCTAACGTTCGTTCTTGCCAAAGCAATGGCAGACGAGCGTCGTATAATAAACTAAACTTTAATACAGTCCTTTTCGACCATTAGTGATTTATTTCACGCTCCATTTAGTCTTAACATTACATTTTGGTCCGTCGATCCGGATTCCACCAGCAAAATTCTGAAATTTAAAATTTTTTTGAAATCGAAACAATGAGTACTGATTCGGTATTAAATCGCCGACGCGGCAACATAAGAGGACAACTAACAAAGTTGTGTAAATCTGTGGATGAAGAGAAAGAATCCAACTTAGATTATCTTATTGGCACATCAGGAGCAATTGTGCCGATTGGCCAAGAAATTTGAAGATCTCAAAGTGGGATTTTACGAGACAGTCGCAGACACTGAGATAGACAGTGTCGAAGCCACACTGTCAGAAATGGACGATGAAATCTCGAAATTGGAGGTAAGATTGTTAACCTCTATTCAGAAAATAAAAATATCCAATAATAAAATGCCAAATGATCCCCGTAAAGTATTAAATGAGAAGCCAGCAAATTCGGCTCCAAAGCTTCCTGATATACCTCTCCCTATTTTTTGTGGTAAAATAGAGGAATATTCTTCGTTCCAATATCAATTTATAAATTTAATTGATCAAAATTCGTACCTTTCCGATGTAGACAAGTTGTATTATTTACGAGGAGCGCTTCGTGATGAAGCTAAAGGAATACAAACTCTAGACGACTCATATTCTTCATTATTTGAAGTTTTAGATAACCGTTACAACAATAAAAGATTAGTAATAGATACACACATTAAAGCTTTATTAAATTTTGAGCCAATTAAACATGATTCAGAGAAGGATATCAGAAATTTTACTGATTGTATTAAAAGAAATCTAAGAGCTCTTTCAGTCTTAAAATTAGAAAGAGATATATTGTCTAGTGCTATACTATTGAATGTTTTCCTAAGTAAATTAGATAAGGATACTAGAAAATTGTTTGAAGCGTCCTTAACAAATAATGCAGTACCAGAATTTGATGAATTTATTGCGTTTCTTGAACGTAGAGCACAAATTCTTGGCAGTATTGCTCGAAATACTAAACCTAATAATATAGAAAAATCGAAGACATTCCTTGTCACGTCTAATAAATTTTCTGAAGCATGTCTACTATGTCAAATGAAGTATTCAATATATCAGTGCTCTAAATTTAAAGAAATGAAATTAGAGGATCGTTTTGAATTTTGTAAACTTAACAAAATTTGCATGAAATGTTTATCTCACAATTACGATAAAAACGGCTGCCAATCTAAAGACGCCTGTAAGGTTTGCTCACGAGCTAACCACCACACTCTCCTACATAAGTATTCCACTTACACTAAACCTAGTAATAATAACTCTATGTCAGTAGACACAACATCTCGCACTCAATATGAACAACAAACGTTTGTGTCAGATTCACAGAATATTGATCATACCGGTTCATTGGCAGAAGGTCACCATTCATTTTCCTCTCAGAGTGAAGAGAAGTGTGTTTTAATAAACACTGCGATGGTTTATGTTCTAAATTCTGAAGGCCAACGAATTGCTCTGCGTGCGATTTTAGACTCAGCATCGGAATCTTCTTTTATAAGCAATGACGCTGTTACTGTTCTCGGCCTTAAAAAAGATAAGGCTAACATCCCAATTTGCGGTTTGGGTGATTCACCTCTACGAGTTAAGAAATTTGCCTCTGCTCGTGTTTCGAACTATAAAAATGACTGTAACTGGGCAATTAAGCTTCTGATTGTTCCGAAAATTGCTGATGCCATGCCAGGTACTAACTTAAATATTTCTAATTTAAAGATTCCAAAGGGTATTCATTTAGCTGACCCAAAATTCTTTCTGGCTCAGAAGGTTGATTTATTACTTGGCGCAGAACTTTTTTACGATTTCTTAAGCGATGGCAAAATCAAACTGTCTGACAATTTGTTCCTGCAATCAAGTTGTTCCGGATACTTAGTTTTCGGAAGTGTACAAAGAGATTCCAACTTGCCATTTAATCGATGCTTCCTTTCTACAAACTTAGAAACTCTAAACAAAACTCTCACATCCTTTTGGGAAATAGAAAACCCATTCGATCGCAAAATTTGCGACAGTGAAGAGTTGAACTATATTGTAATAACCACTTCAAAAGTACTCATTTCCGTAAACCTGATGGCAGGTATGTCGTTGAAATGCCGTTTAAACAGGGAATGTCAGGAAATATGTTAGGCGAGTCAAAACAAATGGCTTCAAAATGGAGTTGACCTTTTGAAAGACTAACCTTTTTTAATTTACTTAGACTTAGGACCTAAGTTTATGGTTTAGGTTAGAAAATGACCCTACAATGAAGACACTCTATTATGATTTTTTAAACGAATACGAAGCATTAGGTCACATGGAAGAAGTGGCTGAAGAACCAGACTTATCAGAAGGTTACTATATACCCCATCACGGTATTTTAAGACCTACTGGTGAATCAACAAAGCTTAGGGTCCACTAATAAATATTCTTCAAATAACTTATTATGCAAATGTGAAGTAATACAAGAAGATCTGTTCTCAATCCTAATGCGTTTTAGAAAACACAAATATGTATTTACCACAGACATTAAGCAAATGTTTAGACAGATAGAAGTAATTCCATCACAAACTAAGTTCTTAAAAATCCTGTGGAAGGACAGTAAGTCTTCTCCTATTAAGACTTATGAGCTTAAGACAGTTACCTATGGCACAGCTTGTACTCCCTACCTTGCTACTAGGGTTCTAAAACAAATCGCCATTGATGAAAGGGAATCTTACCCTCTAGCTTCAAGTGTTGTTCTTCAAGACTACTATATGGACGATTGTCTCTCTGGATCGTCAGACCTAAATGAGTTCATTAAGCTGAAAGCAGAACTTAACTCAACTCCTTGGAAAGGGAGGAATGACGCTACACAAGTGGCATTCTAATATAGAAACTAACGACGAATCTATCTTTCCTTTTGATAGGAATTCAGAAGGTATAACAGTTAAGACTTTAGGTTTGCTCTGGAATAGTTCTCATTTACTATAAAGTAGATCTTAATTTAAGCAACAACATCAATAAACGAGAGAGATTGGATGGGAGATTTCAATTTTCCAAACATTAATTGGGACAATAATGTGATTGTTAAAGGACAGGGTTTAGATTTTCTGGATGTTTTAGATGATTGCTTTTTGTATCAGTTAGTTAGAGAGTGTACTAGATATAATGCTATTCTGGATTTAGTTTTAAGTAGCTGTGAAAATAGAGTTCATAACCTTATTGTCAGTGATCACTTAGGAGAGAGTGATCATAATAGTACTAAATTTGATATTATTTTTCAGGTTATACAGATTAATAGTGAAAGAGTCATCCCATGTTTCAGAGATGTTAATGTTGACAACTTGAGACATGATGTAGCTTTAGGTTTTGATAAAGGACTGGTAGGTACCCATATACTATTGAGCTATGGGATGAGTTCAAGGAAAAACTAAATGATGTGGTGAAAAAGCATGTTAAATTCAAACGTAAAAGTTCACAAAGGAAATTGTATCCTATGTGGTTTTCCAAGGATATTAAAAAGTCCCTTAAATCAAAGCAAAAGGCTTACAAATATGCTAAGCAAACTGGTAGAGAGGTTGATCAGGAAGCTTACAGAGTTGCCAGGAGAGAGTTTAAGAATCTTAGTAGAAAACACAAATCTGCATTAGAGGAGAATCTAGCTAGGGGTATTAAGGATAACCCTAAGGATTTTTTTGCTTATGCTAGAGGTAATGTAAAACAGGGTAGCTCCATTGGACCATTTAAAGATAGTCAAGGACAGTTAATCCATGACGACATGAAAATGGCTAATCTTTTGAATAACTTTTTTATTAGTGTTTTTAGTAAAGATTTTAAAAATGTGCATGTTTCAGGGGAAGTAACTGAAGAACTGGATTGTATTGAGTGTGATTTTTCTAAGAAGGAGATTATTCGTCTATTAAAAACTATGAAACCTAACAAAGCACCTGGCCCTGATGATATGTATCCTAAAATTTTAGTTGAATGTGCAGAAGAGTTGGGGGATGCAATTCTGACTATTTTTAGGTCATCATTTATTTCTGGACAGGTGCCAGCAGACTGGAAATTGGCGAATGTTACTCCATTGTACAAGAAAGGGCCTAAATCTGATCCAGGTAATTACAGACCAGTTAGTCTTACATCTGTTTTAGGTAAAGTTTTTGAGACATTGTTGAAAATGCGTATAATGACTTTTTTGGAAACTAATAATTTACTTTCAGATAATCAATATGGCTTTAAAAAAGGTAGGTCTTGTACAACTAATCTTTTAAAATTTTATGATACTGTTACAGAAGAGATTGATAAAGGCAATATGGTTGATGTTATTTACATCGATTTCCAAAAGGCTTTTGATAAAGTTCCTCATGAAGCTTTGTTATTTAAGTTGAAAAGATTTGGGTTAGGGACTGCTGTGGTCCGTTGGATTAAAAATTGGTTGACCAATAGAAAACAACGGGTTCACATTAATGGTAAGTACTCTGATTGGAATGAGGTTGTAAGTGGAGTGCCTCAGGGCTCTGTACTAGGACCAATTTTATTTATTATGTTTATTGGTGATATCAGCTGGGGGTTGAATAGCAAGTTAAGTATTTTTGCAGATGACTTAAAAGTGACGAGTACAGTAAATTCTGTTGAGCAATTGAGCAGTTACAAAATGATCTTACGAAAATTACTGAATGGGCTTCACGCTGGGGCATGTCGTTCAGTGTTAACAAATGTCAAACCTTGCATTTGGGTAAGAACAATGTTAATCCTTCTTATGTTTTACAAGGAGAAAGTATCCAAGATAGTGAGTTCGTTAGAGATTTAGGAGTTTTGGTGAGCAATGATTTCAAAATGAGTAAGCAGTGTGTTGAGGCAAGTAAGAAAGCCAATCGAATGTTGGGATATATTAGAAAAAGTATCACTTCTAAATCTAAGGAGATTATTTTGCCATTGTATAGGGGATTGGTAAGGCCACATCTGGAATATGCTGTTCAGTTTTGGTCTCCCTTCCTCAGAAAAGATATAGAGTTGCTTGAAAAAGTTCAGCATAGGGCTACAAAAATGATTAAGGGTCTATCTGGTATTGATTATGATAACAGATTAAGATCTTTAAACATGTATTCCCTGGAAAACAGGAGAGCTAGGGGTGATTTAATACAGTTATTCAAGTTCATAAAACAGGGAGACATGGAGGACTTAGATTTTACTTTAAATAGCCGCACCAGAGGTCATGATCAGAAATTGAATAAATCGAGCTTTAGAAGGGACGTAAGAAAACATTATTTTTACAATAGAGTTGTCAATGAGTGGAATGCTTTACCAGATTATGTTGTGCATTCGAAGAGAGTAGAAGATTTTAAGAAGAAACTTGACGGACATTGGAAACTGGTAATGTATTAGATTTATTTTCGGACCAACCTTGCTGGGCCTCTGGCCTGTTGTTGGTCGACAATTTTTGTATTTGTATTTGAGAGGTTCTATCCCAAATCTCAAGAATCTTTGACCCACTGGGTCTCCTGCGACCAGTTATTACAAAGGCAAAAATATTTATGCAACAGCTATGGCTCTGCAAATTAGACTGGAATCAACCTCTCCCAACTGAACTTGCTCTACAATGGCAACTTGCTTGAACACCTTTTGTGCAGCAAGAGCCGCGTGTGTCCTATCAAGACTGTTACAATCCCGAAACTTGAACTTTCCGCGTGTTTGCTGCTATCTCAACTAATTGAAAAGTCTCTAACTGCTCTTAAGCACCAGATTAAAAGCGTCCAACTCCTCTCCGACTCAACTATCGCATTAGCCTGGATCAAGACTTCGCCACATCTATTCAAACCTTTCGTCAGCAACAGAGTTTCCCAGATTCAACAGCTGACTTCGGACTTTGAATGGCGGCACATCCCCTCCGAGCTCAATCCAGCTGACCTCATCTCCAGGGGGCTGGAGGCACCTGCTCTGTCTCACTGCGAGCTCTGGTGGAAGGGACCAGAGCTGACCTCCATACCGGTTCCTGCGAGTGACGAGCCTCAACCTGCAGACCAGCAGTTCTTCGAGGAGCTGAAGGTTCTTCCCAAGATGGCCTTTTCCTCTCACAATATATCCTTTTTTCATTCTATAATTGATAGATCTAATAACTATTATAAATTACTTAGAATACTTAGCTATGTTCTCAGATTCTTCAAAAATGCTCATAAAAATGATATCCCACGCCAAACTGGCCCTCTCACAAGAGAGGAATTGCAAAATGCTGAATTAATCTTAATTAAAAACTTACAATTGGAGCATTTTTCAGCAGAGTTTTCTGCTCTTAAGAAGGGAAATTCAGTTCCAGTAAGGAGCAAACTACGTTTTTACACCCCTATTTAGACACCAATAATGTAATCAGAGTGGGTGGACGTTTGGCTAATTCGGATGTAAGCTTTGACCATAAACATTCTAAATTAGTAAAACTAATTTACCAATACCATCATATTCGCGACTTTCATGTGGGACCACAGGCACTGTTAAATAGAATTCGTCAGAAATATTGGCCACTTGGTGGTAGAAATATAGCTAGAAAGGTGGTTTATGAATGTGTCCCATGTTTCAAAATGAAACCAATTGCTGGAAGCCAGCTCATGGGAGATCTTCCAATAGAACGAGTTGTTTGTAATCCTCCTTTCACGAACGTCGGAATCGACCTTTGTGGACCCTTTCAAATCAAATATAAAGGTCAAAGAAATGGTATTTTACAAAAGATATATGTCACAATATTTGTTTGTATGGCCACTAAGGCTGTGCATTTAGAATTCATTTCCGACTTAACATCGCAGGCCCTAATCTCCACGTTAAAGAGATTCTTTGCCCGTCGTGGTAAAAGTTCTAAAATATTTAGTGACAATGGGACCAACCTCACGGGAGCCTGTGAAGAAATACGGAAATTGTTTAAATTGTTTGCTAAAAATGAAGAGGTTGCTCATTTTTTGACTTCGGAGAGTATTGATTGTAAGTTTTTGCCACCCAGGGCTCCCAACCATGGTGGACTTTGGGAAGCAGGAGTAAAATCATTTAAGTACCATCTTAAAAGAGTTGCAAGTAATTCGAAATTAACGCTAGAAGAATTTAATACGGTAATGGTACAGGTCGAAGGCATTCTGAACTCACGACCTTTAACTCCTTTATCCATTGATACCGACGACTTTCAAGCGCTAACTCCTGGCCATTTCTTGATAGGGAGACCAATCAATTCTCTACCGGAGCCAAACTTAATTAACAAAAAAGAAAACTTGTTAAACAGGTGGGAAAAAGTACAAAAAATGGTACAGGTGGTATGGAGATTTTGGAGAAACAATTATTTAAGTCATTTACAACAACGCAACATATGGCTATTCAAAAAACAAAATGTAAATATAGGAATGATGGTGATTCTTAAAGATTCAAATATACCTGTCGGTAAATGGCCGCTGGGCCGAATCACAAATATTTTCCCTGGTAATGACAACAATATTAGAGTCGTTGAGATAAAAACCGCTACTGGTCAATATTGTAGACCAATATCCAAAATCTGCATTCTGCCCATCATTGATAACATTGAATTTAAAACAGTTTAATTAAATTTTCTACATAAAGTTTTCTTATTTTCTATAAAATGTTTTATATTATTGCCTTTTCAATTTCAATTGTATTTACTTATCATGTTTAAATATGATATTGAACTTTTATATGTTTCTTTACCTTGAAATAATTCTTATATATTTCAACGCCGCCCGGGATGTTCAGCATCGCTTCAAAACTATTACATCTTGGCGCGGTTGTATCCCGCCTTGGCGGACTTCAACTTTACGGCAACCCTGCGCGGTTGCATTTCGATTCTTCCATTTTTGTTATTATGTAATTTTTCTATCCTAACGTTCGTTCTTGCCAAAGCAATTTCAGACGAGCGTCCTATAATAAACTAAACTTTAATACAGTCCTTTTCGACCATTAGTGATTTATTTCACACTCCATTTAGTCTTAGTCTGACTGGTAGTCAATTTTTATTGAAATACTATTATTAAACCAAAAATGAAAAATACAATATCTAAACTCTCTTACAGCAAAACTAATAAAATATCTGAATTTGAAAAAAAAAACCGAATTATATAATTTCAACCAAATTTGTTAAGCGCCATCTATTAATTTTAATTCACACTTATTCTTAGTTTATTGACTCTAAAGCTTAAAACCAATCCTTTGAAAGCCTATAAATAATGTAGAATAATATTTTTTTAAAAACTAGATTACCTTATAAAGGTGACCATAATTAAAGTGACGTGTTTAGCGAAGTTCAGATAATTTCGAATGTAACGCTTGAAAAACATACGGAAATAGTCTAAACACGTACTCGCTACTGTTGCTAACTTTAAACACAAATGATTTGATTATAACATATTATTAATAGCATTCTATGATATGTTATTATTACTTAATATGCATTGTTAAGCCAAAATTTAGAAAAGAAACTAAAAATTATTCTTATTATTGTAAAAATATATCCATTGGATGATCTTAGAAATAAAAATATCGCGGTTTATTTGATTCGGTGAAAATGGAGGGCCGATGGTTAACTTTTTAAAACCCTCTACAAATGTGAACCACACAAATAATAACTATTTAAAAAGGTTAATCCGCAGTACGATTATGTGGTACTGATTCACCACAATTCACCATGTAACTGTTAATGACTTTGAAATCCTTAAACGTATAAATATAAGGCATTTGATTTCATTGACTGAATTTTAAGATCACTATCCCTAAACGCTAATCAACCTGCATCATTAATGGTTATCCTATAAAATAATAGGTTGTGAAATGAGATAAATATTGAATTTGTTAATATAAATTCACAATTTTACACATTAAAGAAGTATCAGTTTCGTGGATACGTACACGAATGCTTTTCATCCAGTATTATTATGGTTGAGTTCAAACATACGAGCATAAACCAATATTTATAACTCATAAACAGAAAATGAATAAACTTCAACAATTTTGTTTTGGTGGGGTTAAGTCTAAAAGTTCAAATTTTAAGTTTGGTGCTAGTGTAAGTGTTTAGAGTGGCAAATACAACGCGACATCTGGCGACGGTTTTATACGATTTACCTTCACTTTCATACAGGGAGTCATACAGGGGACAGATTCTTGCTCGGAGGTGTTTAAAGTACACTTTACCTACGGATTGGTAAACAGATTCTGGTCTGCTCTTTCAAATTCTTAAGAGCCCTTTGAAGAATTTTTCTGAGAACTTTTGCTCTCAAAAATATACTCTCATCATAACAAAAGGCGATATTTTGTACTAACTTTATTGGGATTTTGAAGTATGGAATCCCCAATTTATTTATTTTATCTTTTTTGTTCCTTGGCTATTTTTTTTTAATGAACTCTTAAAATAAAGTATATAATAATAATCCAGTACACTACACCAGTTTAGTAAATATCAGTAATAAAAGATTAAATTCCGAAAATTCCGTTAAAATTCTAAAAAGCAACCACACTGTGCAATTTGATCCCTTAAATTCCCATTAATTGACCTTTCCCTTGCTTGGGGATGGGATATGAGTGCATATGCGAGCGCGTGCTTTTGGTGAAAGACTTGGAACCAGGTTCTTATGACTTAATCTTCTCTGGTCTGTTTTCAATTCATTTTTTATTTTTGAATTCTCATGAATCAACATTATTTCCCCATTTTAATGATTTTACGATCTCTCATGCTCATTGTGTTTGTGTTTACCCCTGTGTCATAGTACTAACGTTTTAGAACTCAAGTGAACTACATCACCAGACTTTGCCATTCAGGCAACTCCACAATTCACTGTGATAACTGTACGAGTCGGAGACAAGCGCCTGCGGCGCTGGTTCTTCAATAAACTTAAAACGTCGTTAAATTCCAAAAGAAGTGCTATTTTCGTACTTTGAAATTAATACTAATAATTACGCATCCTGTTGTTACACGGCGGGGAATGGGAGTAAAAATTTAGAATTACTTCACCCATATGAAAAGGTCTACTAAATAGTATGATTTACTAAGCTAATCAGTGAAACAATGGTTGGATACTACTTTAACTAAACGCTAATCAACCTGTATCGATAATGGTTCTTGTATTCGCCGTGGTAGTTATGGTTTCTATGGAGACGCACTATCTGTTTGATGGTTGTTATGGAGCTGGCCGGCGAATACAGTTCTCGAATGCGAGAAAACAAAACAGGAGGCCATCGTATGGAAAGTCCCTCCAAGCTTCTTCTGAAGGTAAATCTTAAATTTGCAACGTTCTACTCCAATAAAATCTATCAGATGGCGCTGATTTAAGGTTATGAGACGAAAGTTAAAACAGTTTCACAAAAACAAAAGTTGCCTTAAACAACAACAATCCAAGTAGCTCGTCAATACCTACGTCATTTTTTTATACAAATAAACGACTGTTACAAGTCAAATGCGTCGCTACCAATATTTTTGAAGAGCTTGAACATTATCTTTTATATCCGCACAATTGTGTAGCTCAGGTCGTACAGGGCTACGTCGTCTTCACCATCACCACAAAACGCCCATTTGACACATTACCAAATCCGAATAAATAACTTTTAAAGTTTCCATGGACATTAAAAACTGTATTTAATTTAAAATCTGTTGGAAAACGCTTTCTCTCTTAACGATGTAAAACAGTCGGAAAGAACTTACTAGAACATTGTACTCTCGGTATTCAGTGTTGTCGACGGTAAATTCAAGGATCATATAATGTTGACACGATATAGACATATCGTCTTTTAAAAAAATGTACTTTTTATGAAATATTTTTCTTGTGAGATCTGCTTTAACTTATAAATATAAATAACCAGACATACACGATTGTAGATTGTATGAAAAAAAATTCAATTAAATTGTTTTTGTCACCTTTTTTGCGGCTCGAATCTCCCTCAAATATATTGCCAAATGAAAGAGTTTTGCACTGTAATATTTTCATACATTACGTATTCGTGTATTGTGAAAAGAAAAAATTCTGCGCTGAAATAAAAGGCTCTTCCAATGGTCTCCGTTGGTTAGTTACATATTTTTGTAATTTTTTATTCTTATATATTATCCCCCATTCTTAACTTAGTTACGCACACTCTCGTGTTGCAAGTTGCCGAAAACCAGTTGGATTCGGACAAGATTGTATCGCCGCCTTTTTGACGGTCACACACCAATTTAGGTGACCACTGAAATTACCCAAATTCCTTGTATTATTGTTAATTATTAATACAGTTGTTAAACTAAATATTCTAAATACTGGTAGTCAGCTTTTATTGAACATCAAACTATTATTAAAATAAAAATTACAATATCTAAACTCTCTTACGGCAAAACTAATAAAATATCTATATCCGTTTCCACCGTCTCATCCATATTAGTTTCGTGGATACACACGAATGCTTTTCATTCAGTATTATTATGGTTGAGTTCAAATATACGAGCAAAAGCCTAGGTTAAAGTAAGTTATAGATCCCGGCAATAAAGTCGCCAGTTTGGCAACAAAAAATTTGCGAGAACGCCAAATATCGTGCTTAAAGCGAAATTCGCCAACCTTTCCAATGTGTATAGGCTAAAAAAACCGGGTGCAAGTTCGGCAACCAACTTGTTATATTTATTTTTTCACCGAAGCAGTTGCAGTGCTTATTTCAGTGCATGCGTGGATCTAAAAATCAATCTATTTAAATCTTAATTATTTTTAATTAAAAGTAGCGATTTTTTGTTAGCGATCTATTTTTAATTATATATTTAACCGTTTCAAGTCATTATTCTTATTATTTTTGTTCGGAATTTGCGGCATTTTGATCCACGTTTTTTTTTTTTTTAGCGTGGTAGGATCGTAGGATATGTTGGTTAATTTCCTGGTATGTAATGTTCATCAAACGTTTCATTTTTCAAAAATGTATTTTTTAAAAATAATTTATAGATGGTTCTACATTTATTTTATTTAAATAAATATTTTTTTGCTATAGAATTGAGAATTAAGTTACAGTTCTATCCTACTAGTTTATTAGTTAATCTGGAGCGTTTTCCTTATTAATAATTTTTAAATAGCATTAATATTATTTAAAATAATCATACATTGCTTTAGAACCTGTTATGATTATTTTTAGCTTTGTTTTGAACTTGCAACAAATGGTTAATTTCCTATTTTTTTCAAAATACCGCTTCGCTCGTTTATGCCAGATTATTGTTTAGTAAATGGCACTTTTCAGGTTCCTTTAATCGTTTTGGTCAGATATTTTCAAGGTGGCAATAGATTTGGCTTACGTCAGGTTTGTTGTCATTTTGACTTGGAGACAAATTTTGAAATGTCGCCAAATCCGGGACCTAAAGCTTACTTCTATTTATAACTCATAAATTAGAAAATAAATAAAACTTCAAAAGAAAATTATTTTTCTGGGGTTAAGTCTTTAAAGTAACTTTTAAGTTTGGTGCTAGTGTAAGTTTTTAAAGTGACAAATACAACGCGACATCTGGCGACGGTTTTATACGATTTACTTTCATTTTGATACAGGGAGTCTATTCAAAACAGATTCTTGCTCGGAGGTGCTTCAAGTAAACTTTACGTACGGATTGGTAAACAGATTCTGGTTTGCTCTTTCAAATTCTTATGATACCTTTGACTAATTTTTCTGATAACTTTTGCTCTCAAAAGAATTAATTCTCTCATCATAACAAAAGGCCGTAATTGTTATTAACTTTATACGTATTTTGAAGTAAGGAAGCTTCATTTTATTTCTTTTGCTCCCTGGCAATTTTTTTTCATGAACCCTTGAAATGAATTATATAATAATAATCTAGTAAACTTACACCAGTTTAGTAAAATTTATAAAGTATATATATAAATTAAAATTCCGTGATTCCTTAACCGCTTCCACACAAGTGGGCGGACGGACAGACTTGTTAATAGTTAGGCGCCCTGTTGTTATGCGACGGGGTGCGAAAGAAAAATAGTAGTAGATTTGGATGGCACAATACTTAATTTACCGACACTGAGCAAGATTGCATAGCTGTTGTAGATGGTATTGGCTTGCTTTTTTTATCAATTACATCGTAATAAAATATTTTTAAATTTTGCTCACTATCTCTTGCAGCATTTTCCCAAAAAAGAAACTTGGTATTAGCTCAGTGAATACAGCCTCAAAATGGGGGTTTACCATACTGTTGTCGCTGATTTTTTTTTTTATATGTTTATTGTGACCTCTAGGTAATAATAAATGTGAGTTTTCCGTCATCTTGAAAAAACGTTCGAAATTTCGCCCATTTTCCAGTTTTTAGCCTATAGCTTTTCTCCTAGGCATTTTTGAATATATCTTTTCTACGCAAAGTTGTAGAAAACAAAATTTTCTTCAAAATAGGTATGAAAAGTTTTTTTTGTAAGATAAAAAGTTAAAGAGCTACGAAGCAGCAAAAAGGGTGTAAAATCAAGTGTTTCACTAATTTTTTTTTTACTTTCCCACGACCTTCAATCGCCGTAACTTACATAAGACTTCATTTAGCAATAAATAATGGTTTTACAAGACGTAGGAAATTTAATTTCCTATAAAATACACTTATCAAAAATAAGTTTCTTGTGGATTCCAAGAAGAAAGGTTAAATTTACAGGAACACAAAAACGAGCTATTTTCTCACGACGATACATTGCTTTAGTTTTTTTTAACCTATAGCTCTTTTCCAGTGTATTTTTTCAGTGTTTTTGTGAATACAAAACTTGTAGAAAATAATTTTTTTCTATAAAATGGTTCTTTTGTGTGTTCCATACGATGAAATGTAACGGAACTACGTGTACGAAAAATGGCGTTAAATCTTGAACTTCCCCAAAAGCAATCCATTAAGCGGAATATAATTATTCTGAATTGCATTGATTGTATCCCTTTAAGACCGGCTATCAGATGGCGCTGATTTAAGTTTATGAGACTAAATTTTAGAGTTTTCTCGAAAAAATGCCTTAAACAGCATCAATACCAGCAACTCCTTAAAAACAAAGTCATTTTTTATATAAATAACGACGGGTACAAGTCAGCTGCTTCGGTATCAATATTTTTGAAGAGCTTGAACATTCTCTTTTATCCCGCACGATCGTGATAGCTCGGTCGGAAAGGGGTATTGCATTTGAAGTCGTCGCCAGGACACAGCCTAAGGTCATAAAGTAATTTTAGATTCCACTTGAGGGACACTTTAAAGGTTTTGTGTGAATCGATGTCCTATGAAAGTATGAAACTTTCAACACTTCTATTAATAAGGATAGTTCATATTGTAGTTCTAGTGCGACATTAAACTAGTCAATTTTTTTGACGTCAAAACATAGCTAATCCTTATGTCGTTTTATATAAAAACTACGCACTGGGTTTGGCTGTGTTGAAACTCTAAATAATACGCGAAAACACATGCAGTCGCGCAGTATTATAATTCCTTTTCCCTTTAGCATTAAAAATCATAAAAACATAAGTATTTTTGTAAAGACTTTTTTTTTTAAAGAACTGTTGTAACAACACTACATTCGTTTTCAATATTTCCTTTTGTTTTTAAGAAAATAATATGACTACCGATGCCGAAACTGACATTAATTTAAAAACTCTTCAGCGTATGGATTCGAACATCGTTGAAATTGTGGACAATGCTTCTCAAGTTGCTATTTACAAGTATGACAGCGAATTGGAAAAATGGGTATGTTAGTGATTCGCTAGTTTATTTGTCGTTATTAGTTTGTCACCAAGTTCATGATTTCAAAAATAGGTAACAACCTCCTACTTAACTTCAGACTAATGTAATGTGACCAGATTTTCAAAACCAAAAATCAGGGCGTTCCCTCCCCAACCCACCCTCACCTCTACGACAATTTTGCATATAAAACCCTCTCCTGGTTAACCTAAAAAAGCGTGCCCGGCAATTTTATGCCGGTTAAAGTAAGCTATAGGTCCCGGATTTGGCGACATTTCAAAATTTGTCACCAAGTCAAAATGACAGCAAACCTGATGTAAGCCAAGTCTGTTGCCACCTTGAAATGACAACAAATACTTGCCGAAAATACTAACGAGACCGAATATATCTGACCAAAACTATTAAAGGAACCGGAAAAATGCCATTACCTAAACATTAATCTGGCATAAACGACCAAAGTGATCTTTTGAAAAAAGATAGGAAATTAACCATTTGTTGTATGATCAAAACAAAGCTAAAAATAATAACAGGTTCTAAAGCAACGTATGATTATTTTAAATAATATTAATGCTATTTAAAAATTATTAATGAGGAAAACGCTCAAGCTTAACTAATAAACTAGTAGGATAGAACTGTAACTTAATTCGCAATTCAATAGCAAACAAAATATTTATTTAAATAAAATAAATGTAGAACCATCTACAAATTATGAAAAAAAAATTTGAATAATGAAACGTTTGATGAACATTAACGATGTTGATGATAACGATGATGAACATTTAATGAACCTACGATCTTACCACGCTAAAAAAAACGTGGATCCAAATGCCGTAAATTCCGAACAAAATAATAAAAATGACTTAAAACGGTTAAATATATAATTAAAAATAGATCGATAACAAAAAATCTTTACTTTTAATTAAAAACAATTAGGATTTAAATAGATTTAAATTTAGATCCTTCGCTACTACGGAAACAAGCACAGCACTGCTACTGCTTTGTGAAAAAATAAAACAAGAATGGTTGCCGAACTTGGCCCAGATTTTTTAGCCAATACACAGTGGAAAAGTTGGCGAATTTCGCTTGAAGCATGATATTTGGCGATCTCGCAAATTTTTTGTCACCAAAGGTTGCCGTAAAACAGATTTGGTGGGGTTGCCAGATTGGAAACTTTATTGCCAGGACCTGTAACTTACTTTAGCCTTTATGCCAAATTTGATAACCCCGACAAATTGGTATTATGGCGACCTCTAGTGAAATTAGCAATTGCATTGCCAATTTCTAAATGTTAATCTTAAATGCATATAATGGAACAGCTAGCGTATTACGACCAGAATGGTACTTTGGTGCTCATAAAAAAGTAAACACAGGGTTTCTATAGCAACAGGATTGATATAAACATCTATTCAGTTGAACTGGAATGTTTACCCAATAAAAAAATCTGCTGGGAAGCAGCGGGAAACTGCTGTCTTCCAGCAGCCTAACTGCCGATTCGGTGCCGGGAAAAAGTGTACTCAAAAGTCAATAAAGTGACCGTGGGAAAAGTGACTGTCCAGCAATGCTGACCAGCAGCGATCCAACACTTATTTCCAAACAGCTGCATTTTCTGAAACAGTGAAACGACAGTTACCCAACAGTTACTGCTGTTTTCCAGCGGCATTTTAGCAGTGGGCCAGCAGCAAGTGCGATTTACTAGCACTTTTCTTGTAAGCCCCTCAGCAGGATGCTGCTGGATGACAACAACAATATTGTGGCAATTTAGCAGTATTTTTCCTGCAGCCTTTTCAGAAAATTACAGAAATTCAGTGTTTTTTCCCTGCAACCTGCCCAAAACAAATACCTTACTATTTCTTTAATTTTTTAATATCATAATGCAGTTCTTTAAATAGGCAATCTTTATTTCAAAGGTACAAACAATTAGCTTTTGACAAAAGTGACATTAATTATAATTGTAACGAGCTCCTCCCGAGATTTTCTTTTGGTACGCAACCTAGTCATTACAAAATTATTTTTTTTAACTAAAAAAATTAACACAAGATTAAATTCTACATTTTAAAATATTTATTTTTGACAATTTTCAATAACAATTTTCTTCTTATCAATTCTACATCAATCTATGCTTTGAATCTATTTGAGTTTGACGAACACCAACTGAAAGAAAAAGAAATCTCAATAAAAGAAAATATAAACATAATGCATATTATATCATAAACATGTAAACTTACTTGTTAAATTTGTAACAAGAATAAGGTAAACTTTAAATGTGTGCCAGATGCAGCAATAGTTTAACAATAATCTAAATTTTAGAAAAGCTATGATATTATGGCCGGTCTCGATTTGGTGATTCGAGTAATGTTGCCAAGCAACGAAAATGCAAAAATGTGGAAAACATTCCACTCCATATTTCATTCAACACGATAAGTATAATAACCATATGTTGAATTTTCCAGCTCATCAACTGTCGGACCGGCCATTATACCATATATGTACCCACGTTGTTTGTTTTTCTACTATCGGGAAGTTTGTTTTTCTACTACAGGGAAGCCCTACTATCAAAAATTACCCAAATAGATATATCCGTTTTGTTTGTTATAGTTTTTACAAAAGGAAACAACTTAAATAAACCATGATTTATGGCAATTTTATGATGATTTCATAATTTAAAATCTGGTCACTGAAACGAATATGGCCAGGCTTCCAACTTTATGATAACCCTAACAGTGTATTTACTTAAGGAAATACAATCAATACAGTGAAAAGCAAACTAACACAAAATGAAATTAATCTAATCTAATTCTACGTTTAAAACTATACTAGTTAAATTTCTACTTTGAACAATACTTACTTTTTATTTAAAATGTGAGGTTAATGTGCATAACACAGTGTTCAAAGTTGAATTTTGATACCCCAAACACATAAAAATACTACCAATAAAAGGTTTATAATTACCTGTTAATGTTCTTCATATCCACTAATCTGAAGAGGAAAGTATTAAAAAAAACGCAAGTTTTAATTAAAAACCGTAAACTAAGGAGATCTTTTGAAAATCTTTTACCAAAACATTAATACTTTTTTGCGCATGCTCACAATCACAACTACTCTCAAACTGATGTTTGCCACCACTGGTTCAGCAGAAATACGACAGCACTAATCCAGCATACTGTAAACCGGCAGCAGTCCACCAACAATGTGCCAACAGATAATCAGCACACTTATGCCAGTAACGTAAAGGTGCACTTTTCAGCAGAAATTTCCCGCACAAGCACTAAACCATCAATTTAAGTACGTTTTCGCTACTTGGCTACAAAAGGAAAGTCGCTAAATCAAGACCGTCTATAATACGCTAGCAGTACCCATATAATTTATTCCGAAGTTTTTTTTATACCAACATTTTATTATTTACTTTTTAAAATCAATTCTTAGTCATTTTAACGTTCCACGTTTTTTTTATAAATCTGGTCTGCAATTTTGCAAGCCACTCCTGAAAGTACACTTTTTGTCGGTCATTTTGAAATTAGGGAGTTTTTTTGGTCATTTCGAGATAGCAACCATCTCAGCAAACCAGTTTTTTTTTCATTTCGACTTGGCGAGATTTTTGAAAAGTCGCCAAATCCGGGCACGGTCCTTTAGGTTAAATACCCTCCTCTGAGTCCTCTTCCCCAAATTTTAAACAATGGCCTAAATTAATAAGGCGACTAATAATAAGTATACCTAAATAAGTAGTAAATAGTTACTATTTTCCTGAGTAATCAAGTATAAATTAAAAGGACTAATATTAAATTTAAGGTCATTTTAACTTGTTTAACAAAGGATATTCACAATTTTTTTAAAAATTAAACCTATATTTTATTTATATTTTCACCTTTTTTGGGGGACTTTGATGGACTGTAACACAAAAACAGGACTATTTCTGAACTCTGTCAGATTTACTTGCAATTTTTTTTTAACTCTTAAACATGACTCAAAAAGTGGCTGAATTTGAAAGTAGTTTTACAGCTCCTTCTTTGGTTTAGTGCACAATGTTGCCAGCAAAAATATTTATCGCCCTTTAATATGTCGCCAAATTTTGCATTTTATCACTGGCCCAGTGGCTAGAATTTTACTCTATTATGGTAAGATAATTGAGAATACGTATTTCACCATCAACCTTTTAGTTAAAATAACAAATAAAAGAATTTCTTGTATCACCCACCAACTTATCTACCATAAGACAACCTGGTACACTAACCTAGGAAGTTTTTAATGCTTAGTCAAGATGGGCGACTTTTTTAAAGTGCCAAATCAAAATGCAGAATAAAGTTTAATTTTTCTTTTTCAGGATGGAACGGATGTGGAAGGCAGTTTATTCTTGTATCGTAGGTAAGATGGTAACAGCTATGATATAATGGCCAGTATGTTCATTGGCGACTTTTGGAGAGATTGCATATTTAACCCTTCACTGGACTGTGTGCCAAATGTGGCACAATGTACATTTAGACATATAAAGCAATAGTTTTACTTTTCTTGCAATATTTACTACTATTTAGAAATATGAAAACATTTCTACAAGTAAGGAATTAATTGAAAATTCTATCAATATAACATACCCCCGAAAAATAGGTTCCTATTTTATATGGATTGAGGGATTTTTTTTAAAAAAACAAAAATGATTAGTATATCTGTGTAATCCCCTTAAACAAGTGTATCCTTTAAAAAAAAAGTCAGTATCTAGTTTTTAAGAAATATATTTTTGGACATTTTTAGTTTAATGCTCTTCAGATAAATCAGTGATTTGGGCAGCAAAGAATAAAGAAATATTTTTAAAAAATAATTTTCGAAGTAATCTGGCCAATTGAAGATATAATTAAACCATAGGTTTTATGCTGAAAACAAAATCGTGCAGTGAAGGGTTAACGTAGGGTTGCTATACCTATCAAGTTGTATGAAATATAAAGTGGAATGTTTACCACATTTACGAATTTCTTTGCTTGGCGACAGAACACAAATTGCCAAAACGAGGCCAACCATTATATCATAGTTGTACCAGTAAGAAATTTTAGTGTTGCATAAATTGCAACTTTTTTTTTTTTAGTTTATTCCCATTTTGTCAAATCATGTCGGCTTTCTCTAACAAGCTTTATTCGTATAACTACCTATACCTTTCTCAAGTCTTGTAATTGGGTGAAAACCTGTTAGGCTGTGTGTCATAGCCAGTCGCTTTGTGAAAACTGATGTATGGTTGCTATACCTACCAAGTTATATCGAATCATAAGAATAATTTTTTCTGTGCAGTCACATTTGGGAATAAATATTTTTTTCTGGCAACCAGAGTTGATACAATTACGATAAAGGTATTGTATGTTTTTCTTTATTTACGATTTCAGGGTTTTTTCATCCATTTTCTAGCTAAGTCAACTTTTTTAATCGGCTCTTACCTTTAAATCAGGGTTGTTAAAAAAGTCGCCAAAATAACGACTTTTGGCGAGATTTTAGAAAAATTTGCAAAGGGTGGCTGTACAGTAAATTTTTACTGTGTCATAATAATGCATAAAAAAATAATTGTGTTAATGGAGCCAGTCTCTTTGGGAAAGCTGATGTAGGGTTGCTATACCTACCAAGTTATATCGAATTGAATTATCGGGTTATATTGAATTAACCCTGTTTATGTGAAAATAGTGTTTTTTTTCCGCTTGGAAAGGCAATGGAAATCGTCAAATCAATTATGGCCTTCATAGTTAGTGTAAGAATTTGCTAAGTGGCATTTTTGAAAAAAACTGAGATTTTTTGTGTCACTGAACATGTTATTTCCTCCTTTAAAGATAAAAAGTTTCCCTCTGTTTATAAACTTTAAGTTTTGTAGATTTTTTACTTTTTGGAAGTGCCGTTTTTAACTTATCTAAGTGCTAACGAAAATGTTTAAAGCTCATTTTCACCATTTTGTCACTTAGCACTTTCTTCCACCAAGCTCTTCAATTATGTTTGGCTTTTTTCCAGGGATTGGAAAGTTACTTTTAAAAAGAAACACTGTTACAGTTACAGTTACTTAATTAAAAAAGTAACTCTGTTACAGTTACAGTTACTTAATATGAAAAGTAACGCGTTACAGTTACTTTTAAAAAAAGTAACGAATCACAGTTACTTTTTGAAATTTCAAGTTATAAGTTGTTTATAATTAATTTTAATCATTTGTCCTGATAATCAGAAGACAACGAGTCCATCTGTAAACGAGGGGTATCTCAAGAATGAACGTGAAATCTCTGTCTCCCCCTCCCCACCCCTCTTCGAGGAGAAGGACTTTGTTGTTGGTCATGGTCATTGTTGGAGAACCCATTCAGGCAAAACACAAAGGGGTTTGGACTGAGGGATCCAACCTGCTTGGCAGTTAGCGTGATTTATTAGAAAACCTTTCTTTTCCGTAGATGCCTGTAATTGTGCGGGGCTTATAATGTGATACTTAGAAAGGTAAACAGACAAGGAAGAACATTCGTACTGTAATAATTCTGTCTGAAAGCCACCGTCACGCCTTTATCAGCCAAAGTGGACAATTATATTATATGCTTTACTTTTTCCCTCCCAAGAAAAGCTCATACTGTGGGAATGTTTCCTTCTCTTAGGAGTGGAATTTCAAAATTGGCATCAGACAGCCTTCGTAAAGTAACGGAAAAGTAACGACATTTTTCGTTACTTCGTTACCGCTAAAAGTAACTAAGTTACAGTTACAGTTACTTTCTGAAAAATGTAACGGCGTTACCCCAAAAAAGTAACTGTTACAAGTAACGCGTTACTCCAATCCCTGCTTTTTTCCAATGCCTGTGTTATTTATTAAAAAATAATCTTTCGCAGATTAGTTCTTTTTACTTGTAACCTCATTTTGTGCTTGGAGAAATTTATTTTTCTTAATTGTTTATTGGAAAAATGGAAATACCTGGCTCTTCTCTGAATAAACTTAATTGAATATTATGCAAAATGTGTTGTTCATAAAATTTATATATCATTAAATTTATAATCTGGTGAAAAAAAATACTTAGTGTTAAAATCCGCGTAAAACTAATTAGCGATAAAATAATGGTTTTATACTAAATAAAAAGTAATTTTTCTCATCAGTACATTTTTAATAGCATATTTTTATTATTACTTGAGCATTTTAATTTTATGTAGATCCATATTCCCGTGCCATGGGTTCATCATAGTCAATCGAATGAACACCACAAACTTTGTTGAATCAATAACAAGTGATATGCAGTTCCAGTTGCAAGAGCCTTACCTGTTGTACAAGAATAACAGAGGTAATCAGGGTATTATGATTTTACCTGACCCGAAAATAACCAGGTGGTTAAAAAAAAAATGTGCAATTGAACTTAAAATTCTCTTTACTGAAAATTAAAACAGTTAAAACTTTTTATACAAACAAAAATAAAATAAAAAATCATAATTTTTTGTTAGTATTTTATTAATATGCTTTTACATTTTTGTACCATCAACTTTGCAAATACATTTACGTATTTAAATGTATACTTATTAAATAGCAATTAAATTTAATTACTACATTTTTAAAATTCGAATTTAAATTTCTATAGTTGCAATATTCTGGGTTATATAATTTTACACATACGCAAACAAACAATACTTGGTTCTAGACAATACATTTATAAATTTAAATTTACACTTATATTACAATTATATGTAATTATCAATTTTTATATTATGAAAAAAAAATGGGTTGGGTTTGTCATAATTGTCATGAAAAAAACGGGTTTTTAAACAACTCTGGAGGTAAGCTTATCGATTCGACTCAACACTTATCAACCGCTCATTCATTCAACCCAAACTTCAAACAGGGTTCGAAATTCATGTAAAAAATTAAATTTAATTAATACATTTTTAAAATTCGAATTTAAATTTCTATAGTTGCAATATTGTGGGTCATATAATTTTACACATACGCAAACAAACAATACTTGGTTCTAGACAATACATTTATAAATTTAAATTTACACTTATATTACAATTATATGTAATTATCAATTTTTATATTATGAAAAAAAAAATCCAAATGGGTTGGGTGTGTCGTGAAAAAACGGGTTTTTAACAACTCTGGAGGTAAGCTTATCGATTCGACTCAACACTTATCAACCGCTCATTCATTCAACCCAAACTTCAAACAGGGTTCGAAATTCATGGTCACTAGTCGCGAAATGCGATAAAAAATTTCGATTTTGCAACAACAAAATAAATTTAGTCGCAGTTATCGGATTATAGATTTTCAAGAAATCGTCAATACTAACTTTTTTATATCGAGGTTTCCAACAATCTTGCCAGAAATAATTACCTTAAAATTAGTGATCTTTACCAATCCTAAATTTTTCAAACCATTGCTGTGATCATATAATCGCAAAACTTCAACAGTCCTAAAATCTTACTACTTCGATCTACAAATTGAGAAACTTCAGGAACCTTCGTAAAATAACCACATTTTAAAATCGTCCAGTTGGGCATATAGACTTCAAAAAATGGGGGAGAAATTTTCCAATTTTTTTTTCTCTCCATAATTAAATAAAAATGTTCCTAGATAATGTGTGTGCATTTGCTATTAGTTGTTTAAGTTAGTCACAGAGATTGCTCCTAAATTTCTTTATCCAATTTCAAACAACGCAATTTAATTTTTCTACTTTTATTTCAACTTCATGAAGTCGGACCTGGTTTTTCGCATATTCTATTTTCGGGCTGTCATAAATAGAACTTCATCCTCATGTTTGGCGTAAATTTATAATTGCTTATCAAATTTTTTTGGTGATATCAGAAACTTATTATTAGTATTGAAATTCTTTTTTTTTTAATAATTAGGTTGTGAATAGCTGCCGTAAATTGAAATATTTGCATGTGTGGAATTTTACATTTATAAAATAAAAAAACATAATTTGAACCACAAACACAGTCATAGTTTTAGCTAAAGTGCATTTATTATAACTTCATTCACTCTAATATACTTTTTATTGCAAAAAAATTGATTGACTTTAGATCGACCCAAATCAATCTTTAAAAGCGATACCTGGATATTTTTGCATTTGGCATGCTTTAACCTGGAAAAGATGAGGAAATTTGAAATTCTTTTTGAGTAGACAGCCTAATAATGCCATTGTATGCACCATAGCGTGGCGACAGCTTGCTTGGCTGCCAAAAATATCGCCAAGCAGTTCCTCAAAAACCTGTTTTGCAGTGGTTTGTAACTATCGTGAAAGTGATAATTGGCTTTATTTGGCAAAGAAGATTTTGGCCAACCTTTCATTGGCATAGTATTCCTTCCTCCACACGTGTTCCGTTAAATGTGTTTTATTTATTTTGTAGGTGAGATTATTGGTTCCTGGTTTTATGAACGCAAAGATCTGCAGAGGATATCCAAGAAGATACAAAAGTAGGATATAGTTTAAGCAAGTGGGTTTGTCCTAGATACTACTACTAACAACATTTTTCAACATATGAAAATGATTGTAGCATTCATTTTGGCTAACGTACAGTTGAAAGCCAAAAATCAAACTATTTTCTTGTAATTAATATATGAAATTTATAATTTAATAGTATGTATTTTACTATTTTGTATATATATCGTAAGATTAATTTCAATATATTATATTTTTAACCTTAGAAATGTGTATTCAATTATAAAAATGAACTTGAATATGTATTTATTTCTCATGTATTTAAAACTTTTATTTAGTGAATAGTAGTGTATATTTAATGTTAAAAAAATTAACTTAAATGTGACTAAAATTTGATTTATTAATTTTTTTTATATAAAAAAAATTTAAAAAAATAGCATTTCGATGCAATTTGAAAATAATTGCATTTCATATTGTTTGTAAAATCAGTAATAAATTGAAAACTAATTTCTTATATTAAAAATTTCTTTAAAAATATATTCCTTTAATTATTTTTTTTTATCTCTAGTCAAACCTTGATTATCCAATATAATTGGGACTGAAGGTAGATCAGATAATAGAAAATTTTCATTAAATCGTAAAAAGTATAGTACAAAACATAGGTGTGCCGAAAGTCCACAGACCTCAAATCTGCCAGTGTCCGAAATCCGCTCTGGTTTTGCTGCTGTAAACATTGCATTTTTGTGTTATCTCTGCAACTGAGCGCTAAAGCATTCTTTTTAATTTCTGAGGGAAGTTCTTGCAAAAGTTCTTATTTTTTTTGTTTTATAGTAGGAGGAGGTTCACTTGGAGTCACCATACAATAAATGAAAAAAAAAAACAAATAACAACAAACACGCTGTTTATACTACTTCGTCAGGGGGACAGAGCATGAACAGAGGGTGTTTTTCTGTTTATGGTAAATCATAAGGGCAAATACCACAACTGTCCCCAACTTGAAGTCTCTCTATTTTAAAAGAGTTTCCTTAAAATTTAAGCTTGCCAGAAGTTCTCTTACTTATTTAGTTGCCGAAGTTTTGCTACCTAAAAATCATCCCAGTTTCCTAATTTCATAAACACTGACATTTCCCAATTTCCAAAACAGTGCGGAATTCCAATTACGGATTCGTCGGATACACACGATTTTTTTAATCGTGGAAGTTAGCAGATTTCAGCATCGCCGGAGATTACTCGCCTTAGAATCGCCATAGGTTTCTGAGACTGGTTTCTTTTGTGATCAACCGAGAATGACTGTGTTTAAGATTTTTTTATGTTGACTTAGGAATGGTCGGTTAACAGAGAGTTCTGGATAAAAGAGAGACTATTGGATAATCAAAGTCCTATTGTAGTTACAAATCACACTTTGAAATCTTAAATTTAAATACAATGTCAGCTAAAAATTGGAATTCTGTATTATTACTTAATTAATAGTTATTAACAAATAGTGTGTGTTGCAGGATTGTGTTAAAGCAGTGTGAAATGCCAAGGCGCCAAAGGTGTGCCTCAGCGAGCGAGTCTGTGGGCAAAGATGGCGGGCAGGACATCATGGCCTTGCTTTCACAGGCACATGTGGAGTACATAGTGAGGATTGTTTAACCTTTCACTCCCAAAGATTCCATTTGGAATCATCAGCTTGCGATTTTTTTCTCACAAAGTTAAGCTCACAATCATTAGATGGAAAGAATCATGTCTTTTGAAAAATTAAATAACGTTTATTTTAATTAAATGAAAATATAAAATGCATGGTAAAACAAAATTCAATCTAAAACAGTTATATTAAAAAAAATTGATCCTAAATTCTTCATGCTTGAATTTTTAGTTTAGATTAGAGGTAAATGCACACTTATTTCAAGTAATTTTTTATTAAATTCCCCATAATTTTTTTTCTGAAGTTATATTTCGTCACCTGACTGTGGTTCTAAAATACGACGCCCGTCGCCAATAGCCCTCGTGTAGCTCTAGTGCAACGATAATTCAAACTAAACTAAACTAAACTGAAGTTATATTTTCTTTTTTTATCTTTAGATGGAAAAATCATGTGTTTCGCAGTATTAAATAAGGTTTGCTTTAGTTAAATGAAAATTTGAAAAACATGGTAAAATAAAAATCCATTCTAAAACAGTTTTATTAGAAAACTTCACCCTAAATTCTTCATTCTTGCATTTTTAAGTGTTTTAAATTGTAGTTTTCTCTAAATTTTAGTTTAAAAATTTAAGATTTCCCCCCTGCTTTTTATCGTTTCATTTGGTATGCATAATGACTCTATTTCACAAGATTTTTTAGATTTTTAGAATAAAAAATAAAATGTTTTGACTGAAAGGGTTAATAGGAATATGCTATTGTAATCATGAGATTAAGAAAAGGATGAAGATGCTGTCGCGAAAATCTAATACAGAAACCGGTTTGCCAAGTGAAGCCATCAATCGCTTTGTAGTAAGCCAAACAAACACTCTTGGATATTTATTTGGCCACGATTCTACAGTGGAGTTTGTAAATATTGTGATTTGGTACTAAATCCTTAAAAAATAAGGCTAAAATCAAATTGTATTTATTCAAGTATTTATTTCCCATTAGTCTTAGAAAGTGCTTAATTATTATTCCAAATTAAGCTGATTCATAATTGTAAAAAATTGTTTCATTGGAGAGTTTGTTAAAAGTGTGATTTGTATTAAATCCTCTTGGTGACTTTCTGACTGTCTTATAAAAACCATCATTCCAATGTATTTTTCTTACCTTTGAAGGGAAGTTCTACCATTTTTTTGTAAATTGAGACCTCTTGCTACAGCCAACCACTGAGCAAACGGTCATTTTTGATTTTTAATCAAACGAATGATTTAATGAACTAAGGTTAAACGACAATGTTTTTTTAGGCTTATTAATGTTGTTTGGTTATTTTCTGACAGCTGTACTTTATTAAACGCAAAGCATCTTCACCTTCTTACACTCTATGTATAGGTGTAGAGAATGTAGTTGTAGTGATTTTCTTTTTTTTATTCTGAAATCCATGCTATCTCTCATTATATAGTATAAAGGCAAAAAACAGTCCTTATTTCTCTCAGAATCATCAAGATTCCTTAAAAGTCATTAATTTTCTTTTGGCAAAATGACTATGAGCCTTTATACGGTAATAAAGGTTGATCTGTTCAAAGGTTTTGTCTATAGTTTGAAATCCATGCTATCTCTTTCATTATATAGTATAAAAGCAAAAAACAGTCCTTATTTCTCTCAGAATCATCAAGATTCCTTAAAAGTCATTAATTTTCTTTTGGCAAAATGACTATGAGCCTTTATACGGTAATAAAGGTTGCTCTGTTCAAAGTTTTTGTCCTTCCTTCCTGAGGAAACTAATTTTTTGAACTCTGGGTTTTTAAAATAAATATAATATTCTTCAGTCTTTCAATCATCTTGACTGATAAATATATTTCTCGTTCTATAACAGAAAAATAGAATTCCCTTGAAATCCCCTCCTGAGGATATTGACCCATTGAACACTCACTGCACCAAAGTCCTTCAAACAATTATTTTAGTTATAATCCAAAAAAAAAAAAAACCATTTAATTTTAATCACACATTTACATGTGTTTTTATTATAATTCTATGTCAAACAAGTTTGAAATCCACGCTATCTCTTGCATTATATACCATAAAGGCAAAAAACCATTCCTTTTTTTCTAAGAATTATAAAGATTCTCAAAGAAAAAAAATCACTAGTTATTTAATTTTCTTTGGGAAAAACATCTATTAGCCTTGCAATAAAAACTGAATCAAATAAATTATATTCTATGTCTTAATAAATGTTTTAGAATATGTCTTCTAGGTCTTAGAACTAATTTATATATATGTATAAAAAAACCATGTCTAATAAATTATTTTTCGTTCCATAGCAGAAAAATACAACTCCCTTGAAATCCACTCCCGAGGATATCAACTCACTGAACACTCTCTGCGCCAAAGACCTGCAAAACAAAAGTGCAATGAGCTTGGAAAAGTCCCTGCAAAGGTCTATGTCACATGACCCTGTGTCCCCTCGCAGGAGATTTCTTTCTGCAGGATCTTTTGAGGGGCCTCAAGAAGAGGCATTCCTTGGGAAGAAGAATGGTAAAAAAAATTCATTAAATTAAAAAATCTTAAAGATTCATTAGTTTTAAGTGCTCGTTTGCAAATTTACTTCATAGGTTTAATTTAGTCCAATGGTATCAAATTCTGAAGGTTAATGTTCATTGTACTTTATGTACTTAATGCTAAAGAATTCATTTTTTTTCCACAGGTCAAATGCCTTATAACTGAATGGGTAGAAATTTTGAAAAAAAAATTTAGACTTGAATATAAATAACTATATTATTAGTTTGGATTTAGTCTAATGGACTCAAATCCTTAATTTTGAAATAAAATGCTGAAGAATTTATTTTTCTTTCCCGGAGTCTGATAAAAAAAATCTAATGGGTAGAAATTTTGATGCTTTGAAAGTACCACAGAAATAACATTCTCAAATGCTTAGTTCAGTGACCTCTTATTCTGCATTGGTCTGCGTCGTATAACCCTGTGTCCCCTCACAGGAGGTTTCTTTCCACAGTATCTTTTGAGGGGCAACACGAAGAGGCATTTCTTGGGAAGAAGAATGGTGAACAGGGTTTTTTAATTTCCTTAGTTTTAAAGACCTTAAAAGTGATTGTTTGCAAATTTAGTTCATAGCTTTGATTTAGTCTAAAGGGCACAAATCATAAGATTTGATGTATAATGCCAAATAATTTATTTTTCCTTCATTGAAGGCCTTAATTACAAATGTGAGTGGGTCTCGAAACAAAAGTACCTCTGTGTTAATCCAATGGGGGAAAAATATATTTTCTAAGCCACACTACTCTGGCTGTATTGAATATTTTTACAAACGGTTTTTTATTTGATAAATGTAGCTGACTTACAGGTGTCTATAATCCCGCTTTTTGAAATGGGTTCGAATATTTTCTTTAATTTTACACAAAATATTCTAACCAATTTCAAAAAGCGGAATTATAGACACCTGTAAGCCTGTTACATTTATGACAAAAAAAAACGTAAAAATATTTAATACAGCCAGAGAAATGTGGCTTAGAAAATTATTTCCCCCCGTTGAAATACAATGCTATGTCACGTATGTGGTGTCCCCTGGCAGAAGTTTTTACTGGTGTTGTTTTTGAGAACATTGCTCTATTGAGCTGTTATGGGCTTTTGTAGTGATCTTCACATTTTCACAAAATATGTTACCAAGTTCACCAGAATCTCAACAAAGTTGCGTCAACTAAGCAAGATGTGTTTTTTCCCATCCTACTTAAGATTTTTACTTGAAACAACATAATTTTACTATTGGGTTGTTTCAGATGATGTAATCCTCCTCACAGGGTGGTAACAGAACCTGGAAATCAGGGAATTCTCAGGGAACTTTTTAATCCTGGGAATATCAGGGAATTCTAAGGGAATTTTTCAAATTTCGCAACATATCAGGGAATTTTTTTCCATTTTGGATTACTTACACAGCAGGCTTAGGTTGTACTTGTGATCACTCCTAACGGACACTTGATCAAAAGAAAATATTCTGGTTGATCCGATTTGCCTGAAGGACCAATCTTGAAGGAAGGATAACTATCTCTCACGAATCATGTTATAACATGATTCTCTGATCACGTGGTTCCTCTAAACTTATACAGATTTTCGGAAAAGTTAGGTAGGTTAACCCAAAATCCGGAAAATCTTAAGTCCCACGATGTCTGGATTAAATTTTCTGTACTGCATTGAATTGTGTGTATTGTATATTTTCTAGGTAATTGGTAAAATCAGGGAAATCATGGAAATATCATTGAACTTTTTTTTTCTAGGATTTTGTTACCACCCTGCTCCTGTTTTCATTTTTCTTACTTCCTGTGAATTCATTGGTTGTTTTGATTTCACTCTCAAAATGAGCGTTTTTTCTGCTCTTTTTTTATTTTAGAAGGTTTTTTTACATGCAACTTTTTTTAATCCTTCTTAAATTTTATAGGTTTTAATTCGATTTCAAGTATACAAAGCATTGCCATAATGTTCTTGGAAAATTAATTATTTTGTATTGAATTAGCTGTTATTGATAATTGATTTCACTTTGTGATATTATACCCTGTTTTCAGGAAAATATGCCATATATTGCTTGGAGGCTCCAACCCCAGCAACAAAATACAAGGTTGTCCAGAAATAAGTTGCCCAACTCAGAGGCCTGTGCAGGATGCTGTATTGGTCAGAATGTGATAAAATTTGAGATAAAGACATTTCAGATCATGCGCTCGCGATTTATTACAACAAAAAAATAGTTCACAAATTTGCCGATAGGTGGCGCTGTAGATTCAAAAACGCATTCTACAGTAATTCTACATGAGATCCGTGGTTCTCCACAATTTTTCCCATTCTCATAGCTTTGTGTCTGATCTCACTCCATGTGATTTATGGTTGTGTGGATACTTAAAGGATAAGGTCTACCGAGAACGTCCTGCAACCGTGGCGGATCTGAAAGCCTCAATTGTTTCGGCAGGTTCAAGGAATTTCTGCAGATTTACTGCGTTCCGCTGTGGAACACACAACAATAAGAATGGAAAGTGTTATGGAGAACCAGGGATCTCATGTAGAATTACTGTAGAATGCGTTTTTGAATCTGCAGCACCACCTATCGGCAAATTTTTGAACTATTTTTTTTTTAATAAATTGAGAGCGCATGATCTGAAATGTTTGTATCTCAAATTTTATCACATTCTGACAAATACAGCATCCTGCACAGGCCTCTGAGTTCGGCAACTTATTTCTGGACAACCCTGTATTATTAATTTTATGCTCAGCTTTCTTTCTTCCAACTTTGTTGTTCTAAATTATGACGCCCGTCCCCATTAGTCCTTGTGTAGCTCTAGTGCGACGATAATTGAAACTAACTTACCTTTCTTCCAACTTAAAATCTATTGTGTACTTGAGATCACGAAATCTACTTTTATAGAATTTTTTTTTAAAAAATATTTCTTATTAAATGACCCTATAGGTATACCTTGTTTGATATTATTATTGTGCATGTTTACAATACATGTTTTCTGTTTTATATCATAATAATATATTTCTAATAAATTAATTGATATAATAATTGATTTAATTTTTTTTTTGCATTAGAAAAATCCTTAATTGATTTACATGTTATCATGTTTTTAGGAGCTTGTATATTTTAATAAGTGTGTGAATTTTTTAATTTTGCACTTAGTTCATAACATACATTTTATGTCTACTTTCTTCTTTTAAAATTTATAAAAAAAATTGTGTACTGAATCATAGGACTTTTTTTTCTGAAGAAAAGAATTACTTAATTTATTATTTAACTATACATTAATAATTTTCTCTTAGTATTCTCTATTATCAAATAATAATACAAGTGTAACATCTATGTAATCTTTTCACGTTGTAGTCAATTCAATTTTATTGATAAGATTTTTATGTAAATAACAAGTAGGTTTGTAACAGAATCTGTCACTTAACCCACTTCTACATAACAGTTGTGTTTAACAGGTAAAAAGGCAACAAACACAGCTTTGATATTCTATATTATACATTTACATGCTAAATTTGGCTAGTTTCATTTATTTTAATTACGAAAATTCAATAATTATTACTTATCGTTTGTAAAAATTAATTTATATTTCAAAGAATAAATATGTAATATTCCTTGCTTTTAAATAGAATTGAAACATTTCATATCAACGTACTAAGAATCTTGTAGTGAAATGATGTGACAAAAATAAATTTATTTTAATTTCTTGTCTAAAAGAATTAAAGTTTCTCGAACGATTATTGCGAATGGCAATGGTGATTAAATTCTAATAAAAATGGCTTCCTATGCTTTTTAAATGAGAATTAAATTTTGCAGTTTTTTAAATAATTGAAGTACTTCAAATTCGAATTCTTTTCTGAAATGTTCAATGTATTCTAATTTCGATGCACTGAATTTTTTGACGTTTCACACTTGTCCGTAGCATTTGTAGTTTGGGCTATGAAAGTGGGTGACGGACAGACAGACGGACTGAATGATTATAATACCTTCCACTTTTTACGTTATAAACATAGAGTGGAAGCTAATAAGTGATTTCATTTTGTTATACTGTAATATTAGACAAGAAATATGTGATTTCTTGGGTGTAAATTTGGTGATAAAGCCCTTAATATTATAATTAAGTTAAATTTGGTTACAACAAGAATAACTTGTTTATAAGCCATTAATAATTGGTTCCTTATTGCCTGTATACCTTAATGTTATGATATCTTGTTTACCACAATTTTTTTTTAATTAACTCCTTGTTTTTTAACGCCGAAAATATGATTATATGATATGCAAAATGCCTTCTTAAAGACTTTTTTAAAATTCATTTTAACTATTTAAATTTTATTTTTTTTTCGCCACATGATACAAAAAGTCACCATATTTGAAGTATATTCTAGCCTAAAAGTAATGGACCTGAGAAGGAGAAAATTAATTTCTGCTAATAGCACATTGGGTTAAAATGTACTCAATAGATGTCATTTTATAGCTTTACTTAATAATATGAGTATATGATGTGTCTTTTACATGATTTACTGCATTGAATACTCAACCTTGTTTATAACATTACTCGTTTATAATCTCATAAACATCACACTCCCTTGAATGATGCTGTAATTGATTTCTATTAAATTTACTTATGTGGAAAATAATTAAATTCATTTTGTTACATTGGAATTTTTTTGGAATTTTTTTAAAATGTTGTTCAAATCAAAATTATTTTTTTTTGACACTTTAATTTTCAGCAGTATAAATACAACCTTAATGAAAAAAAAATTTTAATAATAACTTTGTTGACAAAATTTTATTGCTTAAAAATTAATATAAATGTACATATTTCAATTGTAACTCCTTAAGTTACATTTTAATTGATAATTGATTGATTTAATTTTAGTTATTTGCTGTTGCCTATTTTAAAGCTATCTGTGCAATTAATAACAATATCTATTACTGTAAAAAAAATAATTGGAACATAAAATGCACTTTATGATTAATTAATTTTTGTTTTTCCTCTTTTCTATGTATAATAACTAAATTACACTGACCAACAACGAAATTTTGTTAAATATGATATACCATTTTAATCTTGAATGTTTTGGAATTGAACATTGCATTCATAAAACCCCAACTACTATCTATTTTTACTTAAACAAACAATGAAAAGTAAGCAACAGTATCTTAAATGGGACTTACATTTACCGTCGGGGCATAATGACTTGGCACAAGTAACTTAAGTTACATTTTGTGAATAATTTACTTTGCCTTTGTAGACTTAAATGTTCTAAATCTTCAATTCAATCATAAAGTTCCATTTTACTCCCCATTTTCTCCAAATGAACAATGAAAAGTAGAACAGCAGTCTTATAATAGTTATTTATGCAACAAATGTGAAAAGTAACACTTTTTAAAACTAGTGGATTTTATTTCACGAGCGAGGTACGAGCGAGTGAAATAATGACACGTGTTTTAAAAAGTTTACTTTTCACACGTGTTTCATACACTATTTTTTATAATTACGTGAAAAAAATCAAATCTCATTGGTTCAAAAATAATTCACGTGCTAATTTTTTACGTAAAGAAGATCAGCATCGATAAATCTCTGGAACTACAAAAGACAAACTTATTTGTTTAGTTTAAAGCCAAACATTTGAACATGGATACTGATTCAAAAATAAAAAAATAATAAAATTCATGTGCATAATATTTATAAATAAAGCAGATAAATAAATTTCAGGATTTTATGAATATTATGAAATAGAAATTTTACTTGAAATGTTGGCATCTTATGAAAAGAGTGAAAAAAAGTATTTTTTTCATTGTTTCTAAAAATTATAGCTTTTCGCACGCGTCTGATATTAAAATTATAGTGTAAAAATCAGATTTTTTTCACGCAATTACAAAAATGATATTTATAAGTACCTCTTTCAGTGACATGCAATGTTGGTTTTTCAGGAAAAGAGGCCAAACTGTGCTTGGGAGCTCCAACCAGACTTTCCTCTCTCTTCAGCCAACACGAGATTGGATCTCCTGTGTCGGACGTAGAATTTCTGCAAGAGTCTCCTCCTCAGGTAAAGAGAGCACAGTCAGTAAGACTGTCATGTCCTAATCAGGGCCTACTTAAATTACAAGACCAGAGAAGCTCTCCCAAACATAAGAGTAAAAGGAAAGTTTGACGTCACTGTTCCAAGTGCTGAAGATGAAGAAACCAGTTTAAATTAGGATTTCTGATATAAGTTTCTGGAGATATAAGGTCTTTGAGACAAAAAAAAATATGAAGTTTTGGAGGGTTTTTTAGGAGGAGTAGGAACCCTGGCCTTAAACTACATAATAGTGCGTGAACAAAACTTTTATTCAAAATTACAAAACAAAACTTACTACACACAAATGCCTATTTCACATAAGTTCCAATTTTTTTTATTTCAAGATAATCAAGATTTACCAACTGATGTGAATAGATGAAAACAAATGTAGACAAAGGGGGCGACCGCCCCCCCCCGAGACCCGAGATTTTTTAATGCGTAATATATCGAGCTACATATCACGAAATATCACCAGGGGAGGAGAGTGGTTAAAAAATTGTCACGTTATTAAAAGACGCCCCCCCCCCCCCCCCCATCAAAAAATTAAGACCCCCCTCTCCCCCCACCCCCCTTAATAAAAATTCCAACCAATGTCAGTGGGAAATGTGCCCTTTTCTTCCTCATTGTCTGCTGGAATTCGGTCCTCCGAAAGGGAGAATTTATTAAACAGACACAGGGAATTGGGAAGTATTTACTTCTACTCGGCGGGCGTTGATGTTTTGAATGTTCTTGGAAAAAGTTTTCCCTCTATTTCAGTACTTCGGATTGGGGGGGGGGGGGGTTCTAGGGAGGGGGGTGGCGTTATTCGTGCGATAAAATTGGATTAAGCACTGCCAACAAAATTGTGTAACAATACCATGATTTTTTTTTATAACATTACAACAATTCTGAAATATATCAAATGGTCCCAACGAAAACCCTATCGTCAATGTATTTTATTCTTGACCCCTTGATGGAAATCCTTTTCACTTAATAATTTGTCCGACTCTTCGAAATAAAGGTGATTTTAAAAAGTAATAATAATATAATATACTTCAGACGCTTAAACTGGGTTAAAGAACATATTGATACTTTTTAAAGAACGGGAAAATAGTTTAGTCCATGCATGACCATGTCCAATTATTCCTTTCTTATATTCAAAAGAGGGTTAAAACAAAGATTGTTAAGTCTTCTAAATCTTTTATTATGGGAAGGAAAATGGCAAAAGATGATATAAGAGCGGAAATTTGATGTAAGGATATATCCGCGTGACCCTTCATTCGATTTGTGTGCAAAAAATAGCAAATCCGAATATGCGATTAAAACTTCTAGTAAAAATGGATTTTTTTCTGAGAAGTCCATATGTATGTTTTCGAAGGTCCTAAATTTGAATATGAGGTTAGATACTTCGAAAAATGTGAGCTTGTATAATTCTAAGAAAAAAATTCCACATAATAATTTGGTTATGGTATTTTTTTCGTCAGATTTGTTTTAACTACGCATTTGGTGGTTTTACGCAAGTGGAAAACTTAAATTTCTTTTCAGAATCTCCAAAACCATATTCGTGTATACATTTTGAACACAATACATATTTTTTTTATACAACGGGCATTTTGAAATTGATGAATGAAAATTCTGCACTTATGAAATTGTTAAATTTCATTATTAGTAAAAAACACCGTAATTTGTAATACATAAAATAAGTCATTTAAACTTCAAAACTTAATTATTGAATATAATATTATTGTTCAATTTCATTATAACTTTTTAAAAAATGTCTATCATGTACTGTACAGAGATTACATATGTTGATTGTGGAGTTACCACACGGCCCTTATCCATGTATGATCTTAATACTATTTTTATGACTTAAAACTACTAATACTTTTGTAATACTGCTTTTTGTCTATGTAAAATACATAATTGAATAAGAAAAACGAGCTTAGTTACCTGAGCTATTATTTAAAATGAATTTATTTTGTTAACCGTTTTTTCTTGAATAAGTTTTGGATGTAGTATATTTTAAAGATATACAGTAAACTCCCGATAATCCGCGGGTGGATTATCCGAGGGCCCCTGTCCCCCTTTCCCCCCTGCAAAAATAATAATTTAACTAAACGCAGACAAATGAAATTTATTTGTTTCAAAACTTGTTCGAAGAATGTGTTCCAAGAACAACGAATCCCTTTATGAACACATTCGAAAACGATAAATACATTTTAAGAACGAAGAATGCATTATAAGAACAACGAATGCATTAAAAAATAAGAATGATCATAGAAAACTTGGTGTGTGCTAAAATGTGTTCGGCCAGGTGCACATCACGTGCAGATTTTTGTCAAAAAGCGTCACTTGTAAAAGAGACTGCTCGCAATTTTAATTGAACTGCTTTGCGTGATTTTGACAGTAACGAAATGAGTGAGAAACGAAAATAAGTTGTGATCAGGAGCCAGAAGACAATATATTGAAGAATAAAGTAAGTCATGAAAAAGCTCTTTCTAACATAAGCG
Source organism: Oedothorax gibbosus (assembly GCA_019343175.1). Taxonomy (NCBI): domain Eukaryota; kingdom Metazoa; phylum Arthropoda; class Arachnida; order Araneae; family Linyphiidae; genus Oedothorax; species Oedothorax gibbosus. The sequence goes on along the minus strand of JAFNEN010000456.1, from coordinate 55,196 downwards.
AATTGATCAAATTAAACAGTTTACTAAAGATTGCATATTTTAATATACCCATTCCATTGAGAACAAAAATCATCGGCCGGCGGCGAAAGTGTTCTATCAATCTTTAGTTGACAAAAATTCAATTTGTTCTAGGAAGTGTGAGAATGTCAATAATTTGTAAGCTTATGTATATTTAAAAAAAAGAATGCTTACATTTGAAATTTAGTTCTAAATTAAATAAATGTAAGGTTATTAGTCTAATTAGTAATTAATAACTTTTAACTAGTAATTAAATTTATTTAGTATTTAAATTCATCCACAACTAGTAATTAATGTAATTACGGGTAAATAGATACTGCTAGAATAATTAATAATATAAATTGATGAGGCGCCAAAGCTAATTTATGAGGGCGTCTAAAAATGAACAGTTTTAAGAAAATCCCCCCCCCCCTTCTGGTTTTGCTGACCGCCCCCTCCGACAAAATTGTATTAATCCGCCACTGACTAGGCTTTTGCCCCAATAACTTTCATGTCCTAATCAAGGCCTACTTAAATTATAAGGCCAGAGAAGCTCTCCCAAACATGAGCGTGGACGAAAACTTTGATGTCACTGTTCTGAATGCTGAAGATGAAGAAGCCAGTTTAAATTAGAATTTCTAATATAAATTTCAGGAGATATAAGGGCCTTTAGAAAAATAATATGAAGTTCAGGATGGTTTTTCAGGAGGAGTACGAACCCTGGTCTTAAACTGCACAATCTTATTATAATAAGATGCCAGTGTCCACCACCATATTTGATCTTATCACATGAAATTTTAGTTTAATACTTCCACTAGGAACCCTGAAAATGTTGTCTGCCGTGAACATGTGGTTCGGAACAGGTTCGGAGATCATTCGTCTTCATTTTTGGAACAACATCAATATTGAGGTTGTCCAGTCTAACACTTATTTCTTTTAAAGTTCAAATTTGGGCTTGGACTCTGACATCTTACAATATTGATTATATTGTATTAAGGCTCATGCAACAATACTCTCATTCTCTAAAGTATTACTAAAATATAGGGTCCTGCTGGTTCATTGACGATTTGTGACGATTGTAAGTTCAATTGTACCAAGTCTCTAATGAACAGGGTCGTACCCTATACCTTCGTTATGCTTTGGAGAATGTGAGTTTTGTAAGTAAACTATTGATTCATATCTTATATACATCTTTAATTATTGAATTTGTTTAGTCTAACAGTTCCAGGTCTAAAGATCAAATATGGGCTTGGACTCTGGCATCTTATAATATTGATTGTAATAAATAATGGGTCTAGTTGCAAAGTTTACATTCTCTAAAGTATAACTAAGATATAGGGTCCTGCTGGTTCATTGGCAACTTTTGATGTAAATGCAATTGGACAAAGTCGCTGATGAATAACTGGGCCCTATATCCTAGTTATTCTTTAGTGAATGTGAATTTTGTAACTAGGCTCTTTATATTTTACATCTTCATACACCTTTTAATATGGAGTTTGTTTAGTCTAATACTTCCAGGTTTTAAGTTTAAATATGGACTTGGGCATCTTATAATATTGATTATAATATATGAAGGGTTTAGTTTCAAAGTGGCTAGTACAGTGGCTTAGTGGTAGTGCTTCGCATTGCCACGTCACAGGTCCAGGGATCGAATCCCGGATTAGGGGAGGTTGACTCATCCCTTAAGTGGGTTGATAAAATGAGGACCAAGCATGCTTGGGAACTAAACACTGGGGTTTCCGCGTGAGGTTGACCACCTAACTGGGACACATGCTTAGCACCCCAGTTGGTCACGAAAGCTGAAATGGGCAGGCCTTGACCCTCTAACGGGCTGTTACTCTGAGGAGTTTAGTTTTTTTTTTCTAGTTTAAAAGCCCACATTAAGTCCAGATTAGGACTGAGATATAGGTCATGTTTGTTGATTGGCTACTTCTTTGACAAAAAATACAATTGGAAGAAGTCGCTGATGAACGGACCCTATATTTAGTTGCTTTTTGGAAAATGTGAGTTTTGTAACTGTAACTTTCATATCTTGTTATTTTGAATTTTCGTATTCCAAGACTTCAATCAAATATAACCTTGGGCACTGAATCTTATTATAACAAGATTGTGAGTTTATGGCCAGGAATCGTTGTCCTCCTGACTACTAAAATTACCCTCCAGGAATTTCATATTTTTGGTCTAAAGGTCTTTATAAAACTCCAGAAATTTATATTAGAAGTCATGATTTAAAGTTTTGTCTCCTAATAAATTATCTACTTATGATAGAAAAGATTGCTGCGGGTTTGTAGGATCTAATTTATTAAAAACTTTGAGATTTTGCATTCATTTTAGTTTATAACTGGTCGTTTAAAAAAGTTTTGAGATTTTACCTGTCTTACAGTTTCTTACTTTTTTAGTAGGTGCTGTAGGCAACTTATTTAATATTGAAGTTTTCACGGAACTACACTTTATTGGTCTTGGTTTTTTTTTGTGGTTTTGCTTTTTATTCCATACTGTACATATCGTCTCAATGTATTGATCTTTCAAGTTTTGAAATGTGCTGATTGTCAAAATTTTGCTATTTTTTTAAAAAAAATATTTTTATTGGTTTATTGATCCACAAGGTTTGTGAATTTGCTGGTCAAAAATCTAGATTACAAAATTGTTAAAGTTCTGAGATTATCAACATTTATTACTTTTTTCCAAAAAAGACTAATTTATAAAACTAGGGGGCACGCCCCTTCTCGCTATCGCTCGCCAACCCCCGGGAACTGCTTGCGCAGTTCCCTTGGGATCGCTTCGCGATCCAGGCTCGCTTCGCTCGCTCACCGTTCATTGAAATATTTTAGTCTAGCCATAAGGGTTAACCTAAAGGAGCATGTCCGGCAATTTTTTCGTCAAATAAGGTAACCCTGTCAAATTGGTATTATGGCAGCCATTGGCTACTAAAACAGCCACAGATCGTATTTTAAGAGAATAATTATCAAATAGTTCAGTTTTTTCTATGTATTTCGTTTACATTAGAGAATTTATTTTGCTATTTTCTTTATAACTTGATCCTGTCCATTTCTTTCATAGTTAAAAATTCTTAAATCGTATTAATATATTTAAAATATTATTAATCACTAATTATTTAAAGAACTCATTTCTTAAATTATAATTTTTGTACATTGCAACATACACTTGCAGCAAACTGTCGAGTTCTGATTTTCTTACATTAAAATATCGTTACAATCTACGATCGCAAATGCCACAATATTTTTAATAAGGAAATCTTTCATCTTCTCTCAGCAGACATTTTTAATTTTTAGCAGCATTTTAAAGTAATTATTTGTTGCCATTTCACAGACTTTGTAAACGCTCAGTTTGGTGTCATTTTGACGTGGCGACATTTTTCAATTGGCGCCAATCCGGACATGGTCCTTTAAGCTAACCGCCTTTAGTATCCTTTTAACATAAAATAATTATAAATTAATCCTTTTAAATTACTGGTTTTATTGCGAAAATATTTTGCTGCTTGAGTGCTTGACTAAGATCCATTTGTAAATAAATTGGAAACTGCGGTAGCCGTCAACGCTTAGAAAATATGTTTCAAAACTATTTGGGGTAGGTGACTAACTGGTGAGGTAGTTCAGTCGATCGAAATTATAATTCAAATTTTCAAACATAAAACGTCCCTAATATTATGCATGTTTTAAATTTAAACTTACCGATTCTATCTATATTTTGTGCATAATATTTATAGTTATTTTTCTCTTTTTCAAGCCATTCCTGAAGAAACACTTTTTTTTTGTTTTCAGTCGGTCATTTTGAAATTAGTAGTATTTTTGTTCATTTCGATTGTTGCCATTCCAGAGATAGAAATATAAGGAAATTTGGGTGCCGTATAAGAGTATTATATATAGAGATAATCAATCATTAGAATGACCGATTGTTCAATTATAACCTAATATTATAACCTAATATATTGGTATCATAGTTTAAAAATGTGTTGTTTATTGAATGCTTAAATTAATATTATACAGTTAGTGCATTTGTCTTTGTTGTCTTCTGAATTTGTTGATACTGTACTCCTAAAATGACTTCTTAAAAACTCCTGAATTTAGGATTCATACTCCTCCTGAAAATTTTGAAAAACTCCTGAATTTTTTTTTATCTAAAGGCCTTTATAACTCCTTAAATTAACTCTACAAATCCTGATTTAAAGTTATCTCCTGATTAATTATCTAATTATAATAGAAAAGAGTTTTCTAAGAAGTTGTAAAATTGAATTATTATTTTTTTTGTTGAGATTTTGCCTATCGGGAAGTTTTTTGTTTTTTTTAATTGTTGTTGTTTGCAACTTTTTTTATATTAAAGTTTGTTTCAACACTTTGCCAGTTTTTATTTTAATTGATCCACAAGGTTTATTTAGTTGCTGGTCAACAATCTAGATTTTTAGAAAGGCTTTTATTTCATCTTAAATATTTATTTTGAGAGTATACAATTAATACGTTTGTATTTGTTATCTCCTGAATTTGTGGTGCTGTACTCCTAAAATAACTCCTTAAAACTCTTGAATTTCACTATTAGAAATAGAGTATGAACCCTATACGACATTCAGTGCTACAATTGAATAACTCTTAGACAATGTCATCATATGATAACAAGATTCTATAGCTAACAAGCCATGTGTAACAAGTTAAAAATCTTTGTTCTTAAAACTGTTGTGGTGCAATGTCTTGCATATGCTACTGTATGGGTAAATGTCATAGGTTTGCAAAAGGAGGATTTTTCAAAAGAATCATCCAATTTTTCCATTGTAGTTTATAACCCGAAAAATGATATGACCGCCATTGTAGTGTAATGTTTGTACTGAATTTTTAAAAAGGTTTATCAATGGAATGGTCTAAGTATAAGTATATAACTAAGGTATAGGGTGTAAAATTGACAATAGTAAGTTCAATTGTACAAAGTCGCAGGTGAACGAGCCGTGCCCTTTATTTTAGTTATACTTTGGAGAATGTGAGTTTTTCAACTCATCCCTTCAATTGATAAATAGCTTAATTTTGGACATTTTGACCAATTTAATTATGGGAGGTGAATAAAGCTTTATGTTGAGGTTTAATAAAGTGACAATATAAATTAATTTATTTACTTTTTACTTTGTATTAAAAATACTAAATAGCTGTCAATATTCTCTTCCTTTGCTAATGTATATTCCTACTTGTAGCCACATTATCATTTCCCCCCTAAAAATTACATTGCTTTCTTTTATAGGATTACTCCAAATGCAAAACAGTTCCTAACAGTTTGAATTCTATAGGTAAGTTTAATTTGCTATTTTAAGGTTTTACATTATTAGTTGACAAGTTGTGTGTAATTTTATTAATTTTGTTTTACATTAAAATACTTATTTACTATCAAATTGTCCCCTAAAAACCCACTTCATTAAAACCTTTAGTAGTACCGTAGAAGCGGGTAACTTTGGTCCAAGTGTTGTAAAAAAATTTGTTTCTCAATTTCTCTTCATAAAATAATCCCATCTTGACTTGTTTTACATTTTTAGAAAGTAGGAAATATTGCCTTTCATTTCATGTAAAAATAATCTCTTTTTAATTTTGGCAATAACCACAAATAACGTTTGAATTCGTACCAGCATTTACTGACAAAAAACTATTACTTCCAACTTTTGTCTGGAACAGCTAAAATAATAATGAAAATAGCTAAAGAAAACTCTCTATGCTATTCTTTTAATTTTTGGGATGAATATTACACCATTTATTTTAATCTAAGTTGAAAAGTTTTTATGCTAAATTTAATTTTTGGCCACCGGGAAACTTTTGACGATGAATGAAGGTAACTTTGATCCAAAATGTAAGGATTTCTTTATGGAACTTTACACTTGTAAAAAATGTATGTTAAAGTGTATTCTGTTTAACTATTTTTTAAGAAGTATTACTCTTATAATTATATTGCTTTGAGATGTTTTTTTTTAATTATATAAAGATCAAGATAAAATGCAAAAAAAAATCACAACATTAAAAATCGCAAATATCGAAAAGTAAACCATTATTAAATTCCTAATTACGAATACGTTATTGTTTTCCTTTTATAATGAAATTGTTAGCTTTTTATTTAGATATTTGTTATTAAATATGGCTTCTAAAAATAAGTTGATTCCCCCTTATTAAAATTGAAATGTACATATTTTCTTTTAAGTGGCGATCAATAGTGTCAGTATTCATCGTGTAATGTCATTCTACAATGCACTGCAATGTAAATGTTAAGCTATAAACCATTTTTCTAACAACTTTGTTACTTATAATTTTGCCATTTTTATGTATTTATACATTTTAATATTACTATTTAATTCTGTAACTCAGCCCATAAAACTGGTAAAAGGTATGTTTCTTATGTATTTCATGCTTGGACCAAAGTTACCTTCCCGGATTCTAACCATGTCCAAATTTTTTTAAACAACCTCCATTTTTAAAAAAAACTATGAAATTTAACAAAAATGCTTACAAATTATTCCTAAAAGTTACTACCATACTTAAAATGCACGGTGATTTCAAAGTGTTTAAATAGTTTTTGTATCTTAATTTTTTCATCTCTTTACAAGAGAACTAACTCTTTACTGAGAATTTGGACCAAAGTTACTCGCTTTGACAGTACTTTTTTTTAAATTGGAGATCATTCTAATTTCACAAATAAAACGATAAAAATATTGTAGAAGTTTTACTTTATTGTTTTGTTATAGATATTGTTATATCTTATACTATTTTCTTACTAAAAAATATTAGCCTAATTTACATCATAAGTTTTTTGTCTTTTAAATTACCATTTCAAAAGTATCTTCACTACCTTTTCTTTTGATATTGGCTATAATATTTCTACTCTCAAAAATATAGTTTTCTGTCTAAGTATACTTATCAACTTGTTTTAATTTTTTGGCCTGTTTTACATCATTTTAATGCTAAGCTTTTTTTTTTAAACTTTGTTTTAAGTAAAAAGGAATCATTTAACTGTGCGTACAATTTGTGTAATTACAAATGTGGCTAACAATATCATCAATACATGCTGCAATTTTATAGATATGAACGTCAAATTAATATAGGGACCTTAGGTAATTGCACAAAACACTTGTGGCTTTGTTGACACTGTGCGTTGGCTTTGTCAACCTGGCTAGGATTTGTGCTCTGGTACCAACCTTAAGCAGGTAGAATTGTAGAGACATTTGGATTTAAAAAAATTTATGATAGAAATAATATTGAAATTATTTTAAAGAGTTTATGAGTTACAATTAAAAATATTTTATTGGGACAGGCATGTATAATAACTTTTAGTATTTCAAAACTCCTTACAAAACTGATTTTTTTTTAGAGAAAAACACAAATTTTTCACACATTACTAGTGGTTTTTTTTAATAATTTTATTTTTCAATGCATATTTTAGAATTTTATAATTCTACGTAAAACTATTCTTGTTTTATTGTGTGTACCAAAAGTGTAAAATGCATGTTTTGTCCTTAGTTTTGTTATAATTTTTTTTAAAAATATTTTTTACTGTGTTTCTTAAAAGTCTACTAAATTGTTTTAAATAAGAAAACATTCTTAAATTAAGTAAATTTTAAATTTCTTCAATCTAAAACACATTCTTGATTCTTCTGATTTTAAATAATATTTACGAGCGTTTTAAAATTAAATTGCAAAGAAATTTATTTAAAATTATTAGTTTAGTGTCATGGGTAAGAATTTTTTTAGTTTGTTTTCAGATTTTAAGGAACAGTTATTGTCATTAAACCTAGTTTAAAAATGTATAATATATTACACATTATTCAGATTTTGTAAGTTTCCAGTTATCATTCTTAACCTTCTGTGGCTTCATAGGTTGTTTCAGTTTCATTCTCAATGTGCGGTAAAACTGTGGACATTTAGTATTTACTATATTTTATAATTAGTATTGAGATAAAACTATTGTAGAGATTATATACAATAAGTTACACAATTTGAAAAAAGCAATGAAGAGAACATAGACGACGAAACAAACCAATAATAAAATTTAAAATCAAAAGAAAGTGATATCAAAATATACACTATAATATACACAAAATACATAAACTATTTAGCAATTTCAATATTTTTTTTATTAAATTGAGATATTTAGATCAAATTATCACCAAAACAAATGTAGCAATAATGAAAACAATACTGCTACAACTGCAGCCACTCTTGATGTGAAACATGCCTATTGTCACCAAAAATGAACTTGGATCAAGGGTTCCCATGCTTTTAGCACCTGGGTACCACTTGATTTTTTGCAAATTTTTGGCTTACCACCAGACCTAAATATTTTAATAAACATATAATATTTATTACTCTTCTAAAAGTGTTCAAATTCCCTGCCATTACTCCCCCACTTGCTTTCTGCCGCTATTCATTCCCAGTGCCCATGTTTTCACTATTGCCATACCGGAGTTGGAGGTGGCTTCACCACCATGTCCTCCTAAAAAAGTTAAACGTAGTAGTAGTAGTGTCCAAAGGCTTTTTGAATTACATTTCTATGAAAACTTCATATTTTATGGTTAGATACTTGTTTATTTATAACATTGCTTATAATAAAGGAGAAATGAAAAGATTAAAATGGTATTAATTTACAGTTTTATTTATTACCTATAGGAGTAAAAACATACAAATAAATAATTAGTACAAACTCAGCAAAAAATTGATCATCATACAAAATATACTTTTATAGTCTTTAGTGTAAAACTTGTTGTTTGCCTGTGATTAAAATATCAACATTAGGAGTCATGGAACTTATCTTCACTCTTAAGTCCTCTTCAACACTTGTTATACATGTTTATTTTTTTATGTACAAGAGTTTAGAAAATCCACTTTCACTCAAGTAACTCGAACAAATGAAGAGCTTAGTGGAAGAACGTGCTAAGTGACATTTTTGAAAAAATTGAGATTTTTGTGTCAATGAACATATTACCAACTTCTTTTAACGATAACAACTTTCCCTTTTTTTTCATAACATTTAAATATATTTTTTACGCTTTGCAAATTCCGTTTTCAACAGTCCTGAGTGCAAACGAAACTCTTTGAAGCTCATTTTCTCGTTTTCACTTTTTTGTCGTTTAGCACGTTCTTCCACTAAGCTCTTCAAATGGCATGAAAAATAGCAGAGCTTGCCAGAAGATCAAAGGGTAAGTCAGTTTTACATCTGATTGAGAAGTTAATTAGAGGTTAAAGAAAGAAAATAATCCAAACTCACTCTCATTAATAGGATCATGTTGCTCACATCACTCACAGGTACCACCTGAAACTTTTCCGCGTACCAACAGTGGTATACGTATCATCGGTTGGGAACCCCTGACTTAGATATTTCATTTACTATATTTTAACTAGGAAATGCCGAATGGAAGAAGAGAATGGGCTCCGAGTCTGATACACATGTTTCCGCCATGAAACAAAGTTTAAAGACACATATTCAGGTTTGTGAGACTTCTTTTTACTTTCGATTTTCAAATATCAAATGTAAGGCGATGAAACTATTGCGATGGGGTCGAAAATCCTAAATGGAGAATTTGTGTTTTCTACACGTTTTTGGGGGGTGCTGATTCTGAAAACTTGGTTTTTGAACATTAGTCCACCTGTCTGAAACCATTCTACAGCTTGAACTAAGGGATCTACGAATTCCATACACGAGTTCCTAGTACCCGTCTGACATTATAGCAAGTGTGTAGAAAAAATAGTGTAGGTGAAAGCGGTAGCTGCCATAGAACTTTTTTGGTTTAAATGTATTTCTGGAAAATGAAAAGAGATACACAACTTAACTTTAAATTTAGTAAGCTAGTTCCCTGTAATTCTCAGACTTCATAATAAGGTTTTCGAGATAATTACGCATGTACACGCTAGCTGCCATAGAGCTTTTTAGGTTTTAAAGTTATTGAAATTACCTTTTAAGGTGTAAAAAATGTGTATTTTGGTGATTAATAATATCTATATATTAGTTTAAATACTTTCTAATAGATTGCCCAAATGTCAACCAATTCTCCAACAGAGGGAGCAGCTCTTTTATTAAGTAAATTCTTCATTTCAGAATCCAAAATAAATTGTATTTAACAAAAAAGAATGCATAATAAAATTTTACACAATAACCAAAATCTTGATGAGAATATTTTTACAAAAATTTAAATAAGGTATATAATTATCTCTATGGGCAAATCTGCCCGAATGGCTGCGGGTCTCCAAAAAAAAGTGCCTCTGTGTTTATCCAATGGGAATTTTTCTAAGCCATATTTCTCCGGCTGTATTGAATATTTTTACAAACAGTTTTATGATATGATAAATGTAGCTGACTTAGAGGTCTCTATAATTTTACTTTTTTGATTTTGGGTTGGAATATTTTGAGTAAAATTATTGAAAATTTTAAAAATATTTTAACCAATTTCAAAAAGTGGGATTATAGAGACCCATAAGTCAGCTTCTGTTATCATATAAATTTTTTTTGTAAAGATATTCAATACAGCCAAATAAATGTGTCACCTGACTGTGGCTCTAAATTACGACACCCGTTGCCAATAGCCCACGTGTAACTCTAGTGTGACGATAATTCAAACTAAACAACCGGATAAATGCAGATTATTAAATGTAATTTTTTTTCTTCCATTCCTTTCCACTTTGGTTTGGAGACCCGCTGTCGATCGTGCTAATTCGCCCTAGAATGTGAGTAATGATTTTTTTTAGCGGTAATTGGGGCTGGAGATCCCAGTTGGATAAGGCATTCGCCTAGCATACCATAGGTCCCAGGTTGGAGTCTGGGCATTGGCAAAATAACTGCCGACGTATAAACGGCCTGTGCAGCCAAAAATGTCTGACGAATAATACTCTGTATCGAGGGAGTGCACGTTAAATATGCTCCTATGTCCCAACGCTGCATACGATGTTGCCCTTAAGGGTTGCGTTGGGAGCCTACTCGTCACTTGATTGTGGTTCTAAATGAGACACCCGGTCGCCAATAGCCGTCGTGTAGCTCTGACAATAATTCAAACTAAACTAAATTGAAAGTCGTGTAGTGTGACACACCTAGTTTGTATTGAATTCCATTTGTTTTTGACAGTCTTTTTCCGCTCTTTTTCAGGAAAGCCCTAAAATGATGCTTCAGATTCACGAAGCTTACATCTCTAGTCTGCGGTCGGTCTTCAACATACACTGATCGCTTCTTTTGACACAAATTTCAGTCGAAATTGTTCGTTGACTCTTGTATATTGTTCCTTTCAAATGCCTTTTTTGTTGTTGTTAAATATCATTAAAATATGAATAAAATAATTTTATTTGTTGAAAGCTTATAATTGTTTTTTTGTTATAAAGTTCAACAAAACTTTTGAATTTTAAGTCAAAATATAACTTTCAATTGTAGTATTTTCATTTGTTGTAATTTTAAGTTTTAGTAAAAATAATAATTGTGTTGCTGGCAGCTGGCTACGGTTGCGTTTGGTACCAGCAAAGGTGTCAGCTACGTTACTTGACCGAGGTTGTATATCATGTAGTCGCCAATAACAATCGTATAATGTTATTTTAACCCAAAGCACCTCAAACTAACAACCCAATAAACAACCAAAAAATATATGTGTGTGAAGATGTGATTTATCTCTTATAGTTTCTCCGATTGGGAGATTTTAGGTGAATGGGTAGAAGCTGACTCAGAAAATGAAATATATAAGTAGGAACAGGAAAGTAAATAGTTTTATGAGAAGAATACATAATTTTAAAGGTAAGTAATCCAGAAACAATAATGAATTATAGGAGATCGAATTAACGATTCGCAGCATCGACGCGGTGTGTTCTTTTTGCACAGTGAAATAGTCCCGAAAGGAAATAATGTTCGTAGTTTAGAAATTAGCAATGGGCTTGTTCGTCGTAGTACGAAAAGAAAAAACAACCAATGAAATTGCAGTACAGAGAGCGTGACTTCATAAGATTCCCTGGGGTTGGCTCACGTAGTACGGAAAGAAAACATAACCAATGAAGTTAAATTATATTCGTTCGGCCCCCATCCTGAGGTCGTCGTCAGGTGCTCTACGGGAAGGGCAGGTCTATATCAGGGTCGGGGAAGACGTTGGTGCCATGGCACCATGTGGCTGAAAAGGAACCAATATATATAGGCCACGACCTTGATAAGGGAGAGTCGGTTTCGAACTAGGCAATGGTTCGCACTTACGGGCGCCACACCTTTGAAATCCTCCGCCGCTACGATCCCAAGTATCAAGACCACTAATACTCACGTTCTTAAACAAGCAGGCGAGGGCTAGCACGTGGACCTGGTAAAATCACAGTCAAGAAGTCAGCTTATTTTTTCTCATCTAGTTTACTATAGTCACATGAAAATATATTAGAAAAAAATAAATATTTATCGTATTTAACAGTACTTTAAAGAAAATTAGAAATCAAACAACCCCAATTTTAGGAAACAAACATTTTATTCATCAATATTTACAATTAGAATTTGAGATCATTTTTCGCTATTTGAAACAGCTGACCATTTACATTTTTGTTTAGTTTCTTTACTTCTTAGTAAAAAGTCATTCTTTGCTTACAATAATTATTGATAAACATTAGAAATAACTGACAAACATTTTGTACACATTGTAGTTATGCTATTACAAAGAATAATTTTTTCCATCGTTATGTACATTAAAGTTGTTTTCAGATCAGTACTTCAAAAGACCTTATCTTCATATTTTGAAATTATTACTTCAAATAGTCACAAAAACCTAAAAAAAAATAAATGGGGGTTACGATGACTACTCATAACCTATAATCGGTAACACAATACAATAATGCAATTTCACAGAGTCAAAAAAAAAAAAGTGCTCAAACATTCCTCTCAAATTTATACAACGGTATTTATATTTCTCTCATCAATAATATATGCTTGATATGTTATTTACTCGCCACATGAATAATGGGATTCCTAAAAACCGAACACCAATGATAAGCACTATACTATAAATAGGGTCAAATCACAGAGTTCAGTTATTGGGATGTATCCCTTTTTAATCATTGAAAAACCCATTTGTGACATCACATTATGGTATGCGGTTCCGCAGAGTTGGCACTTTGGCGCCAAGTAAAAAAGAACAAGAGTGCAACATGCGCTCCAATGTAAAAGAGCGATAATATTCTTATATATCAACTGCTGCGGTTAAAGGGTGAAACTTGGCTCACATAATTAAGAGATAAATAATCAGAACACATATCATAATCCTTATACTAAAACTATGTCATAATCTATAATACCTCTTAACCTTAAATAGATTTTTGGTAAGGGACAAAATCTTGAAACAACTTTGCCATTTAGTAAATTTACCAGGTTTGCACGACCTTTACAAACAAATAGCATTAGCAAATGCCTTTAAACGATAGTGATTATTCAAATTGTTAACTCTCAATCAACGATAATATTTACATCGTTAGTACTAAATATATAAATTACAATGTTTGTTTAAATATTTTTAACATCATCTTCTTTCGCCCAAAAAACGCATTTCAAACTTGTTTTCAAATCAATATATAATAAGTTGTTCTTCTTGCAAAGATTCAACTTGTTCAATCAATTATTCCTAAAAATAATGTTCTATTAATTCCTAATAATCTCTACTTGATATAAAAAAAAGATTACAAGACATAATTAAACACAAAATATAAGAGTTTCTATAGCAAAATCAACTAGGTATCGTTAACACAAACACGCTATGCTTAAAAAAACAAACAATGTGCTCGGCGCGACATGTGTTGTTTGTTTACACCCAGTTCGCTGTGATTGTGCTAAGAAATTTTGGTTACAGAGTTCGAAATTTATAATTTTTTTTTGTAAACTTTTGTAAATGCAACAAATAATGGGTATTTTTTGCATCATACTATCCTATAAGTCAAGGAAAGAACACGGTGTTTCCATATAGGAATTCCTACGAAATGGAAGGTTTTTAAAATTATTCTTTTTTGGTGAAAATTTCTAAATATTTTTATTCTTGAATCTTTTCGTAATGCATTAATTATTATTTTTCGTTTTTTCCCTCATAATATATACTTTAAACACATATTTACTTTTGTTCTATCTAGATTTATATTCATTTTAGTTCGGGCATTCTGTTTTCTAATATATGTGTTTTTGAATTAATAAGTTTTGAAAAAAAACAAAAAAACTTTTCAATATCTATATTCGCATACATTCTAATACTTTAAATGCATTTTACAGTTGAGATTTAAAATTTTGTTGTTCGAAATTATAGTATTATTATTAAGGGACTGTTATTCTTAACAGAAGCATTTTTAATAAGTGTTATAGTATTTGTTAATTTTTCTTTAAGAAGCCAAAGCTAATTTTTTTTAAATAATGGAACGTCTGAACAAGGTTCTCATTACTTTAAATTACTTCATTAGTGTTTTAATCTCCAGTAGAAAATTCTTATACGGGGATTTTAAATGAATAGTTCTATAGCGGTTTCTTTTAAGTTAAAAAAAACAAAGAAACTCATTACATGATTATGTTTTTAAAAATATGTGCTTGCTGTTTTTAGCTTTTTAATCTTAAATTTCTAAAAATTGTGATTTTTGGCAGTAGTATTCTGTAACTGTTTTTACACTATGCAAACATGTTGAAGAAAGATTTTTTAAAATTTAAAATGGTATTTTATGAATTTCCCTGGCAAATAATATTGCTTGGAAGCAGAAACAAAATAAAAAAAGAACTCATTTGTTTATTATGCTACTCGGACCGAACGGTATTCGAAATATCCCGCTGGATCCGTCATTCACCGCGAATACATTCCTACTAAAATATGCGACCGACTACCAACAGATGGCGCGACCAGAGTACTTTTTGAGGACAGCCTGTGAATCCATCTTATTTCTCGAGTATACGCGGCATTCTATGTAGGAGGTTATGGTGTTAGGCCATAGCCTCCTACATAGAATGCCGCGTATACTCGAGAAATAAGATGGATTCACAGGCTGTCCTCAAAAAGTACTCTGGTCGCGCCATCTGTTGGTAGTCGGTCGCATATTTTAGTAGGAATGTATAGAGCTGTAACACACTTCGGAATTTCCCCCTCAGGGCCCTAGCAACGGGCTCTTAGCAACTTATTGAAGGACCAGCAGTGCTCATACTTGCATAGCGTTACACTCAGATATTGCTAATTTTATGGTTTTCTGCTTATGTTTAGGCTTTTTATAATGTCTTAGCTTGATTTTGTGTTGAAGAAAAGGTACATGAATAAAATTCTACAGTTAAACGGTGAAGATTCAAAGACTGGGGATCGAAAAACGCTAAAATTGGATAGTTTTCCGAAACTGACAAGGAAGATTTTTCCGGCCTGGCAAAGCGATTCCAGCAACCCATTCCTTTTGGCGATGCTATTTGTTGGCAATTTTTATTCATTAAAGTTTAAAGTAAACAACCATATGTTTGCGTGGCTGGCATAAACTTTTAAAACTGGTAAGTTATTATTTTTTAATACTAATTTTAAAATTATTGTAAAATTGTAAGATATGAATACTCGATTGATTAATTTATATTGTTCTTTAAAATCTTTTACAGTTATCACGCGTTCCTGTTAAAAATGCAAGAAGCAAGTTAGTACGTCCGTCGGTCGCGAATGTAATTGTTTTTCCATGAAGCACAATTTTTTTTAAAAAAAATTATTAAGTGAAGTATTCAGAGTAAATGTTTAATAAGCCATAACGGTTCATTATTTTGGTCCTTTTAGTTGCTACTTTTCTGTACCAGAGCCATACCAAAGGGGCTTCTAATCTAAAACCTGATAATCAAATGTAAATGAGGTCTAATAGTAGGTTGACCAGACTTACAGCATTTCGCAGTACAGTACTGGCTTTTGTGCTGCCGATTTCAAAGAGTCTTTAAAATATGTAAAATGTCCTGTTTTTTTTTGTATTTATACTGCATAACTGCATTTTAACTGCAAACAAACCCAGCTAGTCTTGTAGCTTATCATTTTATTTATTGTGGATAAAACATTTTTTCTTATTATGAATTCAATTTTTTTTTTAAGTAATGTAACATATAATGCTCAAAACTTATTGATGTGTTCTAAAGCAATTTTTATATATTAAATTGAAAAGCCTTTTTTGTTTAATTGTTATTGTAGGTTTAGAATATCAATGGAAGGAGAAAATAGAAAATATTTGAAAAGGCAATAATATAGAAAAAAAATTCTAACTTAAGAATTTGAATGTTCATGTATGCCAGTAAAAATGAAGCAATGCACATATTTACTCATAGAGAATTAAGTACATTATTTAGCAGGTTCACTAAATACTTATCAGATCGACAAATTAGAGAATTAAAAGTCAGAGTTCTTATGTTACCATTACAGTGGATGTGGAATTGGAAATATGGGGATTGAGTTCTTTGCTCAGAGTTTTATATAACTATTAATACAATATATGGGTCAAGCAGAAACTTGTAGAAGATAATGGGGATCATTCATTGATACATTTATGTTTAAAAGAGCTGTTGGGAAGCAATAAGACCCGAATATGTTACATTTAGGATATTTGGACAAAGTAATTAAAACAATGAGTGCTTTTAAAACTCTGTATAATGTCAACAAATCCCAAGAAAAAAATAACTGCCAAGAAAAAAATACGAAGCCAAATACGGCAAACTGTGCTCTTTCACCATTCGCTTCAGTCATGCTCGACTGAGCAGTAGAGCATGCGCCGAAGTGTTTTGCTCTTTGCCAGACCGGAAAATCGTCATATTTCCCAGCATGCATATATTCCTTGAAGGACGCTACGTCATGTGTTACAGGTCAATTCGCGGCTAATTCGAATACCGTTCGGTCCGAGTAACATAATAAACAAATGAGTTCTTTTTTTATTTTGTTCCTGCTTCCAAGCAATATTATTTGCCAGAGAAATTCATAAAATACCATTTTAAATTTTTATAAATCTTTTTTCAACATGTTTGCATAGTGTAAAAACTGTTACAGAATACTACTGCCAAAAATCACAATTTTTAGAAATTTAAGATTAAAAAGCTAAAAACAGCAAGAACATATTTTAAAAAACATAATCATGTAATGAGTTTCTTTGTTTTTTTAACTTTAAAAAAACCGCTATAGAACTATTCATTTAAAATCCCCGTGTAAGAATTTTCTACTAGAGATTAAAACACTAATGAAGTAATTTAAAGTAATGAGAACCTTGTTCAGACGTTCCATTATTTAAAAAAAAAATTAGCTTTGGCTTCTTAAAGAAAAATTAACAAATACTATAACACTTATTAAAAATGCTTCTGTTAAGAATAACAGTCCCTTAATAATAATACTATAATTTCGAACAACAACAAAATTTTAAAATGAGATAGATCATTTAAATCTCAACTATAAAATGAATTTAAAGTATTAGAATTTATGCGAATATAGATATTGAAAAGTTTTTTTCAAAACTTATTAATTCAAAAATTTATATATTAGAAAACAGAATGACCGAACTAAAATGAATATAAATCTAGATAGAACCAGGGGTGCCTACAGGGGGGGGGGGGGGGGTCAACGACGCAGACTGCGTCGTTAAAATTTTAGGGGGGGGGGGGGGGTCGAAAAAAATTAGAAAAATGTATGAGTAAATGGTTTATTTTGTCTAAGATAAAACTCTAACAAATTCTTGTTCTTTCTAATCATCTGTCTCCCCCCCCTCCCCCTTCAGACACCTCCCCCCCAACCTACAAAATCAAAAATTGTAACCAAAAGCGTTAAGAACATTACGAAAAGAAGAACTGATGAATATTCCTGACATTTATTACCCATAAACAACCCATCACTTCTTTAAAGCTTAAATAAAACACTTACATCTGGCCTTCTCATATCATAAATCTCCCGCAGTCCGTATAACATACAATTCGATGAAATCATGACTCCTGCATATTTCTTTTTCACCAATGAACCAATGATATTCGTGAAATTTTCCCGCTTAGAAGTACTACTTTAGATTGTTGCTTTAGAAACGGAGGGAAGCATCAAAGATACACCTTTATTAAAAGCATCTATTTGATCTATTTTAAACTAAATGAAGTTTTATAGTTAATATGAAGTTAAAATGCACTGTACTAAAAGTACTCCGAGAGCTTATTTTGAAGTGTTATGGCAGTGATTCTGGTAAGATTTTCGTAATTATATAATTTGAATATTTTTAGCTGGTTAACCCTCTGAGAAATCAAATTAGCTGAAGTGTAAACTTGTTTTCACTGCTTGAGATTTAAATTAAAATTTTAACTGAAAATTTAAATTCTTAATTAAAAAAAATTATATTTCTGTAGTAGGTGGTTATAAATGACTCCTCCGTGCTTTGAATTTTGGAATTTAATAAAATTATTAAATTTATAAAAAATCAAAAACTATGTGTGTTGCTGGAAAACCAGTCAGATGACGGGTTTATACGTCTGTATCCTTCAGAAGGTTGAGCAAATAAAGAGAAAGGATACAATAGGATTTTAGAGGATACTAATACTAAGAAGTTAATTATATTTGATAATACTGATAATTTGAGTTTCAAAGTTTACACTTTAAAACATTGTTGGGCACCAAAAATATTAATCAATATTAATAATGAAAAACATTGTTTTATAATTTTTAATGTGCACCTGGATTTTAAAAATTATTCCATAGCTGGTTTTTCTATAATGATGAATAAAGACATAAAATTACATATCTTAGTTAGAATACGGTAGAGTGGCGGGATTTTTTTTAAGGTTTTCCCTCTCCATCTCCAAGAATTAGATGACAACTTTCAAGAAATTAGATTTTAAAAATGTTCACCCCCCCCCCCCTTCCCTTCATGAAGCAGCGGAATTTTTACCGATTATTTAGATTCCCGATAGCTTTGCTGCAAAGAAAATATTTTTAAAGGAAAATTTGTAATTCCGTATTAAAAAAGCTATTAAAAAATGTGTTTCCTTTTTTCAATTAGGGGCAACTCTGCGTTTACCTATCAGTAGAAAAATATTCAAGAAGAAAGTCAGTACTTGGGTTTTATTTCTTAGGACAAAGTTACCCCATTCGATGGTATTTAAAATATCATTTTAACATAACGCTTCATGTATACACCGTAATGATTCCTATATATACACCGTGCTGTGTAAATTACTTAGGTTCGGTACTCCATAAGTCTATATAAATATAAAATTTACACCTGGTTGCTTTTTTTTGGGGGGGGGGGGTAAAAAATTTCTAGGGGGGTGCGTCGTTGGCTCTGGGGGGGGGGGGGGGGGATCGGCACCTCTGGATAGAAAAAGGTAAATAATGTGTTTAAACTATATATTATGAGGGAAAAAACAAAAAAATAATAATTAATGCATTACGAAAAGATTCAAGAATAAAAATATTTAGAAATTTTCACCATAAAAAGAATGAATAATTTAAAAAACTCCTTACCTTCCATTTCGTAGGAATTCCTATATGAAAAAAAACAGTGTTCTTTCCTTGACTTATAGGATAGTATGATGCAAAAAATAGCCATTATTTGTTGCATTTACAAAAGTTTAAAAATTATAAATTTCGAACTCTGTAACCAAAATTTCTTATCACAATAACAGCGAACTGGGTGTAAACAAACAACACATGTCACCGAGCACATTGTTTGTCGCGCCATGGCGCCATCTATTGATAGCTTTCTCACGACTTCCAATTTTGATCGAACTTGGACGGCTTTATATGTAGGGGGCTATGGTCAGGCCCGTTCCCAATTCTAGAAGGCCCTACCTAGAGAGCCTAAATAAAAGAACGAACTTGTACTTCGTACAAGTATATGAGTGGCGACACTGAGGAGTGACTGGCAACCGGCTCTCGCCGCTCTTTCCCGGTTCGTGTCAACCTAGAATCGTTATCGCTTTTAACGGCGCCAAAGCTAAACCGAAACTGAAGTTATTTTCGCTCGGGATCCTGACGGTTTTTTTTTGTTTTAGAAAATTTTGTTGTGTATAACATTGATTTTTTCTCTTGTTTCTAACAAAACAGTTTGAAAAACTTTGGATTTTCAATAATTAGTATTTATACATTTCTTTTTATTTTAAAACTTCACTTTACATCCATATACGATTTTTGGAGGTATCAGATTTTAACAATAAAAAAAACGCCTACATCTAAAGCCAATTAGGACACTTTTAAAGGTTTTTTTTAATATATTTAAAAACTGTATTGAGAAGAATAATCGCTATAAAGTAAATAATTCATTCAATTTTAAAAAAGGTTTTAAAATACAAAAATAGTACATTCCGGAATAACACTCACTGCCGTAACAGACTTTCATTTGTTTAACTTTTAGAAGAGCGCCAACACTTGGAGTCAACTCGCGCCAAAACGTGGCCAAATATCGTCTGCACGCAAATTCCTAAAATCGCCTATTTCACTTAAAATAACAACTAGTTTTAGCTTTTAAGAATTCATAGTCATTTATTGAATATAATACTATAATAAACAGTACTTAAAATTACAATTATTAGGATTATTATTAACGAAAACTCGATAAAATAGACAATGC
Organism: Oedothorax gibbosus; assembly: GCA_019343175.1. Taxonomy (NCBI): domain Eukaryota; kingdom Metazoa; phylum Arthropoda; class Arachnida; order Araneae; family Linyphiidae; genus Oedothorax; species Oedothorax gibbosus. Next base: position 34,671 of record JAFNEN010000456.1, on the reverse strand, counting down.
AAGTTGAAACAATTCTAAAAAAACTTAAATTACACACCTTAAAACTTGCTAAATACAAAAATACTTAGTGCAAAATGTAGCTCAGACAATTCCTTATTCATAATATACAATATAAAAGTTAAACATATCTAAAATTTTGCAGATTAAGCAGATTATCATAGAAGGCTCATAATTTCAATCAACGCGTTATGGAGAAAAAATACAGTGGTCGAAAAAGTTGGAAAACGGAAGTGGAGCACAGCCGATCGGCGAATGAGATTGCAGATGCTTGCCTGCGTGCAATCGGCAGGGAAGCTTGGTGTCGCCACTCTGTATAATACTTACTATTTATCGAGGCACCCTAGCCCTGCCTCAACCCGCTCTACTTGGCGTGACGTTTCGAAGAGGGGGGAGGTGTGTGTTATGGGGTGGGTAGGGACACATTCCAATCCCGTTTTCCGCAGATGGCGCTCACATCTGTCTACAAAACCGAGTAGTGGCACCAAAACTTGCTTACAGCAATGCTGATTAATTTTTGGGATTAGATTAGTATTTACTTTAAAAATTTATTAATAATCAAAATTGCTTGAAAAAAAATGGTTTAAACTTTGTGTATAGCCAAGAAAAAGATACATAGTCAAATATAACAAACTGAGCTCTTTCGCGTTTCCCTACAGTTATACTCGACTGAGCAGTGGAGCAAGCGCAGAAGTGTTTTTTGATTGCCAGTCCCGAAAAGTTTTGTAGGATGGAGACAGTCGTCATCTGCTTGGACAGGAACATAGAGCATAGCCCCCTACATATAATGCCGTCCAAGCTCGATCAAAATTGGAAGTCGTGAGAAAGCTATCAATAGATGGCGCCATTGCGCGACAAACAATGTGCTCGGTGACATGTGTTGTTTGTTTACTCCCAGGTCGCTGTTATTGTGATAAGAAATTTTGGTTACAGAGTTCGAAATTTATAATTTTTTTTTTGTAAACTTTTGTAAATGCAACAAATAATGGCTATTTTTTTGCATCATACTATCCTATAAGTCAAGGAATGAACACGGTTTTTCCATATAGGAATTCCTACGAAATGGAAGGTAAGGAGTTTTTAAAATTATTCTTTTTTGGTGAAAATTTCTAAATATTTTTGTTCTTGAATCTTTTCGTAATGCATTAATTATTGATTTTTGTTTTTTCCCTCATAATATATAGTTTAAACACATATTTACTTTTGTTATGTCTATATTTACATTCATTTTAGTTCGGGCATTCTGTTTTCTAATATATGTGTTTTTGAATTAATAAGTTTTGAAAAAAAAACTTTTCAATATCTATATTCGCATAAATTCTAATACTTTAGATGCATTTTATAGTTGAGATTTAAAGGATCTATCTCATTTTAAAATTTTGATGTTGTTCGAAATTATAGTATTATTATTAAGGGACTGTTATTCTTAACAGAAGCATTTTTAATAAGTGTTATAGTATTTGTTAATTTTTCTTTAAGAAGCCAAAGTTAATTTTTTTTAAATAATTTAACGTCTGAACAAGGTTCTCATTACTTTAAATTACTTCATTAGTGTTTTAATCTCCAGTAGAAAATTCTTATACGGGGATTTTAAATGAATAGTTCTATAGCGGTTTTTTTTTTAAAGTTAAAAAAAAAAAAGAAACTCATTACATGATTATGTTTTTAAAAATATGTGCTTGCTGTTTTTAGCTTTTTAACCTTAAATTTCTAAAAATTGTGATTTTTGGCAGTAGTATTCTGTAACAGTTTTTACACTATGCAAACATGTTAAAGATAGATTTATTAAAATTTAAAATGGTATTTTATGAATTTATCTGGGAAATAATATCGCTTGGAAGCAGAAACAAAATAAAAAAAGAACTCATTTGTTTATTATGTTACTCGGCCCGAACGGTATTCGAAATAGCCCGCTGGATCCGTCATTCACCGTGAATACATTCCTACTAAAATATGCGACCGACTACCAACAGATGGTGCGACCAGAGTACTTTTTGAGGACAGCCTGTTAATCCATGTTATTTCTCGAGTATACGAGGCATTCTATGTAGGAGGCATTCACCTCTATTATAAGCTCGTTGGCTATGCATAGGGTTAGGAAACTACAGAGCTATTGCCAGATCCATAGCGAATGGGCCAAAACTCATACATCTATATTTGCGAATATCGAAATACGTTCCCACACTTTTATCCGAAGTATCTGGCAACCTTGTTTGAGATATTTCGGTATTCTTTCATATTACTATATTAGATTAGATTTTGCGTTTGCCATGCATTTGCAGAAAAGCATGGCTCTTCTCTTCGTGTTTGCCATAAATCGGTTAGTAAAATCACGTAATCCAAGTCATTTTTATAAAATTTGAAATAAATTGTGCATTTTAATTTTGTTTAAAAGACGCTGCTTTTATGCAGCAGTTGAACCATATTTCATTATTCTTCAGTTTGTTTGCAGAATTTTATTCCATCTATAATCCCACGTTTTATGAAATACTAATTTTTTAACATCCAATTTGTAGATTACTCAATTGTTAAACAGTTCCATAAAGTTCTATCCTGCCATTATTATAAACCATTGATCCTCCTTAAATATTTTTGTGTGAGCTGTTAATATCTAAAATTATTTTGATGCCGTATATTCTTGGTAGACACTCTAGTTGCTGGTTATTTAATGAAGCTTCTGCATTTATTGTTGTCAAAAAGTTAAAAATCCATGTTATGGGCAGGTCACAGTGGAAGACTTCCACTTCGGTTCCATTCTTGTTTAAAAAAAAAGCGATGACACTTTCATAAATGAGCTTTGATGGCAAACATGTTTCTTTTTACAAAGTGTACATAATTGCTTTAGGATAATTTTATTGTGTTAATAGGAAACACAAAGTAGTAAATCTGTATACAATTATTTTTCTTTCCTCTTCCACCCCTCCAGTCTTTGTCTCTAATCCAATGAATTAATTCTATGTAGTTCTGTTACTTCAAAATTGAATGGAGGAATCTTAAATAACTAGACTGATTTAGGTTAGAGTATACATCAGAGGTTGGATTTGGCGATTGTCAAGAATCGCTTCCAAGCCAAAATGCCGATAACACCCAGTGCTTCCCGAGATGTCTAGTGTCTCAAATGACCAAAAACATAAGCCCAGTCGTTAGCGCTCCCTACAGGCAAAGGGTCAGGTCCCTCGGTACTCAAGTGGACGATAATTCAACTAACCATAACTTTCTAATTCTTCCATAAAGAAAAACAAGAGGTAAGTAAGTCTTATACAATTTAGATTTTCTGTAATGGCCAGCGAAATTGTACCAATCCCTCTTCCATCCCAGTCTGCTCTAATCAATGAAGCAATTCTATGTAGTTCTGTTACTTCAATGAAAGAGGAATCTTAAATAACTAGACTGATTAGTTAGAGTATACATCAGAGTGGATTGGCGATTGTCAAAACGTTCCAAGCCAAAATGCGATAACACCCAGTGCTTCCAGATGCTAGGTTCAAATGACAAAAACATAAGCCCAGTCGTTAAGGCGCTGCCATACATGTAGTGTCAGTCCCTCGTAGCTCTAGTGCGACGATAATTCAATAACTACTTTATCTTCGCATAAAAAAAAACAAGAGGTTTAATAAGTTTAAACCCCAGATTTGGCGATTTCTGAAATCGCCAACGAAAGACCAAGTCCGTGTTGCCGGATGGCGCCAAGCGAATGAGCCAACCGGGTTGCCGAGACGGCATCACACAAAAAAATCAGTACTAAATTCTAATATGAGCACTTAACGAATAAATATACTTTTAGATAGCGCGACAAAAATCGTCAAATAATGAGTCAATACTTATCGGGATTGTTACTAAACAACAAATTTAAAATATTAGAACCTAAACCAAAAACCATTTTTAAAGCACGTCGAAGAAATTCTCAAAATAGATTAAAGTATCGGAAACTACTGTGTTTTTAACACTGAATAATATTCGCTAAATGCATAAAATAAAGCGGATTAAAAAAAGATTTAAAATTACATATCTTGTTCTCCCCTGCGGCGTTCCTCCAAGCACGGTACGGCAGCTCGCTCTCCCCGGCTCCTCGCTACGGTTTCGACTCTATTCATCGGAGCCGCTCGACTCCGACGAGGATTCATCTTTCTTCTCCCGGTAGCCGGGCACATCGCAGGTATGGGGGGGGGGGGGATACACACGCTTCACGGTGTCGAGGAAGTCCATGAATTCGTTCTTCACGCACCTGGCCTTCTGGCTTTTACGGAACATGTATTCGGCCAGGTGAAGGATCAGTGAATTTTTGACTTTCCGGCGGGCAAGCATACGCTTACAAGCGCCCCACGTGCCCTCAATCGCATTCGTGTGGGCACCTGTTTCCGGGTCCTTAAATGTCGGGCTGTGGTTCACCCGCAAATGCTTGAAACCCTCCGATTCCAAGCAATTGTAGGAGGCCCAACAGTCCGAAATTATGGTAGAACCCGGCAACACCTGTCTTTGAATACACCCTAAAAGCGTGTCCGTCGAACGATCCTCCACCACACACATAAACACTCTTCCAGTCTCCCTTTCATAACCTCCAAACACCCATTTACCATTCACACGTTTACCCCGATTAAACTTCCTTTTGCCGAACTTGCTCTCATCAATTTCCACCTCAACATTCACGCCTCCAAGCTTTACATCGCTATCACACATGTCTCTCATGCAAACCTCTCTCGCAAAGTTGAACCGGTCACAAACAGCCATTTTAGAAAGAGGAATTTCACGAACAGCAGAAGTGGAAAGTTTGGTAGAGAACCAGTAGGTTACAAGTAGAATAGCTTGAAAAGACAGTTTAGAGTGATCAAACCACGTACCCCGCCTTACAGACCGTGTTACATCATGCACTCTACCTTTCGCCTCGGACCTACATCTAAAAAACCATTCACCATCCTTTTTCATCCATTTTAAAGCCATGCTCTTCTTACACACGGGACATTCATAAGATTCACTCAACATCCCTGCATTCATGGCAAACTTCATACACTCTTCCTCACTCATCCTAAACAACTTTCTTAAAGAGCATTCATTATCATAATATAAAGGATCAACATTCATCCGCATACCCAACCGTTCAGAAATACAAGAATGAGACTTACTCTTGATGGAGGCCAATTTGGCAGACGGGCAATTACGTTTAGACGAGGCCATAATCCCACACTCTTGAAACACACGTGGTGCACAAATGAAACAATGGAGGAGCGCAAAAAAACGTCTACTCTCGATGGAGTCGAAAAGCAAAAGGAACGAGCAAAGATGGAGTAATACCTACCTTGGTAATGGTATGGTAGCCATATTTGGCTAAAATCGCAAATTGGCGCGAATTTTGGCGACATCCCAATTTCGGTCGCCAAGGGTTGCTGTAAAACAGATTTGGCGGGGTTGCCAGATTGGCGACTTAATTGCCGGGTCTTATAACTTTAGCCCTTTTTCCAACTCCAAAAATCATTTCATTACTAAATAATATCAAAAATCTAAATCATGCATGAAAAAAACATTGTTACAATATATATATACATTAAACACAAATGAATCCAAAGATAAACATTGAACAACAGTTACAGTAAAACTCAAAACATACACAAAATAGAAAATAGTATTTGGTTAATTTTGTCTGCAATGGGCTTTTTGAATTTGTGTCAAAAAATTGGGATAGGCTCAGAAAAAGTTTAATGACTTTTCTGTTTAAGATATCATTTTGGAATAGTGTTCATAAAGAGGTAGTTAACAAACTACCCTAAAAATGGATATTTTTGTAATTTTTTGGGTATTGCGTCTCCTTTAAAAGCTATCTGATCAGATTGCAGATTCGATTGTTAAAAATTATCGAATATTTCCACCGAAGTGTATGTTACTCAACAAATATTACTTAACTAATGAGGCAAACTTTACTAAAATATTAAACTGAAACATATGTAAATAATTTTATTCAAAATAGTTAACAAAATGAATACAAAAATGTTTCGGAGCATGCAATAAGTCTTGATTGGTTTTACTTTTTTTAAAAATGGCATGCCAATCAATCTTTTAGTTGGTTCACATAATGTTACTGTGTTTTCTTACAATAATATCTCTTAATGGTTTTGTTATATCTAACCAGAAAACAATCGGCATACACTTCTGCCGGAAGCGTGGGCTGCATCTCGACCCAGAAATTATTTTAAATAGTGTGGCTCTGCCTGTGAAATCGGAGGCATAATTTCTGGGCATTATTTTTGATTCAAAGCTCGCCTTCTTGCCACACGTTCAACATCTACGGCAGAAGTGTAATAAGTCCCTCAATATTTTAAAAGTACTATGTAACACAACTTATGGTGCTGATACAACATCCATGCTGAGGATTTACCTTGCTTTGATACGGTCCAAGTTAGATTACGGTGTCGCTGCCTATGGTTCTGCCAGGAAATCGGCTCTAAAATACCTGGACACCATTCATCACCAGCGTCTGAGGTTGGCTTCTGGGGCTTTTCGTACATCTCCTGTACAAAGCCTATATGTTCTGTGCCAGGAGCCATCTCTGCAACATCGTCGGGGGCATATGCACATAATAACTGTAAACCCAAAATGATTTGGAAATTTGATAACGGTTGATCTGTCATGAAAAAGTTTGTTTGGAAATTCTGTTCACCCAACTTTATTTTGCAGTTTATGTTTCTAGAAATGTTAACTGAGATGCCTGTCATTATCGTTATGTTGGTGTGTGTGTATTTCACCTGATGCCACATTTATGCTGGCACCGCTGTCGATAAGTGCATTAAATGGTATACCATCAATCAAAATAGGAACAATAGGCAAATGGTTTATTAGTGTATGGTTGAAAGAAAAGTTATAGTTATGTGCTTGATTGTTCAGGGCTATGTCGGAGTTTGGTGATCTAAGGCCAACTCCACCCAAATTTAGTTTGGGGGACAACCGTGTTGAAAAAGTGGGGGTGGGTAGGGGAATCTACTTGGTGCTGTTGACCCTGAGGCACGCTTTGACGGTTACGTCAAACAATTTTGGATACTATGGCCTTGTTTGCGGCAATGCTCACAATAGAGCTTCTTTCTGCAGTCTTCTATGGAGTGACCCACGTTGTTGCAGAATTGACAAACTAATTTGGGTTTGTTTGAGGTTGCCTTTTTTAATGCTAAATCCTCTACTTGTTTTGCCAAAGAGTATCCTATTAGTGAGTGCTTCAACCCCCGTTATGAATGCATTTTTATCGGCTTCATGAGCCCTTGTGGCAGCCGAAGCCGAGGCTTCAAAACAGTTTACATTTTGTGTTGTGTCTTTGAATGCTTTTTCTATTCTGATAGCAGTTTGAAGAGCTTCCGCAAAATCCCCAGGGTTTTGGATATGAATTTGTGTCTTTATGTCTTGTCGCAGTCCAGATATGAAATGGGAGAACATTATTTGTGTTGTAAATTCAGCAGGGGCATTCGTGACACCTTTTTGACACAGCCAGGGCATTTGACACAGCCTTGCAAGTTGAAACTAACAATTTTAATTGGGATGCTACACTTCTCACCATTACTTTTTGCACACAAGAATCTTTTAATTAGGTAACAATTCAGCAGATAGCTTTTCACACTCAGTAACCCTATCCTCGACTGAACGAGGCTTGTAACTTACCTTTATACGATTATTGAAATTATTTTGGGCATCATTTTGAGAAAGTAAAGTAGTGGATGGTCCTACACTAAAAAATTATTTGCTGGACTTAATGGTTCATTATGTTTTAACATTGAATGCACCTTGTATATATGTTTGCAAAAGTTATTCTTGCTGCCAGGAATACGACGCCCGTCGCCAATAGCCCTCGTGTAGCTCTAGTGCAACGATAATCAAACTAACCTAACCTTGCTGCCAGGACACTCACAAATGTAGAGGTGATTGCACAGAGAACCACAAGAAAGATTTCTGCATTTAAATACGCAATGGTCAATAAAGGGGCAGTTAATGTTTACCTGTTTAACTATGTACTTAGTATTTTTAACTGACTGGGATTTAACCAGTCCTTGTGGTGCGTCACATCTATATCATGAATTTTTCTGCCTTTCCTATGTTCCTTTTTGGCAATGTCAGCATAATTAGAATACACAGGAAATTTATTTATAACTTTATTTGCGTGAACTACATATTGATCTTGTTCCATTATACAGGATGAGTTGGCAAAATAAAAAAAGCTGAACTACAAATGCGTAAGTGTACGCGTAAAAAACTTTTAAGCAGATACTTAATTCACGAAATAAGCTGTTACATTATACATGTATGTCATATTAAAATTTTTTAAGCTTTAAGCATGAATAGAAAAGGGTTGCCACAGAAGTTGGAAAACCAAATTACTGACTTTTCCAGGTTTTACAGAGAATTTAAGAAAGTTCCAGGTTATCGACGTGAATTAAAAATTACTAACTTTATACCTAAAGAAACCTTGCATAACATGTGCCAAAGTAACAGAGACTTACTAACTAAAGTAACTAACAGAAATATTAGGCAAAAAAAGAAAATATTTGAGTTATGAATTGTTATGCACTAACAAACAGTTAGCTCGGGTACAGTCTCCGCTATGAGTTGCAAGTGGATAATTGTATGCATATATCAATTTTTACAGGTCATAGTCATTTAATTTGCAACTTTCGGGCAAATTTGTACTTGAAAAATTATTGGCAACTTACCTAAACCTCCTAATTTTTTTTTAATATAACCACCTATATTCTTTGCTTAAAATAGCCTGACCATTAAAATTAAGAGCAATTTTTTAAAAAAAAAGTCAAGACGGGATGGGTAATTTGTAAGTTTAATTTAGATAATATTTACAGACACAATCTTCAATTTTAATGAAAGAACACCACATAACAAAGGATTTTCTTTTATATGAGATGCTTCTTAAAATGTGAAAAAATAAAAGCTTATTTTTAACAATTTCATTTATTATAATTTTTAATAATACTAACTTCAATTTAATATTTTACATCTGTTAGCTTAATGAGTTATAACCTTAAAATTTAATCTGAAGAAACACAATTGAACATTTCAATTGATGAAAAACTTTCAAAAATCGGCGAATCAAAAACCTTTCAAAATCGGCAAATCGAAAAATTTTGAATATTAATGATTCACGAAATCTCAAAGATTGGCAAATCCCAAATTTTAAGAAGTCAGGAAAATTGCACATTCTCAGAAATCGTTAAATAGCGAAACTTTGAAAATCGACTTTTCGCGAACCATTTAGCACGAAAAAATCTCTAAAACCCCGAAGATTCATCATCATAAATTGTAATAAACAACTACTTGAAAATCCAAATTAATTCCGAAATTATAAAACGTAAAACTAAACATCAGTGAATTTTCAGAAATTAGCAGATACAGTACAGAGCCGCTAATCCAGACCCTTAAATTTCGGCGATTGTCCCACTTAAAAAAAAAAAAAAAAAACTTCTAAAATCAAAAACCGGAAGTATAGGCCGAAGCAGAAATAATGCCCTTGAAAAATAAAGTTTCAAAGGTAAACAAAAAAAAATCAAGATGTTCTTGCAACTAACAAGGTCACAATACTCACGAACACTTGATCAAAGAAAAATATTCTGGTAGGTCCGATTGGCCTGGAGCTACAAAAGTAACGAGTCGCTCTTCCGATCACGCAGAGGCAAAAAAACTCATCGTTACGAGGCAATACGACCTCATCGGTGGATTTCGTGAAAATTACTAGGCTGCAAAATAAGTAAATTTGGAAGCATTATTGGATTGTACTGTCCGGTAACTGATATTTGAAGACATCTCAGTGTTATAAAATCAAAATTCATCTTCAAATTTTAACTGATTTTTTTATACATATTTATTATTCAAATTTATTATTTAAACTTGTTTTGTACTGTATTTCAAAACTTTGAAGTTGACAATTCACCGATCCTTACAAAACGACAAATTACAACAAAACTCGAAGATAGCTTAATTGTGAATCTTTGAATATCGGCGAATCAAAAAAATCCTCAAATATCAGTAAAAACGACCGAATCGCAAATACGAAATGTTTTAATCGCGAAACAGAAAATTTGTAAATCGTGCATCTTCAAAAATCGGAAATTGAAGACTCTTGAAAAGAAAAACGAATTGGAAAAAATTAGCATATCACATAACCTTAAATTCCACCCAAATAATATAAATTTAGGCTAACTTCAGAACCACGGAAAATCGAGAAGCTTCAAAATCAGCAAACGAATCGCGAACCTTGAAACCATATATAACGAATAACTTTTAAACCTCAGGCGAAGTTTTAAATCTGGGACCAAGGTTGGTTTTTTTTAATCAACCGATTTCTAAACCTCGAAATAAACGGTACAAAAGGTTTATCTACATAAATCTATGAAATTCGAAAATTGTGGAAAGTGGAGAAATTTCCCGGCGCACACCGGAGTTTTCAATAATTATATAGTTCTATTTGATGCCATAATGACAACATTGAGAAGTAACTAATTTCGATTTAAGATTAAAATTATCAATTTTCAAGAAGCAACGAACGAAAAACAAGCTATAAAATAGTAGTTGAACGAGAATTCAGGTTAGGGATGGATCGTTCATTACTGAACGAATCCGATTGAATGTGAGAGAGCTCTGATGAGAGGGCCTTCAATAAACATTACGACTTGAGACGTTTTCACTGAAATAGGGAGATCCGAAAAGACGAAAGCAGTATCGTGAAAGGGTTTTTTTTGTGTGAGGGATTAGAACAGGCGAAAAACGGAATTTTTCAGCAAAATTAGAAAAATCGGAACTTTTTTAAAAAAACGGATTTCTTTTTTTCCTAAAAAATTAAAAAGCGGAATTCCGCTTAAAAGCGGAAAAAACTCATCCCTGATTAATAGTAATATATGTACTAACCTATCTAGGCGTCGATGGTACTTCCTTTCTAAATAAACTGTCTTAATAACATTGTGAAATGATTCGCAATAGTTGTTGGTAGTGCTTGTGATGAAAGTTTGTTTCCGGCAACACTTGGCCCATAAAGTAAAAAAATCAAATAGAAAAAGGAAATTCACTATAATTAAGTCCCATAATAATAAAGTGGTATAATTATATTTATGCCTATTAAGCCACGTGCATCATGAACGTTAAAAGAAAAAACTAACAATATAAAGGAACAAAAGAGTAACAATATTAAATAGAAAATTATAATAACTAAAGATGTTTCCAAATACAGTAAATTAATAAGATCCTATAGAAGGTTTTATTACAAAATAATTAATCACAACGTGTGGCGATGTATAGAAAAACAAGGGTGAGAGAGCAAGGGTAATAAGCCCAGTATGTACAGGACTTTCGTGTCATCCCCTTGAACATTGCTGTATTAACAGCCAAATTGTCGGTGACAACACGGACAATTACAAAACTGCATTCTTCAACATCTTTGATTGTGCTACTGGTATAAGCGTAGTGCTCTTTGGCAGTCAGTTGTTTGGTAAAATAATATCCCCAAGGGATGCAATACTTGGTTGACAAACCATATAGAATGAAGCATAATAGCCGATTGGCATTGTCATATTTCTCCCTTGAAGTTTTTATAATTTCTGATTTGGCGCCAAAGAAGCAGTCGAGTTTGGAATCATATATGCATTGGGGTTTAGAGGCGAATTTATCTGAAACGCGCACGAAACTTTTTTCGTTCGCGAGGCGGATTTTTCGAACATTTTGCAGTTTATCGTATTTAACTGTAACAAACCGCTCGTATTCGCGTGACGTCAGAACACGAGTGCTCTCAGACTGTTCGAAACGAACGATATTTATTGTTTACTTCACAAATAACTAGCTTCAAGTACCAGCTTCGCTGGATATCTTGGCAGTAATATGGCCTATTTTTTAGGTGACAAATCGGGGCGATTGGCATTTTGAATGCTGAGGCTTTTGATCTGTAGAAATGGTGTGGTAAAGACTAGCATAAATGGAAGTTTTCATGACGTTAGTGTCACCTCTGTTCTTTATGATTGCATTCTTGTAGTATCTGGTAATAGCTTTTATAGTTTGTTCTTTCAGGCTACCATAAGAGCGTCCACATAGAGTCACGCCTCTCGCCTTCCACACATTTTATTAAACCTGCATACAGACGTTTACCGACGTGTTTAACACACCTTCTTTTTCGATTTTTACATTTGGTCCATATATTTCTAAATCATTCGGATGGTTATACGCCTTTGAATACTGCAAACGTCTTTATGTCCTTCATACCAGATGTTAAATTCTGCAGAGTCGTCGCCCAGTTCTTTTCGACTGTAGTCAATATCTCTACAATATTCAGACACGAGATGGAAATCCACAACATATCCAGTTTGTATGTCGATCACACAGCCAATACCAATTTGGGAAGTGTGCCCGCGGGTTAACCATGTACCATCGAAAGAAACACTAATGTCGACAATTTCATCTTCTGTTGCATCATATGCTTCTTTCACCTCACTTATGATTTGTAAATGTTTTTCCGTCGACTTGCTTATCGATGTATTCAGCATCTCCTTGCATGATTTAAATGCTCGGCTCGACATTAAATGCAAATTTGTAAACAAACAAAACTTCTAGAGCCGCAAAACCTTTCCCAAAACTCATAAAGGCTTATACCATTCGTAGGTTGATATCAAACTTATTAGGTTCATCTTGATGTTTTGAAATTTGTTTCGACGAGTGTTTCATTTTCTAAAAAATCACAACATTCACACACTACCTTCAACTGGTGGCAAAAGCCGAATTTTCTGCCTATTTGAACTTTTTAAAGTTGGGCGTTTGTATTCGTTACACAGATGATTGGTGAAAAGTTTTGACAGAGTTGAAATGTCGACTAAAACGTAAAAGGTAAGTAAGAAACTTACCTTTGCCAATTACTTACCTTTTTGTTAATATCAGATTTCAAACATAAATTACTTGAAAATGACTTTGCAATGTCATCATTTTGTAGTGACTTTTCCACTCAAAGTTTTAACCTCTTAGCAGGAGGCAGTTTATCGTCAGAATTACCCTTAATTGATTTGTTTTTCTAGATTTCATTTTGAAATTCTTATAAAAATCTATTTGACATTCGTTTTTTTATTTGGTGCTAATTTAGAACAAGAAATACTGTTTACTTTTACTACATCAGTTTCATTTGTCATTCTGAATATTTGACACAGCCTTGCAAGTTGAAACTAACCATTTTAATTGGGATGCTACACTTCTCACCATTACTTTTTGCACACAAGAATCTTTTAATTAGGTAACAATTCAGCAGATAGCTTTTCACACTCAGTAAACCTATCCTCATCGGAACGAGGCTTGTAACTTACCTTTATACGATTATTGAAATTATTTTGGGCATCATTTTGAGAAAGTAGTGGATGGTCCTACACTAAAAAATTATTTGCTGGACTTAATGGTTCATTATGTTTTAACATTGAATGCACCTTGTATATATGTTTGCAAAAGTTATTCTTGCTGCCAGGAATACGACGCCCGTCGCCAATAGCCCTCGTGTAGCTCTAGTGCGACGATAATTCAAACTAACCTAACCTTGCTGCCAGGACACTCACAAATGTAGAGGTGATTGCACAGAGAACCACAAGAGAGATTTCTGCATTTAAATACACAATGGTCAATAAAGGGGCAATTAATGTTTACCTGTTTAACTATGTACTTAGTATTTTTAACTGACTGGGATTTAACCAGTCCTTGTGATGCGTCACATCTATATCATGAATTTTTCTGCCTTTGTTATGTTCCTTTTCGGCAATGTCAGCATAATCAGAATACACAGGAAATTTATTTATAACTTTATTTGCGTGAACTACATATTGATCTTGTTCCATTAATAGTAATTAACTAACCTATCTAGGCGTCGATTGTACTTCCTCTAAATAAACTGTCTTAAGAACATAGTGAAATGATTCACAATAGTTGTTGGTAGTGATTGTGATGAAAGTTTGTTTCCGGCAACACTTAGCCCATAAAGTAAAATCAAATAGAAAAAGGAAATTCACTATAATTAAGTCCCATAATAATAAAATAAAGTTGTATAATTATATTTATGCCTATTAAGCCACGTGCATCATGAACGTTAAAAAAAACCTAACAATATAAAGGAACAAAAGAGTAACAATTTTAAATAGAAAATTATAATAAACTAAAGATGGTTCCAAATACAGTAAATTAATAAGATCCTATGGAAGGTTTTATTACAAAATAATTAATCACAACGTGTTTCTAAGTATAGAAAAACAAGGGTAAGAGAGCAAGGGTATTAAGCCCAGTATAGTACAGGACTTTCGTGTCATCTCCTTGAAATGCCTCTTTACTTATCTTTTTCCCTCAACTTCTCCTTCAAGTTACTTATGTCTTGCACATAATCCTCATGTGATGTTAAGAGGGACTGGATGTCATGTATTGTCAAATCGGTCTGAATGCATGCCTCAGCTGTGTTTCGATGGTGCAAGTCTGGCTGCAAAATTTCTTCATCCATGGCAATAACCAACACCTCATTGGTAGTATCCTCATCAGTAGCAGATTCCTCAATGGCTGCAGTTCGTTGCTGCTTTCGATTGAAACGAGCAAGATCCGAAGCACTTGTATCTTGTTTGTCATATCCAAGATTTAGGCTAGGCACCCAATCAGATAATGCTCTTTTTTCCCGGATGCCTTTTGCTTACTTAAGTCCAAAGGCAAGCGAAAAAATGATTTTCTGGATGATCCTCCCTTTTTACCGCAAGTTATACCGTCGTTTTCCTCGTTCTGGATAGGGTGGGAGCTCAAGAAGCGGGGGGCTCTGAACAGCCGGTTCCATACTCACCTGAAAGTCGGTATTCCATGAGTGAGGCAGCTTGCATCCAGCAACAGGGCAAACCCTTAAGTCTTCCAATTTTTTTTCTGAAAGAAAGAATAGTAGCCTTGGAATTGTTAATATCAATTTTAGCAATTACGCACTTCTTGGGCACCCAAAGTGTCCAAAAAAGCCGAAAGCGACTGAATCGTAACAATATGCGCATTAATAGCAATTGACCAGTTAATCATAAACCGACAGATCTCTCTGGGGGAGTTGTCATTTCGGATGTCCACAATACGAGAATTTGGGCTGGGTAAATCCGGTCTGCAACCTCCGGTCTCGCGTCATCTTTCCCAGCATTTATTGCTTCCTTGAAGGACGTCGACGTCATGTTACAGCTCAATACTGGGGTTTTTGTTTTTAGACAAGTTTAAGTAAAAAAAAAACGGGAAATCGCCGAAAAAATTAGTGTCCGGATCGACGGTTCGTATTAACAAATTTCCGAAAATTCGCTATTTTACTGATGTTTAGTGTTGCGTTTTATAATTTCAAAATTTATGGATTTTCAAGGTCGTTGATTGCAATTTCTGATGGATCTTCGGGGTTTTGTAGTTTTTTTTCGTGTTTAAATGGTAACGCCGTTTTTTAAAGTTTTGAAGTTCATGATTTGACGACTTTTACGGTATTCCCACTTTACCGATTTCAGAAAGATAGCAATTCAACTGTTTCTGAGAATTTGGAATTTTCTAGACTTTCTGAAATTCGAGACATTTTGTCAATCATTAATTTTCAAAAATATTCGATTTACCGATTTTGAAAGGTTCTTAATTCGCTGATTTTTGAAGGTTTTTCATAAATTAAAATGTTCAATTCTATCTTTTTCAGGTTAAGATTTAAGGAAATAACTCATTAAGCTATCGGATGTAAAATATTAAATTTAAGTTAGTATTATTAAAAATTATGATGAATGAAATATTTTTAAAATAACCTTTTATTTTTTTTAAACATATTTAAAAATTATCTCGCATAAAAGAGAATCCAATGTTATGTGGTGTTGTTTCACTTAAATTGAAGATTGTTACTTTAAATATTAACTAACTTAACCCTACGATTTAAAAAAAGCCATTAATTTAATGGTCAGCTATTTTAAGTGTAGAATATAGGTTGTTTCTATTAAATTATTTACTAGTAAGTTTTGGTAATTTGCCAATAACTTTTCAAGTACAAATTTGCCTGAAAATTGCAAATTAAATGACTGATGACCAGGAAAAGTATAATTATATGTATACATACAATCACGTACTCTGCAACTTATAGGAGACTCTAACTGGGCTAAATAATGGTTGGTGCTAAAACAAAAACAATTCATAACTCGTATTTTCTTTTTTTTGCCTAATATTTATGTTAGCAGTGTTGCATATTTGAAAAAACTTAGTGATATAATTGGTTATATGCGAGCGTCCTTGAAAAATTTGAAAATGAGACTTGAAATCCTTGAAATATGCTTGAATTTTTTAGCAATTTTGCTGGACACCCTGTCTGTAAATGGGAACATAAAAGTATCAATTAAGATAAATCAAATACCAATAGGATAGTAAATGGTATCAAATATGATATTTAAAAAAAAAAATGTTTTCACACATCAAAGCTGACGATGTTCAGTTTTGTAAAATAGCTTTAGTGTCTTGCAATAAGACATTCAATTGTTCTTCTTACAATTACTAAAGCAAAACAAATTCTTTTAAACAATTCTTGAAGAAGCCGGATGCAAAGTTGAGTTGTTCATCTGCTACTGAACTCAATAGTTTGTTAAACATAAATTGTTCAGAATTATAGGTTGCTGTGGTTCGCGTTTATCGTTAAAAGTCTCGTCAAGTACTTTTTAATCGGATTATTTCATTTATCAACATTAGAAAGCTCAACAGTAAGGATGGTTGGGTGTTCAATTATTGCGCACAAGAGCTATGTGAGTTCTATTAGCAGAAGGCGTCGTATTTAGAACCATAGTCAAGTAAGGATAGTGTTCAGAAACAGTAAAGTTTAGTTAAGGCCTGTGGCAACGACTGTTCAGAGAGCTGATGTTCAGTTTTGTAAAATAGTTTTCGCAATAAGAAAAGTGCTGTTCATCTTTAAGTAATTTAATATATTCAATTGTTTGTTAAACGTAATTTGTTCGGAATTATAGGTTTCTGTCGTTTTGTGTTTGTCATCAATAGTCTTGTCAAGTATTTCTTGGTCAGATTATTTTATTCATCAGCAAATGTTGTGGAATGTGTTTAGAATCTTGCAATAAGAAAAGTGCTTTTCATCTAAGTTTTTTAAAACATTCAGACAGTTATTAAGACAGAATTGCTCACCTGTCAACTTGAGGGAATGCAGTAACAGGCCCCTTTTGAGTCCATCCATCAACGATGTTCGCAATGTCAAACTGGCGACGGAACACAGTGAAAGCACCATCTGGGACTCACCAGCGCCATCTTGAACATCGTCATTCAAATGTTCTAGTGCAGCAGCAGTATTAATATTGTCTTGTTCCTCGTCATCAATATGACGAGCGGCAGCACGAGCTGCGTCTCGGTGCAGTTTCCTCGTTTTGTCCGCCTCCTCTGCTGACAACCATGCTGTTGAAAAATTAAATACCAGTGTTAGAAATTATATGAAAATTCGTCACTAAAGGATTCGTTCGATGTTTTGGCTGCTCAAACCACTTACGTCAGTAAATGGTATAAAATATGATATTTAAAAAAAAATTGATTTTACACATCAAAGCCACTTTTCTTTGTCATACAGTAAAAAGTTGGTGATCTTTTGAAGCAATTTTATTTCCTTCCACAAAACTTGTTCATCAGATACTGTTTTTGTAAGATTGCGGTTTTAAAAAGTGTTTCACAGCAGCTTTGGGAATGCTTTTAGCAGCATTTTTCTGCACTTTCTTTTGTTTCTTCAGTCTTGAGAATTCAATTACTGGAACGCCACACAGTTTCTTTCATTTTTCCCAAAACTTTTATATTGATCATATTGTGTCTTTTGATCAGCTGGAAATTTGACGTGTCATAATCTTGGAAGTCGCACTTGTGTCTTGTTGATCAACAGAAAACTCGTAACACAGAGAATCTGTCTCAGTGAGTAAAACTTGTGCCTTATGTAGGAATAGTTGAATTGGTACATTAAATATTTACTGATATCAATGTTACAAAAACCTGTGAATAAGGGCCTTGGAAGTCTTCATTTGTATTCCAACAAGGTCTTCGTTGAAATACAAATACAAAAATTGTCGACCAACAACAGGCCAGATGCCCAGCAAGGTTGGTCTAAAATAAAGCTAATAATTTACCAGTTTCCAATGACTATCAAGTTTCTTCTTAAAATCTTCTACTCTTTTCGAATGCACAACATAATCTGGTAAAGCATTCCACTCATTGACAACTCTATTGTAAAAATGTTTTCTTCCCTCCCTTCTAAAGCATGATTTATTCAATTTCTGATCATGTCCTCCGGTCCGGCTATTTAAGGGGTCTTGGGAGTCTTAAACCTGTCGAAGAATGTACTGAAAAGCATAGAAGTAATTTTTTTATATGTAATTCTGTAAGATTTATTTATTATGAAACAAATTTTAAAATTTATGAAACTTTAGCCAAAAATAAAATAAATGATAACAAACAAAACTATTTACAAAATTGAAAACATTTGGATTCGGCTTGCGCGCCACATTTTGAGGTCAAAATTGAAGAAATGACCAAGAAAATGACTATGTTGTGCAAATAAAGACTTGTACCTGTTTAAGGGAAAAATAAAACAATATTTATTAATACAAAAAAAATTAAATCAAAATTTGAATTTTTTTAATTAATTTTTTAAAAACAGTTCGTAAAATAATTTCTAATTAAAATTGAGCTTAGAAATAAGTATAACATGAAGAATATGGTTCTAGTATGTGTATACAAAACTTGGGACAGTTTGAATCAGTAGTTTTTGTAAAAATGTCGCGCAAGGTCCAAATTTGCATTCTGAGAAAAATCAAGTTAAAGTTAAAATTGTATAAATTTTAAATATAAACAAGATTTTTTTACCTAAAATTTCCCCGGTGCATACGTCTGGCCTTCTTTTAGCAGTAAAGATTCATTTTCACTTGTTTGTTTAAGTCTTTTGGCTCGACGTGCCTCCAGTGATGATTTTTCGGATCTCTTCTTCAACGTCAGAATTTGAACTTTATTATTTGAAATGCACTTATGAACAAGTTTCTTTGACAATTTCAAGTCTAAAACATTTAACATTTTTAATAATGTTTCCTTGCCATTGTTAAATTCACATGTAGCTATAAGTATGGCTTTGGCGCGTTGTATATGGGAAAAAAGATCCATTCAGTTCAGTGCTCTGAGCATGCGCAGTGTCGAGCTGTCCAGAAATACTCGTTTACCTGCGAATGCGTAAACAACCATAGGTCCGATTATCGTGTAGAATATTGGGACCATGGGTCCGATTATAAGCGGCCGTAGAACAGCCCCATTCGCCATAAGCAGTGCTTCCGTCTTCGTCGCGACAATTCTTTTGCTCCCCACCTCCGGTCACAAAAATCTCAACTTTCTCATCAGCTAGTCTCTTTCGACTTGCAGCTTTTAAGTTTTTATACTTCAACTTAAGCTGATTAAGGGTTCGATTGGTGACCGAGCTCTGCGAATTGTAAAGCTCCGTCACCGATAACCATGCTTTCAGTTTTTCATCCAATTTTAAAGCATTGCATTCTTTACTTTAAATTTAAAAATTTATTACTATTATTAAAATTATAATTATTTATTAACTGAAACTACTTATGAAAAAAGGGAAAAAAATATTTGAAAATTTTTTGGGGTCTGGTCCCCCTTAAAAAAAAAAGGGCGAAGTTTATTTGCAAAAGCAGAGGGTTGGATTAAAATTTAGGGAGAATTGGGGGTAGGGTGGCGAATACCGGTTTGTGTATAGCTGACGCAATACCTTCTCCGAGTACGCATGCCCAGCCGGTTTGCGCCCCCATTTAGAGTGGCGGTAATACACACTGACGTAACTCCGCCCGCCCCTCACCCTTTCCTCCACCACACGGGAAATAACTATAAGTCCAGGGAAATAACAGTAATGGGGTAAATCCCCGGTGCGAAATTTTGCTGGGTATTCAACAGTCTCTGCTTGAGTGCGTTCAGATACGTGTTTCTTGATGATGAAAACCGATGGCAAAGCGTAGTCTATAGGATCCGAAGGTCCGGCTACATCTGCAGGCAGATCCTGAATTGATATTGTGTCTTTTGATCAGCTGGAAATTTGACGTGTCATAATCTTGGAAGTCGCACTTGTGTCTTGTTGATCAACAGAAAACTCGTAACACAGAGAATCTGTCTCAGTGAGTAAACTTGTGCTTATGTAGGAATAGTTGAATTGGTACATTAATATTTACTGATATCATGTTACAAAAAACCTGTGAATAAGGGCCTTGGAAGTCTTCATTTTGTATTCCAACAAGGTCTTCGTTGAAATACAAATACAAAAATTGTCGACCACACAGGCCAGATGCCCAGCAAGGTTGGTCTAAAATAAAGCTAATAATTTACCAGTTTCCAATGACTATCAAGTTTCTTCTTAAAATCTTCTACTCTTTTCGAATGCACAACATAATCTGGTAAAGCATTCCACTCATTGACAACTCTATTGTAAAAATGTTTTCTTCCCTCCCTTCTAAAGCATGATTTATTCAATTTCTGATCATGTCCTCCGGTCCGGCTATTTAAGGGGTCTTGGGAGTCTTAAACCTGTCGAAGAATGTACTGAAAAGCATAGAAGTAATTTTTTTATATGTAATTCTGTAAGATTTATTTATTATGAAACAAATTTTAAAATTTATGAAACTTTAGCCAAAAATAAAATAAATGATAACAAACAAAACTATTTACAAAATTGAAAACATTTGGATTCGGCTTGCGCGCCACATTTTGAGGTCAAAATTGAAGAAATGACCAAGAAAATGACTATGTTGTGCAAATAAAGACTTGTACCTGTTTAAGGGAAAAATAAAACAATATTTATTAATACAAAAAAAATTAAATCAAAATTTGAATTTTTTTAATTAATTTTTTAAAAAAAGTTCGTAAAATAATTTCTAATTAAAATTGAGCTTAGAAATAAGTATAACATGAAGAATATGGTTCTAGTATGTGTATACAAAACTTGGGACAGTTTGAATCAGTAGTTTTTGTAAAAATGTCGCGCAAGGTCCAAATTTGCATTCTGAGAAAAATCAAGTTAAAGTTAAAATTGTATAAATTTTAAATATAAACAAGATTTTTTTACCTAAAATTTCCCCGGTGCATACGTCTGGCCTTCTTTTAGCAGTAAAGATTCATTTTCACTTGTTTGTTTAAGTCTTTTGGCTCGACGTGCCTCCAGTGATGATTTTTCGGATCTCTTCTTCAACGTCAGAATTTGAACTTTATTATTTGAAATGCACTTATGAACAAGTTTCTTTGACAATTTCAAGTCTAAAACATTTAACATTTTTAATAATGTTTCCTTGCCATTGTTAAATTCACATGTAGCTATAAGTATGGCTTTGGCGCGTTGTATATGGGAAAAAAGATCCATTCAGTTCAGTGCTCTGAGCATGCGCAGTGTCGAGCTGTCCAGAAATACTCGTTTACCTGCGAATGCGTAAACAACCATAGGTCCGATTATCGTGTAGAATATTGGGACCATGGGTCCGATTATAAGCGGCCGTAGAACAGCCCCATTCGCCATAAGCAGTGCTTCCGTCTTCGTCGCGACAATTCTTTTGCTCCCCACCTCCGGTCACAAAAATCTCAACTTTCTCATCAGCTAGTCTCTTTCGACTTGCAGCTTTTAAGTTTTTATACTTCAACTTAAGCTGATTAAGGGTTCGATTGGTGACCGAGCTCTGCGAATTGTAAAGCTCCGTCACCGATAACCATGCTTTCAGTTTTTCATCCAATTTTAAAGCATTGCATTCTTTACTTTAAATTTAAAAATTTATTACTATTATTAAAATTATAATTATTTATTAACTGAAACTACTTATGAAAAAAGGGAAAAAAATATTTGAAAATTTTTTGGGGTCTGGTCCCCCTTAAAAAAAAAGGGCGAAGTTTATTTGCAAAAGCAGAGGGTTGGATCAAAATTTAGGGAGAATTGGGGGTAGGGTGGCGAATACCGGTTTGTGTATAGCTGACGCAATACCTTCTCCGAGTACGCATGCCCAGCCGGTTTGCGCCCCCATTTAGAGTGGCGGTAATACACACTGACGTAACTCCGCCCGCCCCTCACCCTTTCCTCCACCACACGGGAAATAACTATAAGTCCAGGGAAATAACAGTAATGGGGTAAATCCCCGGTGCGAAATTTTGCTGGGTATTCAACAGTCTCTGCTTGAGTGCGTTCAGATACGTGTTTCTTGATGATGAAAACCGATGGCAAAGCGTAGTCTATAGGATCCGAAGGTCCGGCTACATCTGCAGGCAGATCCGAAGGTCCGGCTACATCTTTAAGTAATTTAATATATTCAATTGTTTGTTAAACGTAATTTGTTCGGAATTATAGGTTTCTGTCGTTTTGTGTTTGTCATCAATAGTATTGTCAAGTATTTCTTGGTCAGATTATTTTATTTATCAGCAAATGTTGTAGAATGTGTTTAGAATCTTGCAATAAGAAAATACTTTTCATTTTAAGTTTTTTAAAACATTCAGACAGTTATTAAGACAGAATTGCTCACCTGTCAACTTGAGGGAATGCAGTCACAGTCCCCTTTTGAGTCCATCCATCAACGATGTTCGCTATGTCAAACTGGCGACGGAACACAGTGAAAGCACCATCTGGGACTTCATTTTCACCAGCGCCATCTTGAACATCGTCATTCAAATGTTCTAGTGCAGCAGCAGTATTAATATTGTCTTGTTCCTCGTCATCAATATGACGAGCGGCAGCACGAGCTGCGTCTCGGTGCAGTTTCCTCGTTTTGTCCGCCTCCTCTGCTGACAACCATGCTGTTGAAAAATTAAAAACCAGTGTTAGAAATCATATGAAAATTCGTCACTAAAGGATTCGTTCGATGTTTTGGCTGCTCAAACCACTTACGTCAGTAAATGGTATAAAATATGATATTAAAAAAAAAAATTGATTTTACACATCAAAGCCACTTTTCTTTGTCATACAGTAAAAAGTTGGTGATCTTTTGAAGCAATTTTATTTCCTTCCACAAAACTTGTTCATCAGATACTGTTTTTGTAAGATTGCTGTTTTAAAAAGTGTTTCACAGCAGCTTTGGGAATGCTTTTAGCAGCATTTTTCTGCACTTTCTTTTGTTTCTTCAGTCTTAAGAATTCAATTACTGGAACGCCACACAGTTTCTTTCATTTTTCCCAAAACTTTTATATTGATCATATTGTGTCTTTTGATCAGCTGGAAATTTGACGTGTCATAATCTTGGAAGTCGCACTTGTGTCTTGTTGATCAACAGAAAACTCGGTAACACAGAGAATCTGTCTCAGTGAGTAAAACTTGTGCCTTATGTAGGAATAGTTGAATTGGTACATTAAATATTTACTGATATCAATGTTACAAAAACCTGTGAATAAGGGCCTTGGAAGTCTTCATTTGTATTCCAACAAGGTCTTCGTTGAAATACAAATACAAAAATTGTCGACCAACAACAGGCCAGATGCCCAGCAAGGTTGGTCTAAAATAAAGCTAATAATTTACCAGTTTCCAATGACTATCAAGTTTCTTCTTAAAATCTTCTACTCTTTTCGAATGCACAACATAATCTGGTAAAGCATTCCACTCATTGACAACTCTATTGTAAAAATGTTTTCTTCCCTCCCTTCTAAAGCATGATTTATTCAATTTCTGATCATGTCCTCCGGTCCGGCTATTTAAGGGGTCTTGGGAGTCTTAAACCTGTCGAAGAATGTACTGAAAAGCATAGAAGTAATTTTTTTATATGTAATTCTGTAAGATTTATTTATTATGAAACAAATTTTAAAATTTATGAAACTTTAGCCAAAAATAAAATAAATGATAACAAACAAAACTATTTACAAAATTGAAAACATTTGGATTCGGCTTGCGCGCCACATTTTGAGGTCAAAATTGAAGAAATGACCAAGAAAATGACTATGTTGTGCAAATAAAGACTTGTACCTGTTTAAGGGAAAAATAAAACAATATTTATTAATACAAAAAAAATTAAATCAAAATTTGAATTTTTTTAATTAATTTTTTAAAAAAAGTTCGTAAAATAATTTCTAATTAAAATTGAGCGAAATAAGTATAACATGAAGAATATGGTTCTAGTATGTGTATGCAAAACTTGGGACAGTTTGAATCAGTAGTTTTTGTAAAAATGTCGCGCAAGGTCCAAATTTGCATTCTGAGAAAAATCAAGTTAAAGTTAAAATTGTATAAATTTTAAATATAAACAAGATTTTTTTACCTAAAATTTCCCCGGTGCATACGTCTGGCCTTCTTTTAGCAGTAAAGATTCATTTTCACTTGTTTGTTTAAGTCTTTTGGCTCGACGTGCCTCCTAAAATGATTTTTCGGATCTCTTCTTCAACGTCAGAATTTGAACTTTATTATTTGAAATGCACTTATGAACAAGTTTCTTTGACAATTTCAAGTCTAAAACATTTAACATTTTTAATAATGTTTCCTTGCCATTGTTAAATTCACATGTAGCTATAAGTATGGCTTTGGCGCGTTGTATATGGGAAAAAAGATCCATTCAGTTCAGTGCTCTGAGCATGCGCAGTGTCGAGCTGTCCAGAAATACTCGTTTACCTGCGAATGCGTAAACAACCATAGGTCCGATTATCGTGTAGAATATTGGGACCATGGGTCCGATTATAAGCGGCCGTAGAACAGCCCCATTCGCCATAAGCAGTGCTTCCGTCTTCGTCGCGACAATTCTTTTGCTCCCCACCTCCGGTCACAAAAATCTCAACTTTCTCATCAGCTAGTCTCTTTCGACTTGCAGCTTTTAAGTTTTTATACTTCAACTTAAGCTGATTAAGGGTTCGATTGGTGACAGAGCTCTGCGAATTGTAAAGCTCCGTCACCGATAACCATGCTTTCAGTTTTTCATCCAATTTTAAAGCATTGCTTTCTTTACATTCTATAACTTTAGCATACTCCGCTACACAATTTAACAGAACTTCTTTCTCCAAAGGGGAAAATTTTTTGAACGCTTATCCATTGATTGGAACAAAAAAACGAACACAACCAGGACAGAGATAAAAGCGCAATGAAAAGGCGAAAATAAACACATTTATTTCACTTCGTTTCTTACAATTCGTATCAAAGTATCTCGAATAAAGCACGAAATTGCAGTTGGCCAATCAGAGAAGACTTCCGGAAGATAGTATGCGGATAACTTAATCCTGAGTTGGTGGATAGGGATGACGAAGTAAACCACGATCAAGCAGTTCGAGCATGATCCCGTGGCTGGTGGATACGACCGTAAGAACCTTCTCCTGACAATAACAAACACAACGAAAAAAGAATTAGTGAAATCGGGTCAGGCGTGATACTGCCACAACGAAAAAATTTGACTTTATTTTTGTATTAGATGTACAGGGTGGTTATAAAATAACGCTCACTATTCGGAGAGGTCTGTAGCTTGAACGAATAATCCGAATGCAACAAGCTTCGAGACACTTACTAATCAAGAAGGGGAAAAAAGAATGCAATCATAAAAAAACCCACCTCGTCACTTGACCAGGGTTCTAAATTACGAGGCGTAATTGGCTGTGGTAAAGCTCCTAAAGGAGGCTAGAAATAGGCAGTCGGAATCGATTACATTACATTAAAAAAGAAATAGTTACAATCATCACCGATAGATGGCGCTGCCAATGGAAACACAATTGTAAGCATTAGCAAAACCAAGAAGCGGTCATTTTAATGTAATGTAATCGATTCCGGCTGCCTATTTCTAGCCTCCTTTAGGAGCTTTAACACAACCAATTACGCCTCGTAATTTAGTACCCTGGTCAAGTGACGATGTGGGTTTTTTTATGATTGCATTCTTTCCCCCCCTTCTTGAATAGTAAGTGTCTCGAAGTATGTTGCATTCGGATTATTCATTCAAGCTACAGACCTCTCCGAATAGCGAGCGTTATTTTATAACCACCCGGTATATACCGTTTTTGTATATACCTTGTTTTGTATAAACCATGTATAAATCTTTTATAAATAGACAAAAAAAATTAAAGAATTAAGTTTTTAATGTTAGTAGTTCTGGAAAATATATTTGTGTAATAATTTTTTAAAGACCTGTGTAAATAAAATATCCTTAATCACTTAAAATATTCATTAACAATCAAATTTCTCTTAGCCTTTCCACCAATAGAATCTGAATGTCAATCACTGAAGTATCATCATTCCCGATAAAGGGTCTTCTTCAATAAGATCTTTCAAGTTGATGGCTATGTTGTGAAGGACAGCTGTTGCCACAATTATGGTCATAGTAGTATCTAGCTTATACCGCAATTCAGATTGCAAACAGCCAAATCTTTTCTTCCAAAGTCCATATTGCCTTTCAACAACATTTCTCCCCAACCTTTGAGATACACTGTACCTTAAAAAATAAGTTATCAGCAAAATATAACAATGTCGACAACTGTATTAAACTGTTGCTAGATCTGTATGCTTTATAAAATTGTTTGACTGAACAGTTCCCAATTGGCTTAAAAAAATGTTTTTAATAAGTATGTAAAAATGATTGTTGAAATATGTATTAACAGATTCTATTATCTTAAGAAATATAAGCTATTTCAGGGCTTGCTATTCTGAGCAATATTTATATTATAAACTTAAGGACAATATAAACTCGAGGAGAGAATCTAAATATTTCACATAAAACTTCCATAAAAAATTTGAATTTTAATAAGTGAAATTTGTTTTGAAAATTAATCTTGTAAAATCTTTATATCGTATAAAACTTTATTCCAGAAAAATTGGCTATAGTGAACCAATTGTTGGTTCCGTAGAGGGTTCACTATAGCGGGGTTCGACTGTATATAACATGATTATGACCTTCTTGAACAGGAATTAGTTTTTTTTAAAAAATATTACATATAAATATATGTATTAGGAATGGAGAGGATTTAACAAAATCTAGTTAATTCTTTTAATTAGTTTGGAAAATAAAGAAATGTAATTTGAAAGATAATTTGAAATATATTTTCAGGTAAAATCTTACTTGGTGGGCCAGAGCCATTTGACAAAATTTGGTGACTTTCCAATTAGAAATAAATAATTATTACTGGCAATCCAGTACAGTAAACCAAGGGAGAGGGAGGGTTACAAAACTATGGTAGCACGCATCCCAACCTGTTTTAGGGTTGTCAATAAAAATCGTAGCATATTCAGAAATCAATGATTTCGGGATGTACCCAGGTTCATTTTAAGTAAGTTTGTGACGAGGCTAGAGTATACAAACATTATGATTCCGTTCCTTACCACCTCTGCCTATCATTTGTTTGGTTCAAAAATGGTGTCATTAAGTATTTTCGGAGTGAATGGCCGCTGTCTCCAAGAACATGGTAGTTGTTTGACACTTCCGTCTCCAAGATGGCTCTCAGGTAGGAGTTGTCGAAAATTGTGGAGTCGTGAACACTTCCAGGCCATCGTGCAGTCAAAGTGCGTATTTTCATATCTGTATCACTTAATGTTTGACCGTTTAGCGAGAATGTGCCTTGTCGATTGCGGAAGGTTTCCACCTTTTCTCCGTATGTGGGTGCAATCTAGAGCACCAAACACACCGGGAAATCCACAAATATCATTACTTTTGGCTAACCTAGGAAAAAATATAAATAAAACATTTGAAGTCAAAAGTGTAATAGCGATACATAATAAAATTTTAACTACTAATTTTTAATTTTCTAACATTGCGAGTTGTGTATATTGAGAAATTCCCACGTTGAAACTTTTCCCATTTTTAAACTTTTCAACAAGCGTTAAATATTTCTGGCCATCATGTAAACAAACCCAAAAGAGGATTAAAATTATTAAGATAACACAGATCCACAATGATTAAATGGTTCTGAAAAAATCATAGCTCTGCCAACATCCAGAAACCACACAACTTCAGGATGTTGCTAAGCTGGAAAAGTCGTCAAATATTTCAATACGTCACTAGAATAGTCACTAATACTAAATAATTGACATACAACCTTTAATTATGAACATAAAATGTATTTTAAGGATACCTAGTAGAGTTTAGGGGGCTGGGGAGCCCAGTCGGTTAGGCACTCGCCTAGCATGCGAAAGGTCCCAGGTTCGGGTCCTGGCATCGCCAAAATAATTGCCGACCTATAAACGGCCCGTGCAGCCAAAAATGTCCGACGAATAATACCCCGTGTAAGGGAGTGCACGTTAAATATCCTTCAAAGTCCTAACGCTTAAGCATGTTACCAAGATCAACATTAAGTGAAATATATGTACATACTACCCTAGCAGTCTTAAGCCTCAAATTATTTTCCAATTTTTGGTTCAAAGCTGCCACGCTATTTGTAATCACAATGTAATTATGATATTTACTAACAAAATACAATAATACTTAAAAATAAAGTACACTTGACAGTACTTATGACTGTTTTCAATTAGATGTTACGTTCTTGCAACCAAAAAGTTTCATGCCAAAAAAAGCATAAAATTAACAATGCAAAAGTTTTTTTTAAAATACAAAGTATTAAAATTTATTTAAATACTTATAAATGTGCATGAGTTTAGATTAAAATTATTTTTAATGTAAGCATTGAGAGTTTTTAATTCAAAGTGAAATTATATGTATTGAAAAAGATTTACAGACGAAAGTTTTTACATGTGAGCATAACTTTTAATTTTCACTTTATATTGAAATCGTAATATAATACATAAGTCTATTTACAACATATAATATAAATTCATACAAATGCACCAAAATAAAGCTAAATGCATCACCAGCTTTTTTTTTAGAAAGCCTAACTTTTAATTAATTGTAAATATAGCACTATATAAATTTGTAAATAATTTATTTCACAATAAATTTAAAATGTGATGATAAATTCAGTATTGTTATTTTTAATTGTTCAATAATGTTAAACACTAAATTAACTAATTACGTTTATACGGCTTAACATTTATACAGTTTGTGTATCTTCAAAACATCTTTCGATCTCCGGATTTCTTGACAGTTCATAGTTTCCATAATGCATGGGGGGTTGGGGAGCCCAGTCGGTTAGGCACTCGCCTAGCATGCGAAAGGTCCCAGGTTCGGGTCCGGGCATCGCCAAAATAACTGCCGACCTATAAACGGCCCGTGCAGCCAAAAATGTCCGACGAAAAATACCCCGTGTAAGGGAGTGCACGTTAAATATCCTTCAAAGTCCTAACGCTGCGTACGATGTCGCCCTTAGCGGTTGCGTTGGGTGCCTATTCAGGTGTCGGCTCGTCACTTGACTGTAGTTCAAAAATACGACTCCCGTCGCCAATAGCCCTCGTGTAGCTCTAGTGCGACGATAATTCAAATCTAACCTAACCATAATGCATGATAGAAAACATGTCATACTTCACCGAGAGTATTTCAAGCTCGGGCTTACTTATGGAAAAGTTTTTTGTGTAGCCTAGAAAAAGAATAGAACGTTAATTAAAAATTTACGTGTTACAATTTAAGTGTTTCAGAACGCAACATTTTATGAACTGAATTAGTTTCATTAATTTTTTTTTTCTAAAACAAGGTTGTTTTTTTCTCATGTCCCTGGATTGTAAATGAAGTAAAATGTTATTGTAAATGTGATGTGAAAAAATTCTAGAGTTTGAAGTCAATAATGTTACATTGGCGATTTACTTAAAACTCGTATAATTTTTTTCTAAAATATTTAAAAAAAACGGTTTTTGTACTTAATTACTTCCTAGCAAAAACTTGTCTGACACGCATTAAAATCCATAGTACAAACAGCTATCCTATCAACCATCCGATACAGACGCATAAACCCGTCAACTGACTGTTAGGTTTATTAGCAACCCACATAATTTGTTAAAATTTATGAATTTTATAATTTTTGAAAATTTTATCATATTAAGTAAGGACGAGTCATTTGCAACAACATTTGAAGGGTCTGGTTTCAAAACTCTCATTCTCCAATGTATAACTAATAAAAAGCGCGAGATCCGTCTATTAGCAATTTCGATGGATTGAATTTACAATGATCAAAAGCAGAGAATGAATAAGTTGTACCCTTTATTTTAGTTATATTTTGTAGAATAAGAGTTCTGAAACTAAACCCTTCATTTAAAATCGTCTGCCATCAAAAAAATATTAAAAAAATTTCAGTTGAAAATATTTAATGTTAAATCCTCAAAATCAGCACGTTCTTCCACTAATTAGTTCACGTTTAATTATGATATTTACTAACAAAATGCAATAATACTTAAAAATAAAGTACACTTGAGTCCCAATTATTTGGGTTGCGTTGGGTGCCAATTCAGGTGTCGGCTCGTCACTTGACTGAGGTTCTAAAATACGACGCCCGTCGCCAATAGCCCTCGTGTAGCACTAGTGCGACGATAATTCAAAACCTAACCTAACCAATTATTTGGTTATGACTGTTTTCAATTAGATGTAACGTTCTTGCAACCAAAAAGTTTCATGCCAAAATAAGCATAAAATTAACAATGCAAAAGTTTTTAAATACAAAGTATTAAAATTTAAATACTTATAAATGTGCATGAGTTTAGATTAAAATTATTTTTAATATAAGCATTGAGAGTTTTTAATTCAAAGTGAAATTATATGTATTGAAAAAGATTTACAGACGAAAATTTTTACATGTGAGCATAACTTTTTATTTTCACTTTATATTGAATCGTAATAATCAGAAATGACCATACTTGATGTTCTTATCGTAGACTTTGATGTAGTTATTCCTGTCAGACCTCTGGTGTTCATGGATCAGTCCTACGACATGACCCAGTTCGTGAACAATAATTCCGAGATTTCCACACCCGATACTGAGGGACACGAGCTGCCCCCTCCCTTCCGTCCTATAGATGAATAGCAACCGTGGGATGATATATAGAACATTAGGCACGCGCAACCTCATCAACCATCAGATGACACTGATTTACCACTGCATTTCTACCAGTATTCTAGACAACGAAAACCCAATAGTATAAAAAACGAAGTAACACATATCCACATTGGGGATGGTTTTGGTAGACAATGGGTTACTGAGGCAGGTATGTAATAGTCTGCTTACGTCTTTAGACCCTAGAGCAGGGCCTGATCTACCATAAGGCCCGTTAGGCCCAGCCAAAGGGCCCCTAAATTTTAGTTTCTATTATTAAATGCTGTAGATCCCCGAAATTTCAGTAAATGTAAAAATTCTATGAGACCTCACTTTGTTAGCTTGACATCACTAGAATAGTCACTAATACTAAAAAAGTGACATACAACCCTTAATTATGAATGGGAAGTGTATTTTAGAGACCTAGTAGACTTTATACTGTGTGTGGGAGGGGTGGAGGGTAGGGTAAAATAAAGATCTATTGAGTTGCACATAACTATCAGATGTGTTGACAAAAAAAAAACCTTGTCGTTCCCACTTGTGTGCTACACTAAAGCCAATTCTATCAGTGCCTAAGGATTTAAAATGATTCAGAACATGAATGCCGGAAGCAGGACTCGCACACACGTACATAGTCTGTTCCAACTAATCAGCATTTTAGTTTAGTCACATCAAAGTGAAACCACATTGAAAAGCTTCATGCTGGAAAACAACTGGTTCATTTTTTCAATTGCTTCAACTAACACCGATTCATTCATAATTAAATAATAGTTTAGTTTGAATAATCGTCGCACTAGCCTTCCTTCACTAGCCTTCACCAGCTTACATTCTCTAAAATGAATTAAAAAATTCCACGAAAACGATCGAGCGACGGATATCCACTGCGTAAAATGGCTAAATTTCAGAATGCGGAGCTTTCTCAGATTTTTAGTTTAATTTAGTTTGAGTTATCGTCGCACTAGAGCTACACGAGGGCTATTGGCGACGGGCGTCGTATTTTAGAACCACAGTCAAGTGAAGAGCCGACACCTGAATAGGCACCCAACGCATCCGTTAAGAGCGACATCGTACGCAGCGTTAGGACTTTAAAGGATGTTTAACGTGCACTCCCTCCACACGGGGTATTATTCGTCGGACATTTTGGCTGCACGGGCCGTTTATAGGTCGGCAGTTATTTAGGCGATGCCCGGACCCGAACCTGGGACCTTCCGCATGCTAGGCGAATGCCTATCTTACTGGGCTCCCCAGCCCCCTTATAAATAATATATGTGTCATTGTAAACACATAAGAAACTAATATGGTTATATATGTGTTCGCCAATTACAACCATCAAGACAGTGTACATGTAGGACTGTGTCAACGAATAATTTATTATAGAGACCCAAGGTAAATAAATTTAATAGATAAAAACAAAATGAATTTATTAAAAATATATCATACCTCTTGTATTTCCATTTCAGATTCTGGTAGTCTTATGAACACGGGTCTCAATTCAGCCAAACAGATAGCTACCTTTTTAATGGTGCGGCTGTCTGTTGGCTGTGAAACTCCTTGTAGATCAGTCACGGACAATTGCTCGTTTCCGTTTGCAAAAAAGCGTAAAGCAATTAAGACCTGTTCTGTGGCCGAAAGAGCACGATTTCTGTTTGAAGAGCACGTTAGTTTCGGCTCTAGCGAATCTATAATGTGTTCAACAGTTTCTTTTTTAAACCTATACCGAGCAAAAAAAATCAAATTTCACATTTAAATCTTCGTTTCGATCTAATTCAATTCTTTCCCTCCTTTCTACAGTTTCTAGATGTTGTAAATTGTTAAAATCATCTAACTCGTAATCTTCGTACCGATCCACCATTTTCCTCTTGTTTACTAAAATGATGCTCGATCGCTATTGGTCGATAGAAAATAATCCGAGAATAAGCAACCTCGAGAGGGGGTTTAATCTCGAGCGTTCAATTTGGGATTAAGCTCGCGATTAGTTACTGGTGGATACCGTTTTCGCATCCAAACCTGCTACTGACTGCAATTTGCAGAAATGTACTTAAATAGCCATAATATTGAATTTGTTGCACTTTTAGAAAAATTTAAGATTTAAACTAATGTTACTGCTTTATGTCTCAAAAAGAGCTTAGTGAAATCATATTTCTAGCAGTGTTTTTTGCACCTGTAATTTAAATCTTCAGCAAGGGAAACAAACTTGTAATTTACAGTACTCATTTATTAAGTAAAAATTTTTGGAATATAGAATTAACTTGGTTTTGCCAAGGCAAAGGACTCGCATTTTCAAAAAATGACAGAACATGTATCTAACAATAAAGGCTTCCCTGGAAGGATTGCCATGTCCAAAAGCTGGTTTCCTCGAGGGAGGTTGTAATTTCCTCGCTTGATATGTTTCCATGGCCACCTAGAAAGTTGTGCAGGGCACAAGTGGCCAGCACAATTTTGTCTACAGTTTGTAGCTTGCATTCAAATGGCCTCTTGTATATTCTCCATCTGGCACTCAATATGCCCATTTTCCACAATTCTTCTGGCCCTGCTCAAACGATAGTTGTAGATTCTCGTCCGAGAATCTAACTGGCTCCTTGGAAATGGCCGCATTATGTTTCGTATGTGCAACAATTCCAATAACCTAGTGTTTGGCGCAGTATGGCTGTACCACCAG
The DNA here is from genome assembly GCA_019343175.1 of Oedothorax gibbosus. Taxonomy (NCBI): domain Eukaryota; kingdom Metazoa; phylum Arthropoda; class Arachnida; order Araneae; family Linyphiidae; genus Oedothorax; species Oedothorax gibbosus. The sequence goes on along the minus strand of JAFNEN010000456.1, from coordinate 1,157 downwards.
GGCATAGCTCTCTGTCCTCTGGTATGCCCAGTGTACCGTTACTGAGGCTGCACCTCAGTGAACTAGTACGGAAGATTCCACCTTCTGAAAATCTCCCACGGGAGCCTACCTCGATGTATGTGAACTGATAATTTGCATATGCAACACCAACAGTCATTAACACCGTTGAAAAAACTTATTGTAATTGTAAAAGGCAGAGCCAGAATTAGGAGGGGCTTTGATGGTGACGAGTAGGTAGGAAATGAGAGTTCTGCGCCAGTGGCGGGATACGGGATAGAAGCAGGAGGAGTATGACGTCACGGAAATGCCAATGACGTCACTGATAACGTCTATGACGTAGTTGGACTATGACGTACGCTCGTGGTGCCATCTATCGGTAGGGAATGGAAGTAACGCCTATGACGTAGTTGGACTATGACGTACGTGGTGCCATCTATCGGTAGGGAATGGAAGTATAAATAATGTTTATGACGTACGCTCGTGGTGCCATCTATCGGTATGGAATGGAAGTAACGCCTATGACGTAGTTGGACTATGACGTACGTGGTGCCATCTATCGGTAGGGAATGGAAGTATAAATAATGTTTATGACGTACGTGGTGCCATCTATCGGTAGGGAATGGAAGTATAAATAATGTTTATGACGTACGCTCGTGGTGCCATCTACCGGTGAATAAATAAATGATTTTAATGTAAAATAAGGTGAAAATAAATACATTTTAGCGCGAAAAATATTAAAAAGTGAGTTTTTGACGATTTGAACCCCCGATCTCTGACAAAAGATATTCATGAGTGAGAAATCGACGCGTTTGACGCATAGTAGGATAATTAACGTTTATTTGCGGTTTCTATAAGTGCTCATGGCGCCATCTAGTATAAAATATTTCATTTAATCCTGTCTAAATGATGACATAAACTCGAAATACTTTTGTGGGGATCTTTACTTAATAATTAAGATAATCAGTAATATATTTCTATGAAAAATATGATTTATATGTTGTCGTTGAGATTATGGGATATCATGATCTTAAGTGGTGACACCATCTAGTGTTAAGATTATAAATGATTTTAATATGTATTTCTGCGAGAAAATAATAGTTTTATGCGTCGAACTTTAAAAGTGATTCAGTAACATTTATTGGAAGACTATTAAGTTT